>VYXB01004899.1:61860-577744 GCA_013397135.1 Pachyramphus minor
TTTACTCTAGTCATTTTCCAAGGCACATGCTGAAGTTTTATCCTAATAGTGTAATTCCAAAGACCAGCACAGAAGTAGTGGTAACTGGGGAAAAAAAATACCAGCAGGGCTTTTTTTTTCCTTTTGTTCAGCATGGCAATAACATTTGCATTTCATTTTTCTGCTATGAACATTTGTACTTGTCACTATTTAACAAGCACATTAGCAATGAAAAACGTGAATAAAAAAGAAATACAATGCGACCACGTCGCCCATTTTATGTATAATGATGTGGCTGGAGGAGTTCCCCATGCAGTGCTCATTTCAAAAACTAATTATAGCAACTGCATTATAAGCTGCACTGTTGGTATCTGCTGTCTCCACATCCAACAACTGAATGTAATTGTTCCATCCTGGAACTGATCTGAAGAAAGTGCTGCGTTAATGGGGGAGAGAGGAGCAGAAACATGGGCTCCAGTCACACAGAGGCAGCGAGGGTTTGGCCTATGGCAGGTATTTTTCTAGAGTATTGTCATGACAACTGAGTCAAGGAATCCCTTTTCCTGCCTTTGTTACAGCCCTTGTTAGGTGAGAATTGAATCATGGCATTCAATTTGCCGTTTAATTTCTGTCTGTGCTGTGGATGTGCTCGATTTCATGCCCTGCCCTTGATTCAGGTGCTGTAAATGTGAACATTTGGCATCTTACTGTATCTAAATGGGTTTTTCCAAACAATTCTGAGGAAAGGGTCTGTGTTGTTCTGCCTTTTGGGTTTTTTCTGTTTATTGTTGTTGGGTTTTTTTACTCTCCTGAAGGATTTGGTGACATTACTGCGATGATTGATAAAGAGAACAACCAGAGAATTCAGGTACTTTATTTGAGAACTATAAATGAGCTTTCAATGCACTCCTTGACACCACAGCAGACCAGGAGCACACCTGAGCTGTGGGGGTGTCACACAACAACCTGAGCCAGCTCTGTCTGTCTGTCTGTCTGTCAGGGGCTGAAGGACACAGCTGCAGCCTGGGAGCACTGGGATGGGTCAGGGTGTGTGATTTGTCCCCAAAATTTGTGTGTGTGATCATGGAGGCTCTGAATGCTGCTGATTCATGGCTCACCCATGGTGGAGCAGAAAGGCTATGAAGGGTTTTTACAAACTGCTCAGGCATTTGCTTGTGTATTGGCCACTTGTCTTAATTGGGCTTAAAAATTCCAGTGTAGCTTTATTTTGTGTTTGTTTAGGCAGTGAGAAGATCTGAGAGGTGAGGCCATCAGTCTCTTGCTGTTGCATCAGTAGCCCCAGATGCACCCAGCTGACATATCAGCTCAGCCCCATCACACTCTCTCCACAACCAGGAGGCTTTGGGCATGGAAAGGCAAATAAATACCTATGGGAGTTACACCTTTTTTTCAGGGTTTGCTGAGCTGGGGGCTTGTCCTGGCACAGCTCTTGGCCATAGCATGGATGGGCAGGGGGCTGTGATGAAGGTGATTCTGACAGCAGTGTGGATGCTGTTTGCTGTGCACAGTAACCCCAAATGGCAAAGCCCAGCTGATGGGATTTTTTCCTCTGTATTGAGTCCTAAGGGATTTTTTCCTCTGTACTGACTCCTAACATGGCAGACAAAGCCCACAGCTGCCTCTCCCCTCCCCAGGCAGCCAAGGTGTGGGGGCAGGCAGGGCTGGTGTGAAGCAGAGGGTGTCCAGGTGCTCTGCAGGTCCCTCTCTGGGTCTGCAATGCCCCAGCCCTTGTCATTTGTAAATGAGGGTAACAGCAGTGGTGGCCAAGAGGACAGAGCAGTGGGAGCATCCGTCCTGCTGCACAGTGAGCCCCTCAGCACCTCCAGAGCAAAGCCATCCATCACTGTGAACAGAACAGTGCTGAAGGGAAACAAAGGAAATGAGAGAAGGGACAGCTAATGGCCAGGGAAGTGCTGCCTGTCCTCACTCAGCCCACGGAGCCAGAGCCAAGGCAGCAGCCTGGGGGAGGCACAGGTTGGAGCAGGATTCGGTGGTGATGCTGTTTGTTCCCCGGGCTATCCTGGGGAATTACTGCTGTTATCATGGTAGCTACAGCCACCACCTCACACCCTATTATCTTTAGGAACAGCAGGACCTGCATATTAAAGTGGCATGTTTATTTTTATTGGATTTGTACATTTAATTAGCTGCCTTTGTGCAGCAGCCACTGCCTTGACCTATTCGTGGCACCTCAGAGCACCAGCTCTGTGCAGCAGCTCCCTGGGAAAGCCGCCTCTCATGGGTGGGTGGTGTTGGCAGGACACCAGTGTGGGGCTGCTTGGAGCCAGGAGAGATTTCTGGCCAATATCTCAGCCATTTACCAGCTGGTGGGAGCACCCAGCTGACCATGGGCTCTGAACAAAGTTAAATTGCAGCATGAACCATAAGCTTGATGTCCTGTTCATCAGGAATAGCAAGTTTCCACTCTTGTGCCCAGTTTAAAGATATTCCTGGTGATCATATGCCGTGACTGCCCATCAAAGCAGGGAACTGTCAGTGTCCTGTGACACCCCAATGGCCAGTGCTGGAATAACCCTCCCTAGGGCTGCCTCAGCAGCAGCAGCAAATCTCTGGTGATGGATGTTTCAGAGCAGCTCCAAACTGCAACCATCGATGGGCAGGGGCACTTCCGAGGGTCAGACCTGCTGGTTTGCTCCTCCTGCCCCTGGGTTTTGCTGTAGGAACACAAGAGATTTGCCTGCAATCCTCGGGGAGTGAACCGGGAGGAAAACAGGCTGCAGCATCTCGTGGGAGATGTGGAGCTCTCTCACTGCTCCACACTCATCCTCCCTGTGCATTTGGGGCTGTGCTTTGGCAGGAGGCACCATCTGAACTGTTCACCCCGTGTGTTGAAGCTCTTGAGAGTTTGTTTGCACTGAGAACTGTTGCTTTTTAACCCACAGAGGGACCGGGAGCTTCGTGTGTCCTCAGGGACTGACTGAGCACTGCATCAGGCCTTGGAAAGGCAAGGAAAAATGAGGCAGAAAAGGGCTTTCACAGCCTGGGAAAAAATGATTGGATCACTTAAAGGGTAGAGCATAAGCCCCAGACACGAAGCAGAGGTGTGACAGACCAAGAGCAGCCTGTGCACATGGGTTTGCTGTCTGAAGTGCCTGAGTGGTGTGTCCTGGGAGCACGTTTGATCCAACAGCCTTCAGCCAAACACCCCCATAGGCACCACAGCATCCTGAGTTTTGAAGATTTGTCAAAATTAATGTATACAGCCAGACTAAGGGTAAATCCAAAGAAACAGGTGACAGAAGCACAGAGCATTAGCTCCTGCACTTGGTGGCATGTACTTCAGGGTGTGCTGCTTTCATCCCCCTCTCACTGGTGTAAATAACCTCGAGCTCTTTCCAGGCTGTGGCCCACCTCTGGCAGCATCCTCCTAGGAACTGCTGCAGCTCCTCTTTCCATGAAATGTATCCAGCCTGATACACAATGGTCTGTTTTTCTTCTTTTAAAACTTTTTTATCTTTGTTTTTAAAATAGAAATTAACTTGCTGCTCATCTTTCATTTCTTTTCATGCTCTGAGCAGTGAGTAATTAGAGCTGCATCACACTGGAGAAATTACAACAATATAGTGTTTCTATAGTTAAATCTGCATAAGTATAATATCTTTGAAAAATAACAAGCTGCTCTAAGGGAAATTAATTATCCCATTGGGACAGTCATTATTCTGAAACAAAAGCTCTCTGTTTTCTTTGCCCACTTTCATTTTGGGCATTTCTTTCATTTTAAGTACTGGTCACATATTCGATCCCTTTTCACTGTGCGTGGAACATAAGTAATAATATGTTTAAAGCAGTGTGAAGTCTGTCTCAGAACCTTTTGCAGATAGCACAGGAATATTAAGCAACTTTAAAATTAAGTCAAAGTGCCTTTTTTACGCAAACCTGTATTGATGGCTATATATCATTACTGTTCATCGAGCCAGTTCAGCCCATCAACTCTCATTTTCCTGGGCTATTTTTTTTTTTTGTGAGTTACTTCTTCTGAGAACATGACTCCATTTATCACAACAAGCATTTATTATCATCATATTCTCTACTGAGGCTCAAGCATTGTATTTAAGATGAGAATTCTTTTTTTCCCCAAGGGGATGGCCTTGCTGTACATGATGTATCCCTTATTTAACGTCTGCACACGAGCCTTGGGAATCAGACTCTGGAGCAGATAGCAAGAGGCTTTGAGTGCAGCAACTCCTCACATCCATGCCTTAAATCACTGTCTGACATCTACATGTGAAGGGACAGGGGAACAAGCAGGATGTTGGGGCAGCAGGAGGATCAGCACATTCTGAGCACCAGGCTCTGCAGACAGTGATCCCACACAGCCGGGAGAGGAATTCCCAGCCCTGGGTCCTGCCCTCACTCCTACAAGCTAAGTGTTTTCCAGGATGCAGAATGACTCACACCAGCTGCTTGAGACTTTTGCAGGCCCATTTGAAAGCAAAATGAGGACCTTGTGCCATCTGCTCTGTATCAGCCACCTCTTGCTTTTATTTTTTGGTCATTCCTTGCCATCAGTGTGGGGTGGGCATTGCAGGTGTATTGTGAGAGCAAACAGCAAATCCTTGAGCTGAGCACTCAGCTGTGCCACAGAGGGACCCACAGTCCTCCAGCAGCCCTTCCCTGGTGGATCACAGCTCTCTGACCCTGTGAATTATGGGCATCACTTACACTGCTTTGTTTTAGTGCACCAATGGTGAGCCAGCATTATTTTTAGAAAGACACTTTAATTTTACAGCTCACAGATTTTGGGTGGGATACTATTTCTGCGTTTTCTACAATGTACTAGAGAAAATAAAAAAAGGCTTTGCCACTATACAGGTAAATTTCCAGCAGTAGGAATGTGGAGACTCAGAGAAACCCTCTCTCACCAACAACCAAAACCTATTATCAAGTCTTGCTGGAGACTGCCAGAGCTTTTGCAGGCAAGGTGAATTACAAGGATTCTTGCTGAGTCCCTGACAGATACAAATTCCTCGTTATCCTTGGCTTTTCTGCTGAACCTAATCAAAGATATTGTTTACTAAAATCCTGTTGTCACTGCGGTGAAGAACAAGGACAAGGGGCTCTGTAGTGATTTAATACTTCCGACAGTTCCCTGTGAAGATTTATTATGGCCAGCTGAAAGAGCAAACTCAAAATGCCCAAGTCATTACTTTTAATTTGCCACTTCTTTAAAAATATGTATATACAAGGCTGAAACCTTTCTTTACAGCTCATCTCTTAGCCAGGGGAACAAACCAAAGCATAAAACTTCACCCTTCCCTTCACACAGAGGGAGGACATGAAGATTTAGCCTTGGATTTAAAGCCAGACTTCTGCTTAGACTAGTGGCTTTTAGTCTTTTGAGACTAGAAACTGCCTAAAAAAAAAAAAAACAACTTAACAGATTTGATGATTCAAATTACCAGTTTAAATTACCCAGTTACACCTGAGATCCTCTCTGAGATGACCCATCTGCTGCATTCAGAGGATCAGGTGCACACAGACAGCTCAGAACCTTTGCCCCACTCCTGGGTGACAGCAAGAACCCTTCGTGCAGGGTCACAGAAACTGAGCTCATTAAAAGTGTGACATACATTTTTTTTTCCAAGTAATGAGCTTTTCTTTGTGATTCAGTTTTATGAAGGTTTCAGGGACTCTACCATAAATAAAGCACAAGGATAAATGAGTGAGCACAATTAATAAATGCAACTGTTCAGCACTCTGAGCTTTTAAACTGCTTATCTAATCATATGTAATCTTTATTCACAGTGCTAAAACTACATTACAACACTTGTAATCAATTAGGAAAATGGCTTTAAGGGTTTAAAGAAGGCAAAGGTAACGTGTGCTTTTCCAGACTATACGTGCTCAGGTGAAGGGAGCTCTGGCTTAACAGCTCTGCTGAGGACCAGCATCTTAATCTGGAAGATGAGCCATGAAGGAAAGCTGCTGCCTTCCTTCCCCTGTGATATGGGAGCCCAAATCTGGGAGGCAGATGGGAGATGAAAACACCACAATTACACCATAATCCAATGGGATTCTGCTATCTTCTATGGCTACTTTCTCTGCAGCCTGTTAACTCACACCAGTCAGACACTCATACCAAAATCTTCTTATCCTTAATTACCTTACAAGTCCTAGTTGGAAGAGCTTCTTATGATGTGAAAGGAGTTTTCGCTCTCTTTGATATTTTAATATTTCTAAACAGTGTTCCCAGCTCCTTTCTTTCTCCCTGCTAATGCCCTGAAATTTAAAACAAAAAAACCCAAAGCCAACCACACAATCAAATATGCCTTGGCAGGTTTGCTCATACACTCCACACTCTGCTGAGTGCCAGGGCAGGACAGCATGGATGTGAAGGAAGAGCTGAGCCCTCACAGCAGCAGCCCAGTGCTCCTGGCTCTGGCTGCACCAAGGGAATCCAACCATTCACCATCAGGCTGTACAGGGTCTCCTTCTGCTTGACTCATTTCCAGCTGCCAATCCCCTGCTCCAGGCCCCCAGCAAAAGGAGTAAGAAGGAAAGCAATACCCCAAACCCCACGTCTTCTCTGCCTTCCTGCTGCAGCCTCTTCATTTAAGAGCTCACAGATTTCTCTGAGCACATGGCCATCGCCCCAGACTTTTGGCTCCAAGAGAAACTCTCTCCTTTGTGTTGGAAAACAAAAAAGACAGGTCTAAATTTAAAAAAAAAAAAAATAAAATCTCCAAATGGAACAAACAATACACTGAGTCTCCCAAAGTGCGTCGCTGTGGCCGCACACAGGAGCTGTTTCAGACAGTGGTGAGCAAGGCTCTGCCTGGTCCAAGGCCCTGTCTCTCCCTCAATCCTTCTAAAAGCTGAAATTTTACATGGCCTTCCAGGTAAAAGAAAAGCAAAGTTGTTGCTTTGATTATGTTTTATCTTTTTGTCCCGAGAAGTTGCTTTGAAAGCAGCTTGCACAGCTGATCTATGGACAGCCTTCTCCTGTAATTCTGCTGTGACCTTATCACCATCCTTCCAGAAATAACTGGTTAAAAAAAAAAAAAAAAAGGAAGAAAAAAAGCCCCAAAGCCAAACAAAAGGGTTATAAACTGATATTTTCTTTCTTCTTCCTTCAGATAGCAGGTTGGTTTTTTTTTTCCTCACAAAACATGTGCTTGCTTTACAGGCTTCAAATGCAAGTGAATCAGAACAAATGGCCAGAGCCATGGCTGCAGACAGCTTTGGACTGAGCACCAGGGAGGTGCAGTCTCAAACCTATTTGCACTAATGAGCACTAAGTTTATTACCTGTGGAAAAGGTCACACTTGAGTTTCTATGTGGTGTTAATACTCCCTGGAGAAGTGACAAATATCTGTTGGGACAAGATTTGAAGGAGAGTATGAATATGAAGAGGAAAAAAATGAATAAAAATTAAACAACCAAACTCTAAAAATGAAGTGGAATGTTTGGCCAAATGTAAATGTATTAAAACCTTCACTACTGATGAAATTTTGAACACAAGCTTACAGGAGATTTAAGGACACTTTCCATGTGTTATTGCACTGTATAATGTCTTTTTGGTCAGATCAAGAAGCTTTGAAATGTCTTGAATAAGGAAAGCTTGTGAGTGGTATTTCATTCTCCTAAAAAAATAAAAAATAATGATAAAAGCTTCCTGCTTTTAGAACAGCACTTTTTTTCCTCACAGGCTGTATTTTCATATGCCATGTAAAAGCATTCCAGTTCAGACATTTTCTCTGAAGCCTTGGGGTTGGTTTTTTTTATCACTACCTAAATCTCAGGGCCTGTTTCCATTTAAACCCAGATGATGGACTTACCTGGATGGATTTTGGGGTACCCCACCACATTCCAACAGCTGGGGGGGAGCCTCCCACCTGAGTGAGCCCATTATGCACTGTCCCAACACCGGCCAGTGTCACACACATCAGCTCAACCCCTGCACTCTCCACGGACAAAGACCTTGTCACAGCCTTTTCAAATGCTTCTTCAGCCAAGCTGGATTCCAGTGAGTGACACCAAAGTGACTGACACCCCTCTTCTTCAGATTTTAAGCCCATTCCAGAGGTCACTGCAAAGACAGAAAGGCAGAAGCCCAAATATGATCTGCACTCCACGTTCTCAAAAAGTTCACAGCCCTAAATCTATTATGTGCCTCTATGTCAAGCTCCAAGCTCTGGAGATGACACAGTCACTGGTATAGATAATTTGGCTCCTAAATGTTTGCTTTGTGCTTTGAAAAAAACATCTTTGAGCAGTTTCTTAAATGTCACTCCTTGCAGTACACGGAGCAGGCGATAAACAATAAAATTATTCACCTTGAAGAAACCATCTGCTGTCTTTAAGGACATACCAGTTTTTTTGTTGCTTTGAGTGGTCCTCTGGGACGCTGTAAGTGCCATTAAAACACTGTGTTTCCCTTCCTCTCCGTGCCAGAATCATTTCACTTTAGAAACAAAAATGATGATGGGTAAATTAAGCAGAAATTCCATTCTCTATTAGTTTCTAGATTTCATTTGTTTTGTAACTGCCTTGTATAACGCTTGGTGTTTGGAATTCTGATTCAAAGGCTGCAGGTGGATGATTTAGCCCTTGGATGTGCCTTGCTCCAGGTGCAGCAGGCTGACCCAATTGCAGGCTCGTGATGATCCCGCTCTCTCCACGTGGAATTGCTCAGCACAGGAGAGCTGACCTGTGCAATATGCTCTGCAGAGGAGCCTGTGATGCTGAACTGCAGCAAAGAGAGGCTGCAGTTAACCCAGGGACATCTGTTGCCGTTTTTCTCCCATTTTTCTCACCTACTCAATCATGGATGGAGAAGACGTTGCCATTTTCAATGGAAGTTCAACTCCCTTCCTCCTCCTCCTCCTCCTGCTGTGACTCCAATGTATATGTTGCCTGCTTTTCTCTGACCTGTTCCTCTGCAAGGGTGGCACATCTGACAGCAGCAGTATATCCCTGTGCACAGGGACACATCCATCATTTCCTAAAGAGGACTTGTCTCTGGCTCCCTCGGGCAGCTGTGTGGCCATCCTCAGGGAAAGGCAGGCAGAGCTATTCCCACTGGCCTCTTTCCTCCTCTGTTCAAAGTGTTTCTTTGTTCTTTTACTGAGTTTAAAACAAAAAGTCTGGTAATGCCCCTAAAAACTCCATCCCCATGTCACAGGAAGAACCTGAGGCCAAGATAGAAGTTAAGGAAAATGCTGCAGGAACATCCATCTCCAAACGGGCTCTCACTGTCCAGGACATCATTGATGGGTGATGGAAGCCACGTGCATCCACCCCCAAAACTGCTGCAGCAGAACCCCCTCCTGGCACATTCCCTGTCATGGGCAGGCTCTGGGCATGGAGGGACTGCTGAGCTGGAAGATGGAGCCCAATTCAAGGTCAAATAAGGCTCCTTTATTGAGGGAACAAAGGTTGTGAGCTGCATTTGGAGCGGGCTGGGAGAAGTAATAGGTTTTTAAAACAAGGCTCCATTGTTTTCAATGCTGTGTTGTTTGGGATGTGCCATCTTCCTCCTAAGGAAAGCCTGCAAGAACCCATCACTGATGCAATAGTCTGTGCCTTCCAGGGCTCAACCTTAGTTTCCAGGTTGTGAGGTTTATTTCTGGAGGCTAAATTTACTATATAAAAGCTTTCCGAAACCTAGTTAATGTAATGAAAAGGCAATCAAACTTTAAGAAAGAGCCATTGCACCAGAGACAACCCAGCATTATTAATCCAGCTAAAATCAAAGGCTAAAGTCTGTCAGCCTTAAAAATAAAATTAATTCCTTTTTAGCTCTACAGCCTTTAATTATTTTTACCAACCGAGTTATAAAAAGATAAAGAAAAAATTTCAAGCTAAACCAGAGGCCCTTTCAAAAATGAAATTAAATACAAGCATAATAAAAGTAACCCAAGGTTTGAGTGACAGTGGGTTCACTGTTGTGGCTTCTGATGTCAGAACACCCTGTGATGGGATTATTTCTCCACGCCTCACCATCCATCCATTATTGCACCTGTATTGTAGATTTCATATTACAGTCAACAACAAAAACCACCCTTGGCAACCTCCATTACATCCTGCAGTTAATTTGTGTTCTCACAAAGTGCTTATATTTACTATGAGTGATAATCATACATATGCATGAGACCCTAAGTGAGGGAGAATGTGCTTAGGAGCTAATACAGCAGGAGGTTTGCCTAGAAGAGATGTCAAAATCAGTTCACTTTTGTTATATATGAGTAATTTAATTTCCTCCATAGTGTTATTAGGGCAAGAATGAAGTAACATTCTTTGGCGTAATTGAAGCAAATCCCAGCAAGACAAGAGGATAACAAAGCTTTTCCATCTCGTCATGTCAAACTCTTACCTACTATTCAGTGCACACAGATGCATTCTTTGTGCTGAATTAAATTATCCAGCTGAGTTTATTAACTTGTTATGTCCCATGACCTTCAGCATATTTACTGTTGGATCTTTAAAATTGTGTCTTTCTTTAATTTACTCCTTCACAACCGACCTCACTTTTGTGTCAGATAAGAAACGCTGGTGGCATTCAATCCTTTCTCAGGTCTTGATTTTCATCAGCAGCTCCTCTCGTTAAACCCTGAAACATGCTCCCTAATAGATTATAAACTGAACAGCCAAGGAATCCTGGGACTGGGAAGGAGATGTGGGAAGCCAGCTCTTTCCTTTCCCCACATTCCCTGCATTGGAGTGATGCTCCAAGCCCCACGGGACACAAACCCAGGAGCCACTGAGAGCAGTTCCTGCCAGCTCTGGAACAAACTGGTGCCTCTCAGGGGTAGGTTACTTAAGTCAAATTTAATTGATTTAAAGCTGTAATATTCTCTGAAGGATAAACTGGAGCTTTTTCAAAGGAACATGGGAATCCCGGGGAAATCAGTTATCTGTAGGTGAGCCGGGCCATGATGGCTCAGCCACTCAATATTTTCATTATTTCCTGAAGCCTCTGCAAAACAACTCAGAGCAAACCCTTTGTTGACTCCAGAGCTGTGTGCCAGAGGTTGGGTTTCATGGCCCTGTACTGCAGGCACTGACTGATGGTACCCAGCAGTACCAGATAACCTGATACAAGACCTGCCTTTGATATTAATTTGATACACCCCAAAATCTCAGACAGTCCTGCCTGCTATGATCCCACATAGCAAAGGCTCATCTGACTCTGGCTACCCCTGCGTGGGACTCAGCTCTCCTGTTCCTGCCATCCCTCTTGCCTCATCTGAAAAACAGCAATAAATGCTCTTTATGCACCTGTGTAAAGCATTTGAGAGCACCAGAGGAAAGGTACTGTGCACGTGGCTGTGTTATTAGGTCTGTTCATACATGGAAAAGTAAAATGACAACACACAAGCAATTTGCAACAACTCCTTTTAGCACTGTTCAGCCTGGGAAGGTCATTATGCACAGCTGCTCCAGAGAGAGGAAACTCCACTGCTCTGAGCAGAGCATGCCCAGAGGAAGAATACTCCATACACCAGGCTCAGGCAAGACTCAGCTTACAAATCAGCTTATCTTGGCCATGCACAAGTTACCCTTTTTTCACACGGTATTTAAACACCCTTCAACTCGCACATTCCTGAATGTGTGAGATAAAAACAAGTCATTACAGGATGAACCTCGGTCTCCTAAATCTCCATTCCAAAGGAATGGATAGAAGCAAAAAGGAGGAGATATTTCCCAGGTGTGTTAGGTGGAGCCACATATTTCTTGCAGATGTTGTATGTCTCATTTATCATATTCTTCTATTCTTGACTTGTTTTTAATTGTTCTCTTGAAATATTATTCCTACATCTCTGAATCCTGGGGCTGTTTAATTGAGAAAGGTAGTAAATAGCAGTCATTTCTAGAAGTAAGTAGTAGATAAATAGCAGCAAAAGTAAAATAAAATTGAATATCAGCAAGGAAAGTGAGGTTTTCTGAAATGCCTTAGGGTGATGAAGTCCTTCATATCCAAAGGGTAAGTCATGAAAATTAGGAGTCGCTCATTGCCTTTCTTAGATTTAATGGATGATCCACCTTTAGGTGTTAGACATTATCCAGGTGTTCAGGATCATTCCATCCTTTAGCCTTTGGACAGAGACAGTCTGCTGTCCCCTTGCTGACAAGCACAGTGACAGGGATCACTCACCCATGGGATATTGAACTGAGCCAGGGAGCTCATTCCACATGCAACAAAGGAGAGTCAGGAGATGCTTGGAGCCACCTGGGTCCATCAATAACATCTCAGCTTGAAATGTACTCCTTGGAAAGTTAAACCAAAAAAAAAGATGAATTCTGCCCTGTCTCCTGTGCACTCCATCAGTGCCAAAACTGCTGTGTCCTCCCCGTGCTCCACATATCCAAACTCAAATACAGCTCCAGGAAAATTGAGGGCATTTGTTTGTAGCACAGCCAGAGCTTCCTGGTGGACTTAATCAAGATGGGAAAACCACAGCACTGCAGCTCTATTATGTGCATATAAATTGATGCAGTGATTCTGGGATTTTTAAGGCTAGAAGAAAATAAAATCATCTAATCTGACCTTCTGAACCACACGAGATCACCCACAGGTAGTGGGTGCTGTCTGATGTTGGAGAAGACACAACCTGTGATTTTACACTGTTGTAGACCACGGCTGGTGGAACTGAAGTGGAAACTCTTGAACTCTCTCTGTCAGATACAGAACAGAAAATTGTTTTCTGGCTGGTGTAGGCAAAGCTACATTAAGCTAAGCTATAGATGAAATTATTGTTATATTCATTGCAAGGGCTGCTATGACAACAGATGAATGCTGCAGGTAATTTAATTACATTTCTGTCAGCCCCTGTGCCTTTCAGGAGACAATGCAGAAGCCAACAGCATTTTCTTTTAATATTGCAGGTGGCACAGAAAATGTCAAATTCTCCTCCAGAGGGCCTAACGAGAGCATTTCACTTGAGTCACGAAACGTTATTTAAGTATCTTGAAGGATCACTCATGTTTTTTCCCCAGTGTTTCCGATTCCTTGCGCGTTCCCTCCGTCGTCTCAGGAATCGCGCTGCACAGCAGCACTTGTCATCCCTCTGAGTGCTCCTGGGCTGTGCCACAACACCTGCAGCTGAATCCTGACACAGGTTTTCTGCACACCTTCCCTGACCCACCAGAAAACTGGAGTTGTTCACTCAGAGGGCAACCGTGTCCTCGTCCCCCTCCTGCTTGTCTTTGGAAATCAGTGCTTTCTTGGTTGTATTATATCTTGGGGAAAAGTGTTGGGGGATGAAGGTGAAGAAAGTTCCTTTTTTTCCCTCTGGTCATAAGCTGTGCAGCAGGGAGGGGGAAACAACTGCTTTAAGGACAAAGTATTGACAGATAGAACAGAGGGAAGTTAATAGATATTGACTCCCACTTGCTTTAAGTAGGTCACACAGAGCAAGATCATGTTGCACGTCCTCTGAGGCTTGGGGAGAGGGAATTCTTGCCACAAGGAGCAAAATTTTAGACATTGCTACTCTCTCATACTGAGGGACAGTATTTTCCTATGCAAAAGCCCTAATTTCTGTAGGGCTGGAAGAAAGTCTGTACTGATGGACTGTACTGACTTCAGCGGGCGCTGTGGGAGCTCAGCGTGACTGGAGAAGTGATCTGTGTCTTACCAAGGCTGGACCCAAGATCATTCAAATAATCTTATCATTTACATTAATTAAATCAGGAACATGGCAATTATCTATTGTTTGTCTGAGGAAACTGTCTGAGGAGCAATCCTTCCATACCAGGGTATAAACTCAGTTGCCATGTAATTAAGTCATAGTTACAGAAGCACCGAACAAATTTGCAACAAGATTCAGATAATACATTAATGTGATAAGAAATACCCAGGCATTTAG
This sequence comes from Pachyramphus minor, assembly GCA_013397135.1. Taxonomy (NCBI): domain Eukaryota; kingdom Metazoa; phylum Chordata; class Aves; order Passeriformes; family Tyrannidae; genus Pachyramphus; species Pachyramphus minor. The sequence goes on from VYXB01004899.1 coordinate 75,693, forward strand.
CTGGCATTGAGGAAATTAGCCACACCAAATTAGATATCAATGAGCACATTTACTACCATGTCAGCTACCATTCTGAGTATAAATTGAAACTTAATCAATTATTTCTACAGAGCTCTAACATAAACTCATATCAGGAATTAAAAGAATACTGTTACATTGTCATAAATATTGTTTTATAAAATGTGTTGTAAGACAGTGACAAAGAAGATATGAAATCACTGCCTTCTCCCCAGTACTTTCTAGACTGAAGAGAGAAAGGGTGGAATGACAGCAAGACACAATTGAAGGTCAACACTGAATGTAGTTGACAAAGCACTGAAGTCTTGGGGGACCTGGATGTCTTTTCTCATCTCCTGCACAGCTTTGTGCCCTGACTTCTCCTTTGGTATGTGGACATTATGATACTTCCATTGTAAGGAGCTCTGAAATGTGTCTGATGGAAAATGCTACAGAACAACAAAGATGTCCGGAGACTTCCCTCATTACCCTCCTCTCAGCATACCTAAGGAAAAATTCCTTGGAAATTCCAGTAACAGCTCTTATTGTCCAGTGTCTTCCTCCTGAAGCAATGAGGGGACTCTCCTAAGGGATGTACTTCAGTACCAGTTATTTAGCTTCCATGTCCTTTACAATTACAATTTAGAAGCACCTAAACCCCTAGATTTTTCCATAAGCGTTTTCCCTCAAACACAGTGTACTACATGTCCATATGAATGTCTCCTAGCATGCCTACAAGGTCAGGACTCGTTTTCAGACAAGGTTTTCATACATGCAAAACCTGCCTTTTAACATCCTGCCACCACCTGCCTCTCTCTCTGAGGCACAGCCTCTTGCTCTGCCATCCCTCCTGGCTGTCAGTTCTTACAGGATTATTCAGAGTGCTTTTGTCCATCCCTCACAGATAACTGTCTGGCATCCTCCAACCACCAATTTCTCTTAGGGTCTGTCTTTTTTTCCCATGAAAAGGAAATATTTTGGTATGTGCATCTAGCCTTGCTGTTTGGACAGTTTAATGAACACATCAATAAGGCACGGATGGGAGAAGGAGAGGGAGATGCACAGTCATTAACATCCATCATTAGCATTTTGCACACCACCACAAGCTTTTGTACACGAGCAATTAATACAGCAATAAATACCACAGTGAGCTGGAGAAACCTCATTGAGGATGGGAAGTGTAAACACTGCCTTCCACTTAAAATAATTGTTAGAAACATTTAAGAACCCTCACAGAAAGGAACAGCCGAGGCTTCTGCTGCAGGCACAAAAATCCACCCCCAGCCATGATGGAGAAACCTTCCACCATCTTAAAAAGAAGCCATCTGAGGCAGTCAGCACAAAGGCTGACCATGGATCAGATGCTGAAGCAAATATCTGGAGCATCCCTCCAGATCCATATGCTGCCAGCCCACCTAAATGTAAATGCTAGGTTTAGGGAAGGATAAACAGGGAGTTTACTCCAGTTGATTTAGCCAGCATGCATGATACAGAGCATCAACTGGCTTTATTCTGGTTGCATAAAGGAGGACAGGTGACACTGATCTGCTGGTACACAACTCACTCACCATGAATTCTTGAGCACTCTTGAATGACAGGTTGAGTTTATACAAGAAAAATGTTTCTCTCTGCATTTTTGGCTTGGCATCACAAACCCTGTTGCTGGATTTACTGTCCTGTAAGATCATGGCTGGAGACAAGTGTGATAGAAACATGGGAATGCCCTCTATGGCCAGAGACACGCCCTGGCTCTGCAGGATCTATCCAACATGGGGTCAGATTCCTTGCACTCACTTTAAACCTTTGCCCTTGGATACAATTCTTCACCCATCCCGTTAAAACACAAGGTCAAGTTTCCCCAGGGAAGGCTGAAACAGAAAGAGCCTTCTCTCACAGTTTGCTTGTACATGCTAGTTACCAGCAACTTCACTAATAACACATTGCTCATGCAAATTAATTCAGCTTAGAGAAACAAGTCCTGATGATTATAAAATGCTGCAATCACAGTGTTGCTTCCGGCCAGCTGAGGGTAAATTCATCAAGCATTTGATATTTAAAGCTGCTGCGGTGATAAATGCCTGCCTTCACTTACGGTTGTACACCAAGACAGAGTGAAAATGGAATACAGAAAAATGACTGCATGATGGGAATCCCAACAGAAACCACCCGAGACAAAGGCGGAGGTGTCCCCCACGATCAGCTGAACGCAGCTGATGCGCAGCCACTCGTCCTCCTGTAACGGGTTCTATTAGAACAACAGCAACAACAAACACCAGCTTTTCTCAGACACAAGCACTGAGTGTGTTCTTGTTGATGGCATCTGATAAAAACCTGATTATGCCAAGGTCAAGGACAGCCATGCAGTGGTAGTGTCTCCTCTGCCCGGCAGTACAGAACGCAGCACACAGCCAGCTGTTAGGATTATGGATGCTCCCTCTGTGTGTGCAGAGCATATAAAGGGAGGATAAACTCCTCTGAGATTTTGCTAACAGCCCTGCTGCTGCTGTGGACCTTTGCTCTGTATATGACACTACAGTAAACATAAAAGGAGAATTATTTCAACAGTAAATACCCACAATGGCACTGCACTAATTGTTGTCCCGGGTTTATGTGGAGTCCACATTTCTGGCAGTGCTGGCCATACAGAGCAAGTAATTAACTCCACCAGTATTCAGAGTAATGGCAATTAAATACAATGAACTCTGGTACTAATGAATGTGGTGAGAGCAGTGCAAGTCAGGGAGAGTTAGCTGCAACTTTTAGTTCAGCAGAGCTCTGCCCAAGCAGCTGATGGCAAGTCGATCGAGCTGATGATCATGACAAGTCCCAAGAGCACCTGATGGTGGGGGGGATTCCAAACACCCTGAGAAGAGGGTCAGTGGCTCTGGTTCCCCAGTTGCTGTCAGGACTCCCTTTGTCCTCGTGGCAGTCACAGGATATCTTACTGGCATCAGGCTGGTGGCAGCAGCACTGACCTGTGGCTGATTTGCTTTGTGAGAATTTTTCCAATAGAAGACGTGTCCTTCTGCAACATGTGGATGTACAGCAGCCTGTAACAGATCCCCTGTGCAAAGCTTTATAAATACCATCTGCACTGTCTGTGGGCAGAGAGGAAATGCTTGCCTGCACTTGGCTGGCACATCAGAAAGTCCTGCTCGCAGGTGGAGGGGAAAAGAGAAGATCCAGGGACAAGAGGAAGCAGAAAACCCTTGGACATAAACCTCTAGGCAACCTGTGTTTGGCAGACCACTATTGTCATTTATCCTAGGATAACATCTTAGAAAAAGGAGCTGAATTCCCATCTACTGCTCTATAAGGAAATTATAAAGCAGCTATCTATTTTTTCATTAAAATTAAATAATTGAATCTGTCCGGATTCATGTACTTTTCCCCATGAGATATCCAGGAGAATTAAGTTTCAATTGACTTTCCAGACCTTGGTTATCATAGGAAGCTTTTAAAAAATTGGGACATTTGGCAATTTGAAATTCAAATAGGTTTCAGTCAATATGTTTACTATTGCTAGACAGGCATCTTTGTCCCCTGGGTGTTTAATGCCTCAATAAGTAATTGGTCCTTTCATCTTTTATATGCACACAGTGAAGAGTTTATGGCTCATACAGTGAATTGTCAATACAAAGGATCTTTGCACCAGTTTTAAATAACCCAGCTCCCAGCTCCATTAAATCCTGTTTAAAATTCCCCCCTCCCTCCCACACACCCACAACTAGCCTTGAGACACTTCTTCCCTCCCCTGATTTTCTATGGCATCCTTAAAAGCAGCTCAGCTTCACTCACCAAGCCTAAACACAGACAAAAAGGGAGGTGAACAGGAAGAATAATAATCTGCCCCCAACAAACTGAAGTTTCCGAGGATTTCCCAGAAAACTCCTATAATGCCTTTATCCATTAGGCCTGAAATTCAAAGTAATCAATGCACCCATAGCCAGAGACTCATCTTTAGAGAAAAGGGTACAACAACATCAGTTTTGCATGAGTATTTTCATATGAAGATATCTTACAAAGCTACAGATCCATGAGCAGTGCTGCCTGCAAAGCTGAGCTGAAATCAGATTTTCTGTCTTCCACAAAACCGTCACATTTTCATATTCTTTTCCTCTATGATTTGTAAAGAAGCATATCTGCCATAAGTTAAAATACTTCAGGTTTATTTTCAGACCACTGAAACATTGTATTTCAATCAAGAAAAAAAAATCTACCACTGAAATGATAGATTTCAACTTTCCTACATTCTACACTATATACACATTCATACTAAGTACAAGTAATAAAACCCAAGGAAATGGGGGGTTCTTTGAATAAAAAATTGTCATGTTACTTTCCAAGAAGCTCAGACTTGAAAGTTATCATCCTGTTTCTTCAAAAACAGGCATTTTCATAACGTGCTTTGCTTTCAACAAGGCGGGATTTTGCCAGGGGAACTGTTTCTCTTGGCCAGTTTCCAACCAGCTCTAGCCATGCACTGGGGCAGGCAGGGCACCAGAGGAAGCTGGTTGGAGGTTTTGTTTGGTTGGTTTTGTTTATTTTTTTTGTTTATTTTTTAATACAACCATCACAAATTATCTCTTCCAGGCTATGTTTCTAATTCAGTTAGATCTATAAGGGTTTGGAAAGTCAAATTTCTCGAGGCCTTCAACAGAAAGAGCTGCAACATGATCCTGATCAGTCAATGCAGCTTCTGAAACATGGAGATTTTTCCCAGACTCAGTGCCCAAGAAAATATTGAGCCTTTTTATACTGGATCTACTGTTACCCTCATCTCAGCATCTCTAGAGCTGATGGCACAGAGAACCTGCAGTAGAGAAAGAGCACCTTCTCCCTCAGCTCAGCTCAGCTCTCCATCCTTCCAGCATCATTTATCACTCCCCCTGTGGCCCTCAGGGTGGAGCAGCTGCAGTCCTGGCCTGTCACTAACAACCCTGTACAGATCTGTAAACACCCTGTAAATATTCCCTAGAGTTGGGTTGCAACTTCTTATATTTAGGAGATGTGTCCTCTGTGTGATACGGAATTTTGTCACTATCTGGAGGTGACTTAGGAGGCCAGACCTTTATGCTGAGGTCTGTAGGCAGAGGAGAAAGCACTGTGTAATCAAGGACAAATGCAGGTAAACTGAATTTTACACCCTTGCAATACAGGAAATGTAGAGCTTTCCCTCTCTATTTGTGTCCCAGTTGAGGTTTCACAGTTTTTTTAATTCCCACTATGCTAATAGGCATGAAAGAAGTCTTCACAGATTCAGATCAGAATCCCTCACTGCTGTTAATTGTTCATTTTTAGTGCATATGCCTTTATTAATTTAATTAAAATTGGCTCACAAGCTTTGCATGTGCAATAATGAAAAATAGATAATAGTCCCTTTCTTGTTACTTTTCAGTCAAAGGATGCCTTAATGCTCTACAAAACATCTTGCATATGTTTGGGATTTTTTTTCACCCAGCTGTCAAGCAGTCATCTCCTGATGCCTTGTAACAAATCTTCAGCAGTGCAAAGAAACCCCCCTGACCTCAGACTAGACTGCACAGACACCAAGTGCACTGAGACAGCCCTCAACTCGGGATTAGTGAAGCAGCTATACTGATTTATATCAGGCTGAAACTGCTTGAAAAACCAGATCTGTGTTCTGTGAATGGAGAAATCACGTTACTTTTCCTTATCAGAATGGCAGCATGTCCTCTTGGCAGTGAGAGATCAAATGCATCTACAAGTAGCAACTGTCTTATCCCTTAGTCTGTAAAGCCAGTCAAAATCAGAGCCCAGAATGATCAGGATGAAAAAGCCCTCTCTTCAGTCAGTCATGTTTTCAGTCTGTATTTGCTCAGCCCTGAGAGGAATAAATAGAATATAAAACAACTTTCAAAGGAACAGTCCTTGTATCAACTAAAATATTCGGACAGCTGGTTTAGAAACTTTGTTATATATTTTGTTCATCTGTGGGAAAATTTGTATTTATGCTGTGACTTGCTGCTTCCCCTGGGATCTCTCTTCCAAGCTCCACATTTCCAGAGGAGAGGGGGCTCAGTCCCCAAATACACACTGTTATTTTTTAATTCAGGTGATGATGGCATAAACACAGTCACCTCCATCCTCTCTGGGCTGAGAGCAAACATCTGCCACGTTATTTCCTTTTTTCCCCTCAACCCAACCCATAAGTTTGAAAGGTGCCTTGCCTCTCCTCTAACACCAGAGGTGACAGAGAATTTCTTGGGGCTCTTACAAGGTTATTCAGCAGCGGGGACGTGACGTTAGATGCCAGTGGCGTGTCCTAGTTTGGAGAAGATCCATCCCTGCCCAGGGTGGCTGAGCCCCTCCCAGTGCCCTGTGGTGCCCATGTCCAGTGTGAGCCCATCCTCGGGCTGTGGCAGCTCCTGCCCTCTGCTCTGGCAGCAGCCACACTGTGCTCACCTCCAGCACATCCTGGGGCTCGTTTTGCTGCCATTCAGCATCAGCTTCCCGTGGCTCGGCACGAGAAATGTCTTCTCCAAGGATAAGACGAGGCAAAGTTAATTAATAGATAAGGGTCCTCCCAGTGGAGGCCGATTTGCTTTGTGATGCACAAAGCACTGCGCATTAAAAAGAGGGAACTGAACAATTCGCTGAACACTGAAAGTGCTGGAGAAGTGGGCGCTTTTATCCTCTCACCCTCACCTGCAATCAGGACTGTGAAGCCACCAGTCCTGCACACCCACTAATCCCCCCCTTTGCTCATTAAAAAGGAGCACAAAAGGAAATTTCCTGCTCTGATTAGGAGAAGGCAATCACCGCCATTTGCATTCAGACAGATGTTTGTCCCCCCTGATAGAACAGCATCAAGACTACTTGAAAAGCACCAAACAAGTTCTCTGCCATTTCACTAATTAAACCCACCCTTCTGCTCTAAAATTGATTAATAATGACACAGCTTGACTCATAATCCCTTTGTCTTCTATTATTTACTCTTTTTTAACGGTGATTTATGGGAAGGTAGTGCTTTCATTATTCTTGTTAATTACCTCTGTCTTCTCCTTCAGCTTGTAAAATGTAATTGTTTGAAACATAAATTTAGTCTTGCCACCTATGTTCACACATCGTTAATATTATTCCGGCCATTCTTATAAAATCTTTATAAAACATAATTATACATGTGCTATGTTGAGCTGGAAATGCACTAAGCCTTTTCTGGGAACTAAGCTGGTCTGTGTATTAAACCTCTCTGTTTGTGTTAATGTGTTTGTGTTTCCCTAAGGAAGAAGAAAAACCAAACAACATTAATTGGTCAGTGATGGTAGATCAGAATAATGCCCTTCCTTAAGTGCAATCCCTGCTAAGTGGCTGCTCACTCCTCTGCAACAGGGAAGCAGAGGCACCTCAGTGAATGCTCCTCTCTCCCCAACCCTGGAAACAATAATTTCATTGGATTAAGCAACGATCAGTAGGTAAAAGGATAGGAAGCAAATGCAGCAGTTACTCACTCGAGCGATTATCAAGTTTCTTTCTGGGTGTACATAATCCCCAAACAAATTATTTTCATCCCCTCTGCCCCTGATACTTCAAACCAGACCCACATGGTGCATCACAGAGAACACACACCTTCCAGAGGCCGCGCTTTTCTTCCCATTGTATTTTTTTTAATACTGTTTATAATTCTATGTAAGGAAAAATCTATTAGAAGGAGAGGAAATGCATTATCCCCAGTTTATTGTTGACATGATATTAGCTCGGTATTTGTCAGGCTTCTGGTAATGAACACAGCACTTCATCTCTCCAACAAAACACTTGGCTATATGAACAGCAGTAATATCCCAGCTGAGCCAAGTGAGAAACATCTTTATTATTTCTCAAAAAATCAACAACAACCCACCAACAAAAAACCCACTTCATTTCTCCCGGATTCATTTACTACATTATTACCTAAGTGTGCATTTGGAGGTACTGGATCAGCTAATGGAAGCCCTTCAGCCACTGAGTATTATCAAGTGTATTTCCATTAACTTCTATTCCCCACAATCGTGGAAAGGACAGCCTATAAAAGACTGCAATCTCATTTACAATTGTTAATTACTGTAAATTTGGTGTTTGAGATAAGAGCATTTGCTCTACCTCATGTATTGTGGCTATTATGGCTTTTAGCTGCATTCACAGGGATGAGTCCTGTCCATGGGGTTTCTCCTGCCTTACACCAGGGGGAAAGATCCAAACCAGCCCTTCCCAGCACTGCAGCCCTGTCAGGGCCAGGACTTTAGTGACCCAAACTACAGTGCAGATCTGAGAGGCACAGGCTCAAGGGGAGCAACAGGAGGTGGTCTGGTAGCTGAAATCAAGACACTTTCTCAGTCTTTTCCTATTCTTTAGATGGCTGCAAGGAAAGATGTTTCCTGCCTGACCCCACCTGTGGTAATGGCATTCTCAATAATACATTTTGTCTGAGGAAAGATTTGTAACTTGGTTACTTTGGGGGAGAGCATGGAAATGGGATAAGAAATATGAGTCTTTAAATCAGTTTTGTAAATCTATGCCAGAGTGGGGCAGGGAACATGAAAGAGGTAAGCCAAAGGCCGTATTCCCCACCAATTACAGTCCCCAGAATTAGACAGATTAATTCTTTTCTTTTTCCCTAGGAAAGATTTATTTCTTAAAGTCAAGTCTATCTGATATAAGCCATAGAGCTAAACCAAGTCCTGGGACCTACCCTGCTTTCTTCTGAATGCAGATGTACCACCTTGGGCTATTTTTGTAGGAAAAGTTGACTGACTTGCTTCTTGACAACCTGTTTTTCTCCATTTAGTTTAGAATTCTTCTAGACCACCCTCCCTCATGCCCAGAGAAGCTGCCACTTATGTGGGCACCTCATCTCCTGCACCCTGCTGTGGGATGGGCACCAGCAGCACACGTGTGAGTGCTCTCTGTGGTCCAGGTCCATTCCTGGGTGGGTCTTTTACATTTGAGATGTCTGCTGATGCAGTTACAGAAAGCTGAAATACTGTTTTGGTGGCTGGAGCCCTGCATTTGGGGAGTGCTGCTTTGTGGTGTCTCCTGCCTCCCGACCTCCTCCCCGGCACCGAAGGCGCGGGTGGTCAGCAAGGAAGGTTGTGTGGCTGGGGGCTCCTTACAGGCAGGCACTGAATATATTTTCATGCCAAGCAGGTCCCTCTGCAAGTGATTTAATTAAAACTTCTGAATTAATAAGCTTATCCTTCATTAGTAGTCAGAGTAATAAAAGCAGCATGGAACTTCTCTTTAATGAAACAAAACACACCTGAGATGCGAAGAGGAATGTGGAAAAGCAGTTGTACCCCACGAGCTGTTTCTGCTGCTGTTGGTGCATCATTATAATGACTCTCAGGCAACTGCTGTGTGTGTTTTAGTGAGGGGAAAAAGACTGGAAAAAGACTGCATGTCAGAAATAATGGAATCAACTTTGGAGGGTTAAAAATACAGGTATACCAGGAAATCACTGAGAACTTGCTCAGGTGTCCTTATAAACCAAAGCACCTCTTGTATGCAGAGGGGATTTCCTGTAAGGTGTCTAATAATTTATCAGGAGAGCAGTCTTTATCTTTGTGACTCAGAGAAGAAAAGTCATAAAAATCTGGAGATCCCTGAGCATAGCAGACACTGAGACCAGACCACAGGGTCACACATCAGGCTTGTCTTTAATTCTGCATGCATCACACACCACTAAATCCCTTTTGTCTTTTCTCAAAGTTTTCTGTTGTTTCATAGTTTTCCCAAAGTTTTACAATCTTCTGTTACAAACCTAACATGATTGTATCTCCTGCACAGCTGGGGGTTCCTGAAGCTAGTTTCCTAAAGAAAATGTATTTTCTATCCATTGCCTCCATGAGCCTCCCTACCGAGAAGACTTTATGCTTAGCTACACTCAGGACATAATAAATGCAATACAAAAGGAGGTGAAGTGAGGATTTAAAGACTTGTATCAAATTCTATCACTAGAAGTTCTGGCGATGAGCACGATCCTATTTTCTTGTGTTTAGCACATCTTGGAGTTTATTCTTCACAGAAACCTCCACATCCACCCAAGGGGTATTTTTTCATTTTGTTTAAAGCACCTAAAGGGTGAACTGGTCAGAATCTAATTGTGTCTGAAAGGCTACAGCTGACACACACTGGAGACTTAATTATGGAGTGTGTGGCTCCATCTGTCAGCTGCAATATCTTTTGTTACCAAGAATGAGGCTGCCATAGAGGATGACGTGACAGATTCTATTTGCTTTCACAGGGATAACCATCATGTGGGCATTTGAATGGGTGCTGGGAATGAGAACAACATTTACATTCCTTGTGTAGAAACTGAAATGCTATTTACAGAGGGGTTTGTCCGAAATATAAAACTAAGATTGAATGGGTGGCAGTCAATGCAGAGCTGAAAACCAGGAAATAATTAATTAAAATATCATTCAATGGAGGATACACTTACACAACACTGCCTGAGTAAAGATCCACCCATACATGTGTAGAAAAATTCGGAAGAGTGCTTTTGTGTGAAGTGAATGCAAGCAGCAGCACTTGCAGTAAAATTCAAGCACTTTAATGGCAAATCTGAGAGCAGAATGGAAAGACCATAAAATTCCCTCTGGGAAGGAGAGAGAGATAAAATTTTCCCCTATAACAGAGATTTTTGACCTTTCTCAACCTATTAACTATAAATATTTTTCAAGGCTGATGGAGATTACTGTAAACTTATTAAGACATGATGATTATAAGGTTGCCTTCCTTTCCTGCCTTTATTAGCAGCTGCCAGATCACATTGAGAGGTACACAATTATCCTGTGGGGCTGGGTAAATCCAGCTCGTGGTTACTTTAGCCTTGCTCCTACCCAGCCACTCCACTTAAAACTGTGCTCCAGAACCCCCAAGGGACACTGGTAACTCTATATCACTTGTTAGCACGAAAGAAGGCACAAATATGATCCTCAGAAATTACATAGGACCCATAAGTTTTCCTCCAAGCTTTGCAATGATCTTTTCTTAGTTTTTCTTATTACACATCTCTCCCCTGTTTCAGTCTGTGAGGCCCAGACAGATAACATGTGAAGCAAAGCAACCAGTGGCAACATGCTGGCATATTTATAAAGAGAAAATACAGAGGAGTGAAAAACACACTGTGAGGGACTTTGCTCTGAAATGAAGAGACTTGTTAAGCAGGAAATGCTTTTCACAACTGATTTAATTTGAAGGGGGGGACCCCTTTAATTTCCTTATAAGCTGTAGTATATCTCAACTGATGAGCAATGTTATTTTTAGCAAGTTATACATTCATCACAGAGAGATGCATCTGGAAGTCCAACCTGCCATTAAGTCAGTAGGCAATATACAGTTTGGAAAAACTCCCTATATTTATCAGCTTTTGAATTCAATGGTTACCCAATTACCCCTAAAATTGTTATAATCTTAGTTTGAGCTGAAAAGCTTTTATTGAAAATACACTAGTTATCTTCTGTAAATGTTAGTCATAAACAACACTGCTAAATCATAAAAATATAACTGCTTGTGATTAATCTGGGGAGAGACTTAGAGTAACATATTCAGTTCTAAATGTTCTCTCATCCCAGCACCCGAGAAGGACTGATAAATTGAATTAGCTTACTTAGGGTGAGGTTTGCTGGGAGCTTGCTTGGAAACCTCTCCTGAATTTCTATTTCAGCATCCTGGCAGAAGTGTGAAAAATCGAACTCTAAACCAGATTTTCTGAAAATGGCCCCAGTTTGTGAGGCTCTAACAAAATCCTCTATCCACACCCTTCTGAACACGCCTCTGACTAACTCCACTACCCATATGTGGATGCATCTTCCACTCTAATTTTTATACTTTGAAACCACATAAATTACTCTCCTTCCTCTGCAACAGTTCATCCACGTCTACTTCCTGTCTGGCAAACTGCAATTGCAAGCTGAGCAAGCTGATACTGGTTAATGAGGATTCTCTAAACACTGATTGGAAGGTTGCTCTCATTTGCAGCCTAACTGGAGCTTGGGAGCTGCTGAAGGGATGGAGCAAATCTAACGAAGACGAGCCCAGGGCATCAGTGCTGCTCGCGGAGAGCGGCTGAATGAACCACGCTGCTGGAGCAGCTCTGGCAGCTGCAGAAATCTGCTCCTCAGAGGCCAGTATTATCCCAATATTTATCTCCTCAAATGCCTCCCCTCTGCCTTGCTAGCAGAACCCCCTGGAGGCAACCTTGGGGTGTTCCACGGGGCTGGAGGGACAGAGCAGTGGGAGATGCCGGCGGATCCCAATGGAAAGAGAGGTGCCTGCCCAGCAGAGCTTTGTTTAGCAGCCACAGTAATACCCTCCACACATAGATAGTGCTCCTTCCTTCTCAAATGCACCAAGCAGAAGAAAACCTCCCAACATTTCAATTAAATCCCATCTAACTGACACCCCAGGAGGCTTTCGACCAATGCAGAGAACTGAGATACGTTTTGCTTCAGTAAGATGAGTAAATAGTTTCCCCAGCACACCAGAAAAATGTAGAAAACATGCAAACTTTAAACCACCATTTGGTATTAAATCCTTGTAAAAGCCTTTTTTCCCTTAGATTAATATCTCACGTTTATCTGCACTATACATTTTGGAGACATGGTGAAAATTGCTTATTTCTAATAAAATGTAGCAACTGTACCCTGAGGAAAAATTACTGTGTTATGAGATATTTTTCCCCTCTACCACAGCCAATTTAGTTTTCATTTAAAATTCAATAACTGCATCATACTCAGAATCTTCCATGACTGTCATAATGACTTTGAACAAAAAGTGTGCTGTAAACAAGGAAGATTAGAAAGACATTATTGAGATAATTTCTCCCAAAGTTTCTTTCACACAGTCAGAGATGCAGAAAACAGATGCAACAGTTAGTGTGAATATGATTTAGAAATAAACAGGAGAAAGGAAGCCCTTCGTTCCACAGACAGCTTGGTACTAAAAGCGTTACTGCCCCCCATTTTATTTGAGATATTTTTCACTGCTTGGTGAAAGGAAATACTTTGTGGTTTCCTCACTGAAACGTTGATGTAAGTGAAGAAGACAAACAGTGTAATATCATTAGGAAAATGCTGTCTACTTGCTGTAACATTTTCTTTCCTTGTGTCTCTGGAAGGAGCTCTGACAGCAGCGGGGATGGATCTGCTGGTCCAGACTCTCCACCCTGCACCTTGGTGCTCTGTCAGAAACAACACTTCAGGAGGAAGAGAAGAGTCTTCCCCTTTTCCCTTTGCCCAATCAATGGCCATTACAGTCCCCTCAAATTTTAAGAACAAAGCCTGTTTTTCCCTTCTCTCTCCAGGGCTGCACAACAAAAGAGACCTGAGTAGATGCCTTCTCCCTGAAGGATTGTATACTCTTATTTAACAGGAGCATGTGAACTCAGTTTAAAACAATTGGTCAGATTCTTTGCCTCCTGACTACCCTAATCAATGTGTTTTAAAATGCTGATAGCACATTTCTAGGGCTTTGCCAGGTAATTAAACCAGAGGGAGCCTCTAGGCCAAACCCTGGTCATATTTATACCAGACAGTCTTACTAATGCTCTACAGACACAAGATCGTGTTAACATCCTTGACTTTCTGCCCCACTTCATTCACCTGAAATAAACATTTATAGCCCAGTCCATCTGCAAGCAGAGGGAGCAGACCATGTCCCTTTTACCAAGCTATAGGTGTCTTCAGGGAGCACAGGAATCTTTGGAAAAATGAAGAGCAAACAGACAAAAAGTAAATCAAACTCCTCTAATAGAGCAAGAAAGCACCAATCTTTTCCCTGACACACACAGGGTAAGAACAAGTCTCTGACTGCACAGGACTGTCCTCAAGAAACGAATCTACTACATGTATTTTCCACATCTGTGTGGTGAGATGATCTCTATCAGTCATGAAGGTGTTCAGATGTTCTATCTATTCAGTGCTGTGTCTGAATCATTGTTCAATTCGGGCTTTTTAACATCTTATCATAAAAAAAAATAAAATTCCTTTTATCCAAGGACTTTTAGATTTGACACTGCCTGTCTGATTCAAGGCTAACTCCCACAGATTATTGCATTTTTCATTGAAGGTCAAGGACTCTAACTGCAGATTCCAAGAAATGCCACATGGGTAGAGTGAACAATAAAGGAGACTTACTGGATTTCTTTCTCACAAAGCACTGGTTCACATGCGAAAAAAAAAAAATCTTAAATTTTCGGGTTACACAAACCTCAAAGTGCAATGAGGACATAAGGATTGTGAAAATCTTTGTGATTCCATCCCATATGCTGAAAGATTTGGCACCTTCTGGATTCATGCACTTGACTCCACTACCCTTCAGCATTTGTCATGAGTCAGCTGCCAATATCAGAAAATTAAGAAAAAAAAAAAGCCCCCTTGCTATCTCCTGGAGAACAGCAACATGTCCACCACCAGTAAAAACAGACTCAGAGTCATCCTATTTTTGCTATTTCCACACTGGATCTGCTATTTACTAAAAACACTTGTCCCTGGTTCTTGGTTTTGAAGCAGGTAAGAAACAAAAGGATGGATTCTGCTTCATCTTAATGCCATGCTTTTGTGAAAGAGGAAAACAATTGTGCAAGCCCTTTCTTTTGAAGCCTGGCCACGCCACACTGGTTCAACAGTTGGTATTATGAGATAAAAGGATGCTGTTCAGTCTGATTAATCAACCCCCCTTATGCTTGCCAAAGCCTAATTATTCTTTGTTCTACATTAATGACTTCAGAAAGCATAGCACACCTGGTGGGAGTCCTCAGTGGGCAGCATTTCAGACTAAAAGGAAAACTCCTCCCTGCGTCACAAAAATCTAATTTGCTTGTATCAGTCCAATCAGTTGTTTTATCCAGAGCTGTGTCTCCCACGGGTACTGTTGGTCGTATGGAAGGATAATGTATGTGGCTTTCATTTTATCAAAATGCTGTCGTTTGACAAGCAGCAAACTCCCTCTCAGGGTGACTTTAAAAGCCACTGTTATCAGAGTTATCACAGACTATTGCTGTGTGCAGCTGTTTATTGAGCAGCCTGGCTGTAACTCACGTGGGCTCGTGGGTTCTGCATTCTCAGGGAGATAAATGAGCTGCTCACAGCCCAGTTTAAAACTCAGCAAGAGATTCATTTACAACCCAGATCCAGAAACATTCACATGGATAAGGACTATACAACATGACAAAAGGAAAAAAAAAAATAAACCTATGAATAAAGCAATTCATCTCAGCTTTGCTTGATTAAATAATATCCCACCATTAAGCCAACGAAAATGTTGGAAGCATAAGGCCTGTGCTCATGCCCTGGGAATTCACCACATTAAATGATACTTTGTGATCATCTAACAGTGGAGACATCCAGGGCCAACAGAAACACTGAAATATAATAGAATTTTCTCTAGCAAATCTACCTGGAACTGCATCAATTTATAAAGGAAATGTTAAGATTGGCATGAGTGACATATGAATGGAGATCTGTGTGAGAGCTCCACAGACAACAAGACAAAGGCTTAAAGAAACAGCCTTCATTTGTAACAAAATCAAGTTATAGTAAACTAATAATGTCCACAGGGATCTTGTTTTGGTCTCCTCTATGCTGTTGAGGATAATCTTGGGAAGAAGGTATGCTTTGCTTTATGGAATATATGCTCAAATCCAAAAGCCAGTTATACAATTTCCTGTGCATTTGTGGATGAGACTACATTGACAGCCCTCTAAATTTTGAGAAGCCAGTACTCTCTACTGAAGAATTCAACAAAGGAAACAAAGAACAAAGTTTTTACACCAAAAAGAACTGCATCAGAATAGCTGTTGTCTATGGAGAACTCACAGGAAACAAAGAAACCAACATTCTGGTGTTTCCCCTCAGTACATGAATATTTGAGAGGCCCAGAATAAATTAGTGCTGGAGTTTTGCAACAAAATGACAGGCAGGAGTTGTTTGCCAAAGAATCTTGGAATGCACCGGTTTCACAGTATTATGGTGGAGAAGAGGAGCAAATCTGTAAGGCACAAACTGTCATTCAAACAGGAACATATCCCCCAAGGTTCCTGGAGCCAGCTTCACAGTGTCTGCTTCCCTCTGGGACTATTAAGTTTAATATCTACAGGATGCAGTGAGAGAAGACCTGGCTTTTTTATTGTTATTTTTCCTTAACTTTTCTGAATTAATGATAACTGAAAACAACTATCAATTTATATTATTTTGTTTGGATATGTATTCAGACCACCAGTTCAGATCCAAAGACCCAGATGAGCTTCTGGAAAGCAATTCTCCCTATGGATTCATTGTTATTATTACACACTATCACATGTGGCTTTGCTTAAACTACAACTTTAAGCTAGAACTACAAAATAGAAAATGTCTTTACATCCTAAATCCCACAAGTAAGATGGTTGTCTAGGCAACCTTATATGTTACATGAGATCAAGTTTTCATAGAGAACTCAGTCAGTTATAAGAATTTAGTCAGAGCTGTTCCTTCCTACTCTCCATCTCTGAATACTTCAAACCCATTGCAGCTTTCAGTCCTTACTGAAAAGCTGGATCCTGGTAGCAGGAACTTCCATGGGGAGGGTGGAAGAGCAGCACAGAGAGCTTCAGATCAGGACTCAAAAGAGACCACATTTTCACCCCTATTTACATGATTTCATTTTTTAACTGAGGGCTTTCAGGCCTTTCACCTCCGCACACAGCCCCAAGCACTGTGCAAAGGGCTCAACCTGGGACTTTGGAGGAGCTGTCATGAGAAGCAGTAGTAAAAAAAACCTCCTGCTATTGACTGCTCCCAGAACTCAGCTCATTGCCCAAAGAAGGAGAGGACAAGTCTTAAATCAAGCACAAGACAAAAATGATTAAACAGCTTGGCGAAAGGATCAATGATGACACCACTTTCCTTCTTCCTTCAGCGTATTATGAGCAGCACATAGAATTTTCTCTTGCAGCAGAATTCATTAGTTTAATGTAAAATGCTGTGGGAAGGAACAGTGAGCAAAAAGTTCTAAGAAAGATTATGTTTGTCTCGGATAACGTTGCCCAGAGCTCTTTTTTTGCTTAGTATTATTATTTCTTTCTCCATTTCAATATGATTCTTGCCTGCATTTCCTTCCTTTTTTTTTTTTTTCCCTTTCTTTTCTCTAGATGACTTCATTTTAGGACCTTTGAATTTTCTTGCCCTGGGCATAACCTGTCCAAGATACCTGTGGGTCATGGTCTGTGGCTGTGAGAATAACAGACATCTCTTCCAGATGCTGCATTTAAACCAAAGGTTTCCATCCACAGCCATGAGCATCTCAGTATCTCCATGAGCCACAGTGCATAGAACAGCCAAGAATCTCATCCTGCCAACCCAAATCAAGACACCAATGCTTCAGTTGATACCCATCTATCCCTGGGACTTCACTTACAACAGCAGACATCCCTGCCCTGTTATGTTTGCTTTGTACTATCATTTTCTTCTCATCAAGAAACAAACTCAATTATACTTTTCTCTGCTCCAGGCGTAACTAATCAGCAGGCAACTCCCTCAGTAAGCCCAGACATTTCCAACACCTCCTTGCACATGCAGACATCTCAAATAAGAAGTGTGACTTCTATACCCCTCAAGGGGTGCAGGCACAGTCATTAATCTTTCTTTCATCTCGCAGAATGCTAATAAAACAATCACCTCCCTATCCCCGAATTGGGTAGGTCCTAATTAACATGCTAATTGGGCAGATCTTCCCTAATGACTCCCAAACCTCAGCAGTAATATGTTATTTAGATAGAAAAGAGTTATCTAAAAGATAGGTAGAATTAAAAAACTGGCAAGATAGAGCATAGTTAGGAGAGGCAAAATACTGAAACGGACCTTTCTGCTGTGAGAATTAAAATTCTCCACCTGCCTACGCTACAGATCACAGATCCAGCACCCTGCAAGGTCCAGAGCAAGAAGCATTTTGCAGGTAATATACAGTTGTAATAAAGAATCTTATTCAAGCAGAGAGAAAAAAACACGAGCAACAATGAAGTTTTTAAATATATTGTTAAAGTCGTTTATTTTATGATCTCCCTACATACATCCCGCTTTTCTAATCTGACATGTAAAAGCACAAGTTGTTTTGCAAGCCCAGCAATGCCAGCAGCTCTGGCACTTGGTATTCATGAGCAACTTCAAGGGGGATAGTTCAAGTCTTAATGGAATTAGTCCACTGGGGCTGGTATTGTGTTTACGCAGTTAGAGGCTCAATATAATCAAATTTCTCAAAGGCAGCATTTGCTCTCTTCAGAAAATAGGACTCAATAATAATTTAAATCCCCCTGTTAAGCTAAAATGAAAAAACTGGCAGATGCCATAAAAGTCATTGTTCTGAAGTTTTCTGTCACACACCTCGCAGGCAACAGCAGAGTTCTGCCACTGAGGACTTAGAAGGTTTGAATCTTACAAACCAAAACCTTGGATGTGTCTCTGCTGAAATTTCTGCTGCAGAATTCCCTGCAAACACGGCCTTACCCTGCCCCAGCTGCACACTGGAGCACCCTGGCTCTGTAAATACCTCACACACACCCAGCACAGCCCCACACCCCAGGGCTGTGCCAGGGAGGACAAACTCGGTGCCTCAGGACCACACAGCAGCAGCTCAGCCCAGTCCAGGCAACTGAGACAGACCTGAAGCACATCCTTTGGTCCTAAACTGGAAAACCTCAGGGGGAAACCAGGTTATTTTTTTCTTTTCCCTTATGCTTTTGAAGCACCAGAAGTGAGAAATACTGGCATTGGGGGCACCATGGCATTATTTTGTACAACTTTCTGGCCTTTATTTAGCTCCATTTAAAAAAGCAATGAAAAGGAGCCAGAACATTTCACTTTGCTATTTTGTTTCCTGATGCAGAACGGTTTTTCATTAAAAGGATTTTTTTTTTTTTTACAAGATGCCAAAAGCTAAAATGAAATGTTTTTGTCCTGAGTTCTGCTATTCTTCCCAGTTATAGTTTTTATGACCCTTGTTCACAAAAACAAGTTTCCTTCCTCTCCCCCCTCCTCATTTTACAATGTCTGCAAGTAAAAAACAGTATCTCCAACTATTCATAGGTTATTCCTGCATATGAAATAGGGACAAGCAATGTACTTGTCAGTACCCATGGCTGTGACAGACCAAGGAAAAATGAGTACAGCTGAGCTTTGAACAGTTCAGACCCCATTTCTCATCATTGCAAAACTCCTCTCACTTCTGAAGGCCCATTTGATAAAGAATTTGCTGGTTTCATTTACTGGCAACTGCTGTACAAATAATGGCTTTAGATGTACTATCAAAAGTCCTGTTAGAGGGTCAACACCCTACTCCACTAAAGTCAACAAAGCACTGATTTAAGCAAAGGCCCTTAGCTCCTCTGGCACCAAACAGCTCTTGCCCTCATATGAGGCAGTTTATATCATACATTTAGATAAAATACAGAACAAGAGGCATCAGTCTGAACAGATAAGACAGTCCAAGCAATATAAAATATAGTCTAAAAGAAATCTGTCCTTTTTCAAGCATGCAGTACTGAGGTGCCTGGGATCATGAAGACACATCGCTTTTCATAACCTGTGCTTTGAACAGTATAATGTGTTTTCTTAGGAGCTGTTGACAGAAAACAACATTAGAATGAAATTACTGCAGCGTGGATCAGGCTCACCTGTGTTTCTCAATACATGGCATTGGCTCAAAACTGCTGCATTACAGACCAGGCTCTTATTTCATGGCAAGGTCTTATGGAACATTCTCGTCCCTGCCTGATCAACCTGCACTTCTGAGCACACAGAACTTCTTTACAGCACTATTAAAAAGCACCTGTTTATGGTGTCCTCACTCATGAACAGAGAAGGGCTCTGCCAGGGATGGCAATCCTGGCTGGTACTTCAGGGCATGTAGAACACCCCCTGATGAGACCTGAGCCATAATGCCACCCCTGCTCAACTGAAGGTGAAATGGTTCCAGGTGAGCTCAAAAAGAGCTCAGAAGAGAAAAGACCCCACCTCAGGGTCTAACTTTGGTCTTTTTGAGATGACCTGTTTATTGAAGTTGCTATGTGGAGTGGGTTTTGAAAATTCCCTAAAGGATGTGTGGGCTGAAAGCATCAAGGCTATGTAAATGGAAATTTTCTTTCTAAAGAGTGAAACATGCAGATTTTGCTCATTGCTTCCACATAAGCAAGTGACCAAATGAAGAGAAAACTGATCAAGAAAAATGTATGCATAATAAAAATGTGTACATGCTTCATCTAAAATTCATTGCCTCCAAAGCTTCACCATGTAATTACTTAATCTTGAGCAGCTGCATGCACAATAAAATTTGCTTGCACTAGGTCTGAACAGGAATTAATTTTTCCTGAGGATTGTAACATAACCAATACCTTCCAACCGTTCAGCAAGTGGCAACTGGAAATGCCACTGAAGTAACTCATATTTAAAAGCACATACTCAAACCAGATTAATGCTGAGCTGATGTTGCCGGGTTTAATCATGTACTTCATTGTACAGTAGCAGGAGCCTGAATAAGCAACAGAGCTACCACATACAAAAGTGTATTAATTAATCAGATCCAATCCCTGCATTGCTCTGCTCAACAAACATGAGAAGCTTTATGTCACAGCTGAAATATTTTGTTCTCCTTGAGCTGAGGAGAGGTAATTTGGGCCCCACGTAGATTTTAGACATTGTACCTCATTGCAATATCTTAGTTTCCTTTGCTTCCCAAAATTTCTGCATGTAGGTCAAGGGGCTGAGGTCTCAGGCAGGGCTTGGGGATGTCCTGCCTCAGTGTGGAAGAAAAGGGAGAGTCTCAGTAATCTCTTTGGAGCAGAAAATAAAGACTCCCTCCACTCTGTCCTTCCAGTAAAATCACTCCTGTGCTGACAGCAGGATTCTTTTCAACATGCCTCATTTTTCCAAATATCTCTTCCCGGTCAAATTTCCTTGAGGGCTCTCCCTCACAGCTCCAGGCTGCCCACTTCCATGCTCAGCTACGAAATAAAGGCAGTTTTACACTAATCACAGGGCCAAAAACTGCCTTTCCCCTCCCCAAAGCTGGATGAGTTCAAAATGCTTGGGATGACAGCTGACAACAGCCATCCCCAGACAAGAAGGGTAGTGGCCCATGTAGTTTTGTAATTAAGCTAGGTTTGCAAGGTTTTTATTTTGGAGGGAAAAAAACCATCAGGATCTCTTATTATTGGAAATGAAACTAAATGAATGCCACTGCCTTTATTCTGACAGCTGAATTCCAGTAATGCTTCGCTATTGCCGTGTTTGTAATGTAAATTTACTACTGTCGCTGCACTGAAATAGATTTCTTCTTTTTCCCTACTCATCAAAGTAAAAAATTTGCTCCAGCTGCTGCTGATCAAGAACTTGCAGAACATTACCCAGACTATCAGTATTCAGCACACACTGCCAGGTGCACAAATAACTCATGAGCATCTCTTTCAATCCAGTTAATTGAATCGTGGCTTGATTGGGTTCAACAGACAATAAATATATTTTCCCAATTTGGAAAGTTTGACCTGCCTCAGATGAGTAAAGAGTGATAAGGGACATCTCCACAAGAAAAATCAGTTTTGTTAGTCTCATCTGAATCCATGCTGAATTTTGTGAGTGCTCTGGTTTTAATTTGCCACCTTCTTCCTACTTCTGTTAGTGCTGCAAGACAAACGAGCTATCAGGTACCACAAAAGGTCAAAAGACACAGAGCAAGAGAAATTTTAGCATAACTAGATTTTCTCATCCATTGCTTGCTTCTGCAGCCTGCAGATGGGATTTCTGCTCTAGTTGTGCTCTCACACAGAACTGCTACAGCTGCATTTATCTGAGGAAGAGATGACCTGTGGTGCTCCAAGGGTCCATCCAGCTGGGTGTCCTGCCTGCCCCAGCAGCCATCAGAGAGCACTGCAGTCTTTCAGTCTACAAAACAGTGCTATGATCTAGAAAGAGGTGAAGCACAGGTACCCCAAAAACAGGGAGAGCAGTGGGTTTGCCCACTGGATTCAGCCAGAAGTAACTGCAAGGGACATGAAGGAATTTTACAGCAGGGAAAACCTTTGCTGCTGTGCAGAAATGCCAGACCTTTTTTTTTTTTTTATGGAAACCCCCTTGTCCAAAAGGTTTGTGTATTTGCCAGAGGAACCCTGGAAATCAGCTACAACATGGCTGTGCCAGATGAACACTCTCCCCTGCTGTGCCTTCATCTTTTCCTCTTTCCTCAGCTGACATTTCCCAAACTCCCTGCTTGCCATCCTGGGGTGACCTAGAGTGTTGTTCCCATGGGGTCCTATCTCCAGCACAGCTGCAGCAACACCAAACCAGCAAATGGAGAAGTGCAGGATCCCTGCAACCTCAGCAAAATCTGGGGTGTTTAAGAAGCATTGCCCAGAGAAGAGCAGAAGGTCCAAGGGGACAGAGCAGCACTGTCAGCACCACTGCACCAACAACTCTCCCATTTTTCGGTGACCTTGCATGGAACAGTTGGGATGTAGGCAGCTGGAGGCCCATGTGAAGGTTGGCTTTGGGCCAACACATGCATTTACTGCCTGGCTTTGTGATCAGATTTGCCCCTTCAGTCCTATCATCATTGCATGTTTTTTCCACCCATCAGTTTCTCCCCTGCCCCTTCTCTGCATTGAAACAGGACAAGATTCACAGTGGCTGTAAATCAATAGTAAAACTCACAGGGCTCTGCACAACCAATCTCTTATTCAAAAGGGTCGGGAGTTCTTACTATTTTGTAAAATATTAGGCATTCCATAGCAGTGACAAATTTCACTAATTCTGACAGAGGTGAATTCCCATTCATTAGCACCTCTATAATGTTGCCAATTTCCTTGTTTATTGAAAATTAGTGTTTCCTAAATATCCACCGAGGGTGCTTTTTAAATAGACATCAGCCTCAAACAATGTCAATACACTCAAATTCTATTGAATAAGCTCTTGAGTAAAACCTGCTCTTCTGAATTGGGTTTCTGATTTGGACCAACCAGTGGAAGACAGGCCAGCTCTCAGCATCTAACATTGCTGTGCTAACTGCCATGTGTGGAAAGAAAAGGTCCATCCCCCCAAAAAATGAAATAGAAATCAAGAATTAAGAGCTCTCAGCTGCATTCAGTTGTCAGACAGGCTCTGGAGTATTAACAGATGCAAACAATGTGTGTTTTGGTGTGATTAATATAGAAAGGGAAGAGTGGTGTTGCAGAGTTAAGCACCAGACTCTGAGTTAACTCCTGGGTTTATGTGCTTTATTACAGCCTGCCACCCACCTGCACAGGTGTAGTTCAGGGCCTGTCAGCATTTTCCAGGCTAAGTCAGGTCTGTTTTCCAGAGCAGGAAGGAGGTCTGGCTGTAACCCAGCTGTAGCCATTCTTTTGAGTCAGTAGTTTGGCAGACAAAGTCTCCTCTGAGGACAGTAGTGTTTGTTCTGCTAATTATTGTTCCAACTGGCTTGAACTTTTTAAAATTAAAGGAGAGTTTGAAAGGAAAACTGTGTGCAGGTTGAGTTTTCCACAATTCCAGATAATTTCTTATGGCTTGAGATATTTTGTTTTATAGCAGTGAGCACAGAACATGGATGAGATGCTGTATTCTGAGAATTGAGAGTATGACCCCTCAGGTAATTGGTATTAACCCTTCCCAGAAAAGACCTTTACATTGCAGGCTACAAAGTAAGGGCCAGTTCAGGATCCTTCAGGTCACAAAGATGTCAGGGTGTAAGGATTTGGTTTGGATCACTGTTGACCCAAAGCTATGCATCTTTGCAAACAGCTCACTTGTTTTCACTGTTTTTCAGGTGGGCTAGAAGCAAGGCAGTAAACATAAGGCTTCTATCAGCAACATTACTTCTGCAAATTCCAGAAATGAATATGGTAATTGGAAATTGTTAAAAATTGATAAACACATGTGAATGAAAAGGAACTGCTGTGAGGCAATTTAAAAAGAGAAACCATGGAACAAAGAAAAAGCAGCAATAGAAATTTTTTGGCACATAAGCAAGTTTTTTCAAGTGTATGCATTTACAAAAAACCAGTAAAAGTGTACGAGAAAGAAAACTGGAAAATATTTGCACTAAGGGATGTGTAAGGTTTATCCAGCAATCTCTTTGGAATCAGAAGAGAAGAGATGAGCATTAATTGAGCCCCAGCAGGGAACTGCTTTTGATTTCACCAGTTATGCTTATGCTGAACTTAGAAGAAGTTTTGATGGAAGACTTTAGCTGGAATTACCAGCAACAACAGAATAAGAGGTCTGATCCTGCCACATCTGGGAACTCTCATTAGAGGACTGTGGTCTTAGGACCCAAAACTATAGGCAGATGTAAGCAACCACTTGCAGCCCGTCTGGGTAAATGTCATTTTTCATCTTCTTTGACTGTCATGAGGTCCTACAATATTTACAGCATCTCTGCAATATCTCAGTAACTTATGCAGGATTCAGCAAGTTTCTTCATCTGTCACCCTATATGTATCCATAAGGGATCTTCTAAAGAAAAGACATTGAATTGATCTGGAATTTCTTGAATCTTGAATTTCTGTGCTCAAAACTACAGTGCTAGCCCTGACTTGAATACCAAACCCAGCCTTCAGGAAAGGTACAAAACTGCTTGGACTCTGATTCCATATGAGAATGTGCTAATCCTTTAACAACATTTTCAGATGTTTAATTGAATTTGTTTAATCCCTTTAGAAGGGAGTCTTATTCAGAAAAGGCATTCCTCTTCCAACATAAGAGAAACAACCCACAGACCAAATTAGGAGCCAATTATGGCCTGACATTCAAACTTTGCATCTTACTTGAGCATAAGTGTAACTCTTGGTTCACCTCTTTCTCCTTCCCTTACAGCCATCCCTTATCCAAGGCCACGTGGGAGATATAATTCAATGAGTGGGGAGATAACACTTGGCTGAATACAGACACTGCTTGGGCCTGCTGCAGATGCACAGGGAGAGCTTCCATCCCACCCCCTCTCCTGCCACAACTCCTCCATCAGACGCTGTCACACGGCAAAAGCACAGGGAGCTGGAGCCATCTGCTCACTTCAATTAATTACAGCTCACTCTCAACGTTTCTGCTGGGACCCTCCCTTTTTGGGTGTGCTGAGATGACACCTGCAAGCATTCAGGGAGCTGGTCACACTGTCCAACCTCTTAAACAAGAATAAAAGCAGATGCCCTTCCTAAGAAAAACTCTCTCAGCTCCACCAGAAGTGGCTGGAGATGTCTTTCTCTGCAAATGACTTTACCACGTTGCACAAATAAGGCTGGGAGAGGCTGCAGTGTCAAGAACAGTTGAATTTTCAGCTACTTGCTCTTTAATAAATAATGACAGGCTGCACTTGGAGTTCAGCAAAGAAACTCCATTGCCTTTCTGCTGCCAGGACATCTAATGCATAATTACAGGATTGGACACAAAGTTTCCTGACACAGCAAGGTCAGTGCAGTCATGCACTTGAAAAGACAACCTCAGATATTCAGGGTCGACAGTATTAAACCACTGAGGTGTTACACTCTTGCTTTGTGAGCTCCTCCATTTGCTTGTTTACTGGAGAGGTGTTTTGGGCAAACCCGCAACGAGCAGAGCGACTTCTGGGTCTCAGTGCAAAATTGTTCATAACTCTGACAGGGGAATGTTTCTGAATACCTAAACTGAACAATAGTAATATAATTTGCCAATTAGAAGCAAAACTTCTGGCTCAGAGCCTAATATATAGCATGTTATATCTTTTTTATCCTCTCCTTCCAAATACACATGACTTCATGAACAAAAAGCCCCCTCACTCTTATGTGAAAGCTCATGTAAGCATATCATGTTACAGTTTCTGTCACAAAAACATTGAGTCATCTTCCTAATTATTTCCATATCATTGAAGTAAAATTTCCCTTGTCTTTTAGTTCTTTCACAGTTCATCTGATCCGCTCTGTGATTAGATCCTGGAGTATCATTAAATTGTCACCAGCCTTACAACCTGCTTCAAGCACAGGTTGAAATTGCAGCATAAAGAACCAACCTGAATTTTGCTGGATTATTCCCAAATTCACTCAACCCTCCTTTTCATCAGCTGCAGTGTGATGCTAAACAGTAAAGAGCAGCCTAAATCTTACTGCTCTGGTGTTGCTCAGAGCCAAGCAGACAATTGCTCCTTAGGGTTCCTAACAGATACACCCTTCCTTCCCAGGAGAATTCAATGCACTTGTTTATCTTAGAACTAGCATCTGCCAGCTCATCCCAGACACAAAGAGAAATAGAAAAGGCAAATTAAGATTGCAAAGTGTTTCAGATTTGTGTGTCTCCCTGGTTTCCAGTCCCTGCCACAGAAGCAATGAATTCCAGTGCCCTGAGCACCGGGGTTGCAAGGTGAAATGGAAACAGGTTCATTAGCAGCTCTACTGCTGGCAGGAAAAGCCCCAGTGTATCTCTCACTTTAGTCTCCATGGGTTAAGAGACCAGAATGGAAATCAGTGTAACCTGTTCCTTTCACAGTGGTTTTGGGAGAGCCACAGAATCCTCCACTAACAAAACCTTGGCACTATTGCTCTGAAACGCAGAGTTAGGAAATTTGGGAACTTCTGAGGAGAAGTGATGTAGTTAATTCATTTCTGCCTTTTGTTCAAAATACATACAGACATCTGAAGTCTGAGGGTCATAAAAGTCACTGAACAAGTGCCACTTTAAGAGATCAACTGCAAATAAAGGAATATATATCCAGCTGTTAAAATGATGCAGCCCATAAATGCCAAGGAAGAGTGACTGTTTATAAGAATTGTACATCTGCTGCTTCTCTTTTTCCCTTCTATCCTTTCTGGATGCCCTTCAGATGGTTCCTTCTTGTAGGAAAAGGAAAGGAGCGAGGGGAGGGGGTAAAGTGAATAAAGAGCTTTAAATCAGAAACATAGGTTCTGAACTCTTTTTGATAGAGAACTGTGATCCTGACAGTTCACTAGCCTGAAACCTGACTTCTCTCTCCCACTCCCAGCAGAAAATGAAGGAGATGGCAGGTTGCAGTGTTAGCACATTAAAGTGCCTTCTTAATCTATTCCTGCCAAGCAGCTGATTTTGGGTGAACTTGCTGACAGCTCTGTAAACCTTTCTGGACTAATCTCTGCCAGTGAACAACATTCACAAGGGTGAACTGGCTCAGATTACAACCTTGGGCTGGAACCTCTCTAAAGATTCTCCAATTCAATAACCTGCTACGAACAATTCAATTAGAGAATCATCTCCAGTCAGTTTAACTAGAATGTTCTTCACACTAAGTTCTTAAATTCCCTTTTCTTCAATAAATCAGGACATTTATTCTCCCTGTCACACATCATCTACTTGTTATTTGCTTGGCTTAAATATTTCAGCAAGTGCTTTAAAAACCTTTGCTGTTTAAAAATTTAGGAGGTGAATAAATATGCCAGTTTCCTATTTCTTAAGCCCCACTGATGCCAGGGACAGATATTGAAGGCAACACTTTTCTGCTGAGTTCTCACCACAAGAATTATCCATTCACATTGTTGTCAGAGGGCTTAGCACTGGATTGAATCAGTTCAGTGCTCTTAGCACATCATCCCTTTAAACATCTGTAAATGAATAAAGCATATTTGATGGAAATCTGTCACGCATTAGTCATCTGCATTAGCAGGCTTTAAAATTTTAATGAGAATTATGTTAGACTTTAATAACAATAAAGAGCCCAACCTTGCCTGCATGGAACAGAAGGGCACATTTTTTGCACACAGATTAAGGAGTTTTAAATGTATGAACTGCACAGCAGAGCTTACACCAGTGATAGTGAAGAACAACATGTATGGTCTACAAACTATTCACAGGATATAAAGAACGTAAGGATCAGGAAGGAGAACTGATGAAAAGTATGTACAAGGAAATGTATGTATAAAGGATTTATTCACATTGAAAAGAGAGGAAGAATAATATTTTTTTTTTTTCAGGGAGACCAGCCCACAACTTATTAAAGTCCCATGAAAATCCTATGTACCTAAAGCTGGGTACACCTGGACATTTGATTAGTGCTCAGTTCAGCCAAAGTGGAAATTTAAGAATTACTTTTTTGGAAAAGGCAACTCCATTAAGGCCAAGGAATTATCCTGGTCTAAGAATTGGACCTGTTATATTCTATTCCCAGTCTCCTTGGTGTTGTTTCCTGATAATTGTGGGTCCCTGAAAAATATCCCTCATTAACAGCTTAATGAGTCAGATTCTAGGACAAAAACTTGAACCAAGCCCCCATGGGATTTTACCAAGAGCATCAGGTGAACATCAGTGATTTCTGCCCTCTTTACCCAGTCACAAACTATCCACAGACTCAAGCAATGGGTTAAAACAGAATCCAAACATCTCTGAAGTCTGTTAGACAGCAGAATGTTTCTCATGTTCTCCTTCCTGCTGAGATTAGTCAGCAAGACAAAGAGCAGCCCACTGTTACCAGACAACAATCCTGTGATGGAGCTTCACAGCCTGCAAGGGCTTTGCCCAGCACGTGCCTTTGCAAAGTACATGTCAGCCACCTCCTGAATTCATGCTTCCACGTATGAAAAACAGGATTGAAAGGTTTGTTTCACCACACAGCAGACAGTGAACACTAATTCAGGAACCTGTCTGGTTAAACCAAACCTGCTAGAAATGAAAAATGACATTCCGAGGCAATTACTGTAGCTCCAGCCATCCAGTCAGTTGCAAGGTATAAGGAAACGCTTCCCTCATTTAATTTCCTACAAAATCACAGGTATTAATTAACCTGGCTTTTCAAAAAGGTGCTGCTGTTGACATCTGAACACATGCAGATTTTACAGAGGTTTGTAACCATGTGATTTTTGAAAACTGACTCTGTGACCTGTCTGAATGGCCCTGCAGTGCAGCATTTACCTGCTGAGAGACAGAACAATTTTTTTCTTCCTTCATCCCAGATATTTAACAGCTGTAGTAAGGGAACAAATCCTGGCTCAGATAAGTCTGCTGACTTTTCAGCAGCAGTAACAATTTCTGTGGGCATTAGCCAGGGGAATTAAATAAGGAGCAGATTAAGGGCTCGTGGCCATGCTGATTTTCCAATTAGAAAGTAGAGGAGGTGGTTTAGATGACTGGATTTATGTGAACTTTTGTTTCAATAATGAAGCACCAGGAAAATTGTGATGCACTGCAAGATTGGGAAATGCTATGGACATCTTTTTCACCCCTCAAATCTTAACACTCTTTCCAAACAAAAGTCTCTCCTAGAACGACAGTGAGGCCAGTAAGCCTGGCCGAGAGTTCTGCTCTTCCCAGCATTTGGAGGAAAATATCTTTCTACAAGCCTTGAGTTCCTTATAATAAAAAAAATAAGATCTGCTATTTCAGTCCATGTCACCTCCCAAGCCAAGTTTTCATCTAGTTATCATCACACAAAAGCAGCCTGATCCTTCCTCAAAGGTCAGGGTGAAAAACTGCCACACCCCCACGTGCAACACATGCAACCCACCTCGGAGTGTGAGCCCAGCTCCACCCACAGACTGGCACATCCCCCTTCATCAGCTGCTGCACAGCTGCTGAAACTTTCCTGTTTTCTCTGAGCAGGAAAATGTCTCCATCAGTCCTGCCCTGAGAACCCCTGGATGAGGAGGTGAGTTGAAAGTCTGTGCTGTGGCAGCATCCTCAGTACCTCACTGGCACAAGGCCTCCAGAGATGCCCTGTGAGCTGATCCAGTGCCATGGCTGCTGACAGATGTTGGCTTCAGCAGCCAGGGAGCTGCACACTGAAAGTCCTTGCTGAAAATAGCTGAATATCCCCCTGTCTCTCATTAGTGTTCCTCACAATTCCCATTTATGAGCTTTCCACCATACTTACAAGTGCCTGGCTGTTAATAAGCATTGTCACTCCAATTATTATGTTTCAGATAAATACATTGCAGCAATTAATAGAGAGTAACAATTTGATTCTAAAGATATTGGCTTGCCCCAGTATGAAAAATGACTTGACTGTCACTGCAAGCTCTGCTAGTCCTCCGTTAGATTATATGTGCAGTTCATATGGGGAATCATACAGAAATCCCTCTTCAGGAAAATTATATTCATTAGCCTGCAGTTTAGAAATGAAGCTGGGAAACCAACTTTATCTGCTCTCTGTGGGGTGAAGAGACTTTTGATAACAGCTTTTTAATTAGATGAGGCTCCTTAGCATCAGCATGCAGATAAGTGGAACTGCATGAATTACCTACACTTTGTAGAAGTAGATCCTTTGATTTGGAATACAACAGCAACAAAAAGATTTGAACATCAAAAGTACTGGGGACAAGACTGCTTGTGAGTAATAGCATCTGTATAAATTACAGCAGGAACAGCTGCAGCAGAGATGAATGCCTGTAAAAATGAGCCTGCCAGAAGAAGTCTGTTCACATCAAAACCCAGAAAAATCCAGTGCCAAGTGAATATTAAAACTTCCAGCCAGCTCCCACTCGGATAAGAGCCACCTCACACTCACTTTTGCTTATGGGACCTTGATTATAAAACATTTATCACATTTTCATCCCTTGTTAAATGATTTCTTCCAGGGGAGTTTTTTATTGGCAAGCATATCTAATGCTTCCATATGCCAGGCAGGCAGGAAAAACTGCAGGAGAATGGAAAGGCTGAATATTTCTTTTGGTCCCTGGCTGCACGGTTTTATGCTTCTGGGGCACTCAGAGGAAGATACCAGGTTTAAATAAAGCTATTTCCTAGAAAATGGCTGCTAAGTTTCCCCCTTTTGAACCTGCAAGTCACATAACTTCCCAGGTGGGAGGGAACCAAGAACCAGCTCAGTGGGCCCCACAGGAGCACTGAAACTGGGCTCCTGAGAAAACCCAGCTTCCTCACAACGAGTTTTATTCACATCTGAGACTTGAGGCTTTCACAGACACCAGACAGTCTTTCTTTGCTGCTCTCTCAGTAGAGAGAGCAGGAAAATCAAGCTACGGGCCAACAAGATGACTGAAAGGGCCCCATGGGAATAGGGAAGGATCTTGCTCTTTGCCTCTGAGTTTTGAAAGAAGATTGCTTTCAGTGCTGGCTTTGAACCTCCTGTTTGGTAACACATGGAGCTTGTCAGGGTCTGGGCACTCACTCAGAATCAGGAGATTGGTGCATTTGTCTTTCCCTCAGAAGATTTTGATAAGAACCCATCTTTTTTTACGAGGTAACTATAAGCACACAGAATCATGAATCTGATGTGTATTTTCCTTCAGCAGTTACTGTGTGCACCCCAAGCTTCCCTCTAAACTTTCTCTCATCATCTCCGTGCTCTGTGTGCAGAGACAACGTGTTTCTGGCACTCAAGGTCAGGCTCCCATTTCCACAGTGAGTGTCCAAGGGCAGCATTTCCAGGTCACTCATTAGTCACTGCCATTGCCTCTGTCAGGCTCTCCTGGCTGGAGGAAACCTTAACTGTGCCTCACCTACCAGTGCTGGTGCTCTGAAAATAAGATAGAACATTCCTGCTGCAAAACTCAAGAGCACAAACCCTGTGCCCCCAGAGATTGGAATCTCCCTGGATAAAGAGCTGACCACCAGGTCCCAGAGGCTGTTCTGTCCTATGATTGACACATTTTTAATGCCAGGATGCTGGATAGGAAAACACTTGAGCTGTATACAGGTTATCTCCACTCCCATGGAAGCAGCTGATGACTGGGACACCTCAGGCCTGATCCTCATCTTGCTATTCCAGAGTTACACCACAGAGACCTGCTGCAGGAAAAAAACCAAGTGTGCCAAATTCCCAGGAGCTGTTTGTGTTCTCCCAGCAGGCACACGGGGACCAGCACCCCTCTCCTGGCCTTGCAGCACTCTCCTGCTGCTGAGGTTCAGATCCATTAACATTCTTCCTCCATACAATCCCTCTCCCAAGAGGAGCTTTAAGTGTCCCCCTGAGGCAGGTAAAGCCAGGCTGCCACACTGCTCCTCACCGAGGCTCTCTGTGATGTTACCAAGTTCTTTGGAAAATTCTGTGATACTCCCCTGTCTGCTTAACACTGAATTTTATGGGAAAAGGTCTTGCCTGAGTTTGAAATAATTGCGGGGGAGAGAGAAGGCAAGCAAAAGAGCACACACCTTTCTGAACAAAGACAGTTATTTTACATACCACACAGCACCACTGTAATTTAAATGATGAGCTCTTAGGAGCTCTCCCGTCCAAGAAGTAAACTTGCAGACAGTTTTAATACCATTCAGTTGTCAAACAAAGTAGTAATTTACATAATAGCATACTACTATGGCTGTGTAAGTCCTGACTCTTCCATAGGGTTCCTTGGCATAACACTTGTCCCTCCAGAAATATCTACATTATTTTATTGAGTACAATGCAGCTCTGTGGGTCCCAGTGGATTGAGCTGTCCCAAATGCATTTTCCTTGAAAATATGGAAGCCTTTTGTGCTTTTCTGACAGAAGAAATTTGGTCACCAGGTCTCAAAAGCACACACCACAGCTCCTGCCTGCCAGCCCAGTTATGGAAATGGCTTGCATGTATTCTCCTGCTTCTCAGCAAGTGAAAAGTAATGAACAGAAAAGGGAATAATTAAATCCTGAATTTGATTCCTATTCTGCACACTAATGCTACTTTGTAATCCACATCCCCTTGTGCCTCCGAATGCACTGGGACTAAAGGGGTTTCTGTTCAAGCAGCCAGCAGGGAGGTGTGACAGCACTGCCCACACCCCAGCCCAGCTGGCAGTGGCACAGCAGGGCAGCCACACCCCCAACAGCTGGCTTTTATTGCAATACCAATTAATCTGAATAACATCTGCACACAAAACATCCATAAACTCAGGTTCTTTTCTCCGGCAGCATAATCTGAAGAAAAAGAATTTTTTAAAAAAAGAGTGCTGCAAGAGAACCAAAATCTCCCTGGTTTTGGGAAGCAGGGTTTGTTTGCACTCACACTGTTAGTGCTGGTTCAAGGGCAGGGTGAGCCCAGGTGCCTTGTGCACACACTGCAGGGGAACCTCTGCTGCACTGGGCAAGAATGGCTGGAAAACGTGACTGGGAGAGGGTTCTAACAGGTGAGGTAAAACCTGAGGAACTCAGCAACAAGAGGAGATTTTATGACCTATAATGACTTTTTAAAGGTTGCACATTCTCTTTGCACAAATCTCAAGAGCCTTGTTGCCCCAGCCCATTTTAAGGCTTCAAAGAATTCCATCTGCAAGTTCTGGATTGTGGGATCATCCAGTGCTTCTCTTTTCACTTGAGCATTACATTAGGACAGCTCCCTCCCCAGCCCCCCTAAAATGCTACAGCTCAGCTTGTGAAAAATCATCTAGAACACTTATAAAATGATGTGTGCACATGATTAGGCAACAACAGTCCTACTATAGAATTGCAGCTCAGCTATCTCAGTGTTTACTTTGATGAAAACTAATCCTTGTTCTTCCCTCAGCAGGGCTGTCTGGGCTCAGTCTCTGTTTTGATAACCTTGCTCAGAACACGAGTAGCTGCAGCTCACAATTTCCCAGTGTGTGTGTGTTGTTTTGTTAGGTTTATGCTGAGCATTTCAAGAAGTGCTGCAGTCATTAATGAACAGAATTTCAATCTACTATCATCTAGTCATGTAAGTGGAGGAGCTTTTTGCTTTTCTGTTGTTAAAACTCCCACTCCTCACTTTTCATATTGGCTCCCAGGTATTACAATGACTGGCCTTGCATGTAGAATATGATTTTACAGTACTACATCTTGCACAAGTCAGTCTTCAGTTTCAGAAGCTGAAGCTCAAGTCCTCACTCTAAAGTTAAATCAAGCTATATTTTAATTTTCTTCACAATGTATAACCAGCTTCAGGAGAAAGACATCTTAAAATGCCCAGAGGTTTTTAAAAACAGGATAAATAAAGCCCAGAAGACAAAAGAAATAGGGATGCTAACATGTTCAGCCCTTTAATTCAGCCCTTACAATAAGAACAGAGCTCTGAAGAGTACAAATATTTATTTTTCACATTGCTAATTCTTGCAGAGTTCATTGTGTTTAGCACTGAGGAGACACTAAGAGAGACCTTGAAAGCCAATTGAACTCATGTCTTCAGGTGCTAAATCTCTCCTATATCCCAGCATGGATTATCCATACAAGGAAGAAGCAAGAATCCACCCCTCAGTAAATTATCTCACTTTGGAGGAAATTCTCTCTTTGCCAGGGAAACAGGAGTATTTATTTTAGTAGATACAAGTTCTTTCCTTTTCATCCTTTCTGATTTCCCCAGAAAGGTGGGAGATGACAATGTCACTCAGTCTCCCGTTTCCTGGACAAGCTCATACATGTGAAAAAAAGGATTCAGAGTTCACAGCCTTAGTGCATCAAAATTTCAGTGTCAGAACACACTGGAAGAAAAAAACCCTCAAAGTTGAAATAAAGATTTTTAGCACTTTCTTACTATTCCCACTATAAACTTCAGCGATGTTCTTTTCTTTCTTCCTTTTTGCCTCTTACTGTTTGTGGAGATGGCAGAGGTGAAACTGATGCAATTATCAAATAAAAATTGTGCTTTAGCTATTTTGCAAGGTCACCTAAACCTTGGAAGAGCCGATGCTTTGGTACAGACAGAAATAGATGAATCAACACGCAGTCATTTTTCAGAATGTTCAGCTATGAATTGGTGATTAACCTTTGAAACTATGAGGGAAAGCAGCAGATTCTCAGTCTCATTGCTTTCAAATCAAAGCTGGTCATCCTTCTATAGCACATGCTATAGCTGAGGCCAAGCTACTCTGTTCCACACAGGACTATGTGCCTGAAATGCTTCATCCCATTCTTTGTACCACAAAAGCATATAATCTGTTCCAGCTGAAACTCTGGCAACCAGTGAATAACATTTCTAGAACCCACAAACCCGGATTTTTAGTGTTCAACTCACAACCTCATCTCATCTTTCCTTAACACTGGGTGGAGAAATTGCAGTGTGTTGGTCTTGCCACGTTCCAAGCCTCTGGAAACAGAGCACTTGTCCTGAATTCCTGAGTTTTCTAATGCTTCTTGTTGAGTTACACAGGTATCACCCTCACCTAGGTGGGAATCATTCCAGCTGGCAGGGAAAGAAGCAGCACTGAGAAATGGAACAGAATAGTGGGAGCAACATCTAATGCTGGCACAGAGCACCATCCATCCTCTGTAAGTTTAGAAGACACTACTCACGAGTGGCAAACTGATCAGATTCCTCGCTGGCATTTATTGCTTTTTGGTCTATTTGGTGTTCATGGAAATGCAACAAAAGATTTCAGATTTGCAATGAAGCATGAGGACTTGCTCTTTATACATATACTTGCCCTTTTTGAATTTTGTAAGAGGGACAAGTAAGTTTGGTGTCAAAACAATTCTCCAGAGTTGATGAAAATGACAGATTGTCACTACAGTCTCAGGTATAAGCACTCAGTTCAGTGCTTCTAACTGCTGTCAGAAAGCCAGAGAAAAGTGCCCTTCAGCTCCTATAAACCTGGATTTCCACTCTACTATATGGTTTTAGAGCTAAGCCTCTACCCAGCTGAAAAGAAATATTTACATAGGGGATCATGTTTCTGCAAGATACATCTCTTTTCCAAACCAGGGATGCAGGGTACATCCAGAAACTACTTGTAATTACTCAAAATTAAGAGTAGGATGTGAACTGCCTGAATGAAGGCAGAGAAGGGAAGGGAGAAATCTCTGAAAGAGTATCTTATTGTGACAGGGGAAAAAAACCCCAAATCAGGTTTGAAACCAAACTTGTTCAAAGTTAGAAGTGCCTGGATGTTTAAGTCCCTCTCTTGGACCATCTCTGAGGAATAACAACCAGCTGGCAGTCTCTGGTCCAAAGACCCAGTTCATCCTCTTCTCCAGGTACATGTGGCTACCACTTGGACTTCTGTAGTTACTGATGAGTACAGACAGAAGCCTTTTACTGTGCATCAGACACCAAAGAAATTTTGTGGCCATTGTTTTTAATCCACGTCTCCTTCAGAGATTAAAACTGCAGAATTCTTTATGAGATAACTAACCCTAGTTAAGTGGTGATTATGAATCTGTCCATGAATTTACTGGCATGGTCCTCCAGGCTTTGCCTTTGCTTATTTTGGAAGAAAAACATGCAGCAAATACCCTTGGCATAAATCCTATGACAAACTCAGTCTTCTGGGACAGAAGCCAGAGTGAAGAATCTGCTTTTTACTTGACCTTGAAGAAGACACTTGACCATTGAGGAGCCACACTAGAAAACCAGGTTAAGGGAAGAACTTTAATGAGAACCAGATGCTGTATCTGAACTGAATTTTCCTGCATTTCATGAATTATAGATACCCCAGCAGCAGAGGTGGTATCCAACTTCTAATTCAATTTTAGTTGCTATTTCAGAGTCCTCTTCCAGCATACAGAGATCCAGGGGGAATCGGAACAACTTTTCTGAGGAGTTCTTTTTGTTACATTTGAATACCAAATAATTCACTGATTTGATTCACACATCAGATAAAAACCTCTAGGTCTGATTCTTCTTCAGCTACCACAGCAGGTAGTCTCATATTTAAATACCCTTATTATGGCTGGGTGCCATGTTTTACCAGTATATACACGGTTAAAGAAATTACAGGACAGCTGAAAGCCATTTTGTCTTGGAAATCATGCTTAGCCTTGCTTGCAACTTCCCCCATCTTTGATGGATGCTTTAAAAAATACAGTCAACCTCTAAAATATTAAATATAGGCAGCCACTACAGAACCTTTTCCTGTGTTTGGTAGAAGATTGAAAAAAAAAACCAACAAATCACATCCCACCTCTATTATTTTATAGAATCTGTTGCTGACTACATCAGGTGGAAAATGCTTTTCCTGCCTGTAAAACTCGTGCTGTGCAATCTTGCTTAGCTAAAACAAGACAGAGCGTGTGCACACAGAAACAAAATGTCACGTTCTGAGCTTATTTATCTTTGTTGCCTGGTGAACTGATACCAAAAGTGGCTGTTTGCATTCAGCCTTTTTTCCTTAGGAGCCAGGCAGGCATTGGAAGAACCCAGGGCCCTGTCTGACAGCACCATTTTGCTGCTTTTCTGCCTTTGGAGTTGCTGGTTGAGGAGGAGAGGCAGGACTGTGGAGCTGACAGCCCAATGTCCTCCAGCACACCCACAGCACAGGAGATGCTGAACATCAGCACAAAGCTGCAGCTCCAGCCTCAGACCTCACAAGCCCAGAACTGTCTCCTAAATTATTTATTTCTCACATCAAGCTAAATAACGATGTGGGGAAGGATTTGGTGTTGTGATGCAGAGTGATTTAACAGAGCTAACAGTATGGCTACAAGCTTTGCTGGGGCTTTTCAGCAGAGGTAAACATTCTGCTGCTCAGTTAATGGTTATGGGTGGTTATTCATGAGGCATTAACCAGCTGTCATGAATAAAATCTCTGCAATCTTCCAATTTCTAGACATGAATCTGTGCTATGGACAAAAATGCTACCTTCTGGACCAGGTGATAGGAGCACGAGACGTTGCAGTTTACTTTGGTTTTGTTTTGCTGAGAAACTGGCATTCTTGTTGTTTGGATCAATCCTAATGAAACATCTGCTAGGTTTTAATTAAAATAAAATGGAATGCAGTTGCACGAACAGGTGGAAGCAGAAGATGATATAACACAGAGCTCAAATCCCTCCATGTGTTCAGAGACTTTGCAAAGTCCCAGCTATGGCATCCATAAAACAGCGATGGAGTGTGTCAAGAACATTTTGATTGTGCACACGAGTCTGGTTAAAAAGGGATCTACTTAGTTAGGAAACAGCAGAAAGATAAAATTTGAGCAGCCCTACATTACATCCAGGCAATGACTGGTGTAATGGTTTCTCCCTTCTAATGTACTACATGGTGGTGTTTTCCAGTTGTGAGAATCTGGACTATTCAAATCATCCACAATAAAACCTTAGACATCAAAATACATGGCACATATAATGACTATGATATTAAAACCCCCCAAAGCAACCAAACCCCTGATTCCTGTTCCTATCCTGTCCCCATCCTTTGTTATAAAGGGCCAACCCTAGAGGCAGGAGGTTTTTTGCTCCTCGAACCAGCTGCCAAACAGAGCAGGGCAAGATTAGCTGCTTCATTTCATATTTTTTTTAGGCATGGAAGAGAGGTGGTGCTCTCCAGCAGCCTGCTGCCTCCTGAACTTGGCACACAAATAACTGCCCTGTGCCTGGGGAAGAAAACAGAGTGTAAAGACAGGTCAGAGCCACGTTCCACACAACCCTGACCCTGGCATGAGAGAGCAAACAGGGAATTGTGAGACGTGTGTGGTGAGTGCCCGCTGTAAGAGCCAGTTCTAGGGCAATCATTTATGGACAATTTAAGTTTTCAATGACATAAGTGAACTTAGTGGGCTAGAAAATCCGGCCCTTTGCCAAGGAATGCTTAATACTGATTGCCTTAAATTAGGTCTGTCCTTTAAGCATTGGCTTTTATGCATTTACTGTCAGCGAGCCTATGAGTGTTCATCTGTTATTACTTTGGTGAGTACTTTCTTCTTAAACTATAGTTCTAGAACTCACTCACTAACTAACTAATTAACTATCCCAGATGGAATCTGAAAGCCCCCCTCATTTCCCTCTGAAGAAACTCATGTCATGAACTTCTCCTGTTGGAAATAAACTACTGCAGAAATCCTTAACATGCACCATGTTCATCATTAGATAGAAACTATTTAGTGCATGGGTTATTTATCTTTAATAAACTTTACAGTCTATCAGGTTGAAACAGCTCAGTGTTATAAAATAGTTATGCAAGAGTTGTTTCTGTACACAAACACCCACTATTTTTTTGAGATACAACACATAAAGCCTTTCTGATTTTTGCTTTCAAGATATTAAAAATTCTCTAAGGACTAACAGTTTGTAAAATTTCAGTTCAATATCAAAGAATAGGGGAAAGCACATACTGCAAGAATTGTAATTGTAAAAGGTGACAGATGGAGCTGGAAGTTTGACCTGCTACCTCCCCTGCTAGTTCTGCTTGCTGTATGTACAGTGGGTTGATACCAGTTGTCTCCTGTAAAACAAGGAGTTTCTTCTGACCTGCTCAGCTCTGTAATTTGGAAAAATGTCTGCAATTTGTTCTTTGATTTAGAAAACGAAAGAGCAGTGGTATTTTAGAGGAGTCTTTATAAAAATGCACAAAACTTGAGGAAAGTTCTGCTTCCAGGGGATGCAATTCAGGGCACTGCTCCCAGGCAACGGGTTGTGAAGCCCTAATGAGGCACCAGCCTGACAGGAGCTGGTAATTGAAACAATCTCAGAACTGTAAAACCAGTCTGGAGACAGCAGAGCATTAGGAAGGAAGGATGACCTTGGTATGAGCCAGAACCTTACCTAACCCAAAGTGCTGTCCTATCCAAGGGCAAGGGAGTCACCGGATCTAATTAATTCTAACAGATAATTTAACATGTTTAAAAGCATCTGTCTGTGTGGTTCCAGTCCACCAGATAATCCATAACCAAAGCACTTGGAAGGTGGGTGGGTTCTGACATCCCATATTGAGGGCTATTTCCATAACCTTTCTTGCAACAGTTTCACCTCCCATATGGAATTTTGTATTGAGTTTTGGATACACCTCTCAAAACAAAGCAGGCTGCTCTAGCAAAACAAGTCTTTGCAGAGTTAAAGCCATGTTTTCTTTCACTCTCTTCCATCTACATTTGTAAATCACATCTTCCCTGGCAGCTACAGTGATTGATTTTCCATTGGTTCAGATGCAAGAAGTAATATTTGATCTGGAAAATCCATTTAACAAGGTTTTGGGTGGTTTTTTTGGTGTTTTTTAATCAGTTTGTGCTGTCACAAAATGTGAGTAATACATATTTTTACATGTCACAGTTTGTTTTGGAACGTGAATCACCTTCCACCTTAAACAAGAGAAGTTTCTCAAGAAAACTGAAAAACAATGATGAAGTACTAAGTTGCACACTGTGATAGGATTATAGAGTTCCTAGATAAGTATCTTTAAAGATCTGGGCCTGTGTGATCCAGGTCCTTTGATGTCCTGGCCTGCCTGTATTTGCAATATTGTGCTTTGTACAACCACGGTGTTATCTTACAACACAAGTTTCCAACCTAATCCTGTATGGGCTTTCAATCAACAACCCCAGATGCTTCAAGGAAAGCCAGAGAAACAAAGAGCTGACAATTATACAATACTCCAGTGTAGACAGAAGTACTTTCTAACACAACTAATGCTTCATTTTTTGCCCAGAAGCCCTATAATCTGTATTGCACCCAGCCAGATTTCCATGTAACTGAAGAAGGATTTGGCATTTAAATGTGAAAAGATCAGGCAAGTTGTGTCCTCAGTGCCACCGATAAAAGGGCTGTGGCTTTGCACAGGTCACATCTCTCCAAGCTCTGCAGTGGATTACATGGATAAACTAATCCAGCTGGCACCATTCTCTGTGTAAGAAGAGATTTATCTGGAAGACCACTGAGCATGGTTTTCTCATCTGAGGTTTACAGATAAAACCATACTTGCATCACGAGTTTAAATATTTATATAATTTATAACACAGGCAAGCAGCTGCCTCTGGCTTCTTTGCTACCTGAACTCTGTCAAGCCACTAACTTCTCAAGTACCTTCTAAAATAGATGAATTCCTTTGCTTGCACACTCAGGGTAAGCAGCAGGGAACACTGGATTTCTTTAACACATCCCTCAGCATCAACAGGAGTAGACTGCAATAAACACTTTATATTCTCACATTTCACTGAAGGAAGCCAACCTCAGTGTGTTTGTGCAAGACAAAACTCTAATTTTAGAGTTTGTACATCTGCAATAAGAACTCCAGCCAATCACATTAAAAAAATTGAAGTTCTCTTAAGATTAAGTTTACTCAGTAAGACTGAAGTGGTTTAGGATACTCTGCCAGTGAAGACTTGATTCCCTTCTCTCACCAGCTTTAATGACAGTGAAATGAATCCCCAGTGTGCCTTGTCACCGACCTATCAGGCAAATTTAATGAGCTTTGCTCTTAAATATTATATTGTACAGGGCCTTGAGACATCTTTTCTATTTATAACCTGTCCCAGTCTGGGCTGACCCTTTCGTACTTTGCCCATGTTCCTCTTCCAGTCCCATTCCCAGAGCTACAAACTTGGAAGCACAGGATAGCTGAGGATAGCTCAGGAGCACAGATAGCTCCTACCTTCCCCAGTGAGCTCAGCATGAGCTTTACTTACACCACTGCTTCCCAGCTGCATTAAAAAAAAAAAATAGAAGCCTTCAACACTTGCAGTTCCCAAACCTAACGCTTAATTTTGCTAAATCAGAACAGATTGCCCTACTTTTTTACATCCTAGTAATTGTCCATTAATAAATCCTACTCCAGCTCAGCCTTATCCTTCAGTTACCCAGCAGCATCGCCAGCACCAGCAAGATTGAATTCAAAATTGTTCCCAGGAGGGCAATAAGCAGGAAGAAAGCTTTTGCCCTTGGCAGGCATCAGTGATAATAGTGAGTGGTAAGGTGCTGACCTACATCCATCTCAGAAACACGTGAGCTAAAGAAAGCCTTGAATGCCAGCACTTTGATCTGCCTGTCTGCCCCAGTCTGTTCACAGGTACCAGAATATCACAGATTTGGAATCAGAGCCAAGGCTGTGAGGTTTTTTTTTAGTGCCATTAGTTGTGGGAGCCAGGGAAACTGCTGCATAACTAAACAAGGCAACTGGTCACTGACCATAGTTGGCTGTAGAGAGGAACAAGGCCAAAGGAAGATGATCAACATTCCAAACCTGCCCTGAGAACCAAGAGAGGTGTGAATGGTGAAAGGGGCCTGGTGCTGGAGACACACACATGGATCCTCCTGCAGTGTCTGAATGTGTTTAGAGGCCAGAGTTCCCTTGGAGCTCCAGTGATGCTCAAGAGCTCAGGGAATTAGGATAGTTTGGTGCTCCTATAGCTACCTATAGGTGGCACAGCATACTGCCTGTGGATCTGCAGCCTCACTATCTGCTCACTGAATTCTCTCCATGCTTATCAGTCAAAAGTGATGGAGGTTCAGTGTCCTTCAGTGAGTAAGATCTGCATCAAGACAAACTGGATTTTGTTCCCTTTGTACCAAACTCAAGAGGGATCATACTTTGAGGCTTACATTTTCACTTTTGCTCAAACTAAACTGTTCTTTGCCCTGGGGAAGTTACAACTGAAGCAGAAAAAAACCCCTTCAAGTTAAGCCATGGCTGGAAATAGTTCACAAGCCCTCTCGTGGTGCTCACTATCAGTTGCACTTCAGAAGCATCAGGTCACTGCAAAGATGCAGAACACAAGCTCTGCCTACAAAACAGAAGCTCGGGGAAGGCAGCACTTCATCTGAAGTGCCTCAGTGCCCCTCTCATCTGTGTGTGTGCAGAGAGCCAAAGATACAGGAGATCCTTTGCAACCCCTTACCCCCACTCTAACCCTGAGCGCCCTGCCCTCCAAGGGATGAGCATTTCCTATTCTAAAATGATTGTTTAACACCTATTTATAAGTCTGCTTTGTTTACAGCTCTCTTCTCTTTGCTTGTCCTCCCCTTGGGCAAACAATTTCTTTCTCTACTTTTAGTTTCACCAGCTTTCAAAAGGAAACCTTTAAAAGGGCACCATGACCTCCACATTTGTGGTGGCTTCTCCAAATCCACTTAGACAGACTGATTCCAGGTTACGTGAGGACAAATCAATTTTTGTCAAAAGACAACTTAATTTTGGACTGTATTTATCCAGGAGACTCAGAATAACCTTGGTTTAAAACAAACCAATTTTTTTCCTGGGGTAGTAAAGAACTTGTATGAAAACGGTTCAATGCCACACGTTCACAAAGCCAAAGTCACCATCCCATTCTCAGTATGTCACTAGAATATCTCCCTAAATTGCCGAGAGTCCAGAAGAGAAGTTATAAATCAAGGTCCAGCTGGGAAAGTTGTTTTTTTTTAGAAATTGAAAGATGGTAATAAAGAAATATTTCCTTCCGGGAGAAAGCTTTGGAGCAAGTGTCACCCATTTGATCAGCTGTCTGCTCCATCTGCCTCTCCTCCTTTGAAAGGCTAATAAAAATTATTTCTTTAGAGACTGCACACGTCTAGTGTATCAGCCACTTACAAAGGTCATGGAAATGAAGAAGCCCTGACTTCATCAGCAGATTGAGAACAATTCAAGCACTTTAGCCCTGCAAGCATTAAAATTGTACATCCATGGCACAAAGAAGGGATACAGCAACACGATTTTACACTCCTTTCATACAAGGAGTGCAACTTATTTTTATCTTTTTATCTGCTTTGCAGCTTCTCACATAGAGGAGTTTTGGAAAAACATTACTAAAACCCCAGCTTCCTGAGCAATTCACTTGTCCTCCTGACTGGTGCTAAATTACCACTTTTTATTTCGAATTTGAGGGGAAAATGACAGAAATAACCTAATAAGAGGAATTTATCACAAGTTCTTAAGAACAGGATCACGAACACTGTAGAAATGCCTTATCCCAGGGTAGAACAGGTGGGCAGAACTGTGTCTCATAAACTGAACCTGACAGGTATTGCCACCAGTGGAGCTGAGTGTTGTGGCTGAGGGCTCCCGTGAGTTAGCACTACAACAGCTCTTCCAGGCAGAGACATGCAGTGCAGCAACATTTAGATTAGATTCTAAATTTAATTCACTCCACCTCCAAACAGATTCTGCAGTTCCTACACGCTCAGGTGAATTCATCCAGCAAGAGCAGCTGGCTCCTGGCAAGAGGTTTGCCCTTCTTGGGTTATACTCTTATTCTCTGCCCCCCTGTGCTTCTTGTTCACAACTGCATTTTCCAGGAATTTTCTATTATTCTACCCCAGAGCATTTACAGTCAGTGTCTCACATTTATATCCACAGAAGAGACAAAGAACCCATGAAACATTAAAGTGTCTGATGCTCCCAAAGATGATCTTAAATTATGGAGCTTTCCCAGAGCAAGCACTGTGTTTGCCATGGCACTGATGCTCAGAAGACACTTCCTCTAGAATGAATTACACAATATTAATTTAAACTAAAGGTCATGCTGAACTAAAGAAGAAAAATGAGCAGGGATGATGAGTGGGGAAACGGTACAGAGACCAGTGTTCTGGCCACCACACAAAGGACTCTTCTGCTGAAGACTGCTGTATTTATGTGCTTCTTTTCTCACTAGTGAATGTCACCAGTCCTAAGCAGAGCAGCTTAGCAGCGAGCTCCAGGCATCCATTTCCATTTAATTGTTGGAAGAGAGAAGGAGAGAGCAGAAAAAAAAAATAATAGAAAAAGAGAAGTAGGAAG
Source organism: Pachyramphus minor (assembly GCA_013397135.1). Classification (NCBI taxonomy): domain Eukaryota; kingdom Metazoa; phylum Chordata; class Aves; order Passeriformes; family Tyrannidae; genus Pachyramphus; species Pachyramphus minor. The sequence goes on from VYXB01004899.1 coordinate 119,931, forward strand.
AGAAATTGCTTCTCAAAAATTAATGTACAAGAGAGTAATCAAACCACACAAACACAGTCATGCTGCTGTCAGCCCCACAGCTGCTCCTTTTGGTAACTCATGCTCTCAATCTTTCTCCTCACATATTTTCTAAAAAACCCATAACCCTGTTTGCCATTTGTGTTTACTTTTCAAGCTCTTTTTTCCTTAAAAGCATCCCAGCAAGACGATCTAGGGATCAAAGAGCAGCTAGGGTTCATAAAGCAGGTTTATAATTTATTAACCACTGATTGTGCCTCCTCAGCTTCACTGCTAACATGTCACTAGTCCTAGAATTTGACATTTATTCTGTGATGTCAACCAGGACACTCCTCAAGGGCTCTGTGGAGAAGAGAGATGTTCTGCATTTCAAAGTGCTAAAGGAGAGCAAGTAGGAATGATGGACACAGTCTCTCTCTGCCATTCATCAGCAGAATGCTGTGGTAGGAGCCCTCTCTGTACATTTTACCCCATGCAAATGCTTGCATTGCTGAGATCTTCCCAAACCCCCAGCTACCAGAAGCCCCAGCCACACACCTCAGCTGCAAAACCAAACCTCCCTCTGTTTAATTTCAGGCACTGCCAGTAAACTTGGCTCCATTTGAGGTGCTAAAACATGACTTTAAGTGCATAACCTGAAGCTGCCTGCATTTTAAAGGGTCTCTCTTTGTAGAAAATAAAGCTGTCACCCTTTACCTCACAGTTGAGGTGGGGTAGCTGTGCAGTGCTCTGCTGAGGCAGGTGGGGAGTGGGGAAAGGGCTGGGAGAGAATGTTTGCTTTGGATATTTTTTAAGCTGTCAGAAGGCCACAGTGCACCAATAGCCAAGAATTCCTGCATGCTGCTTTACAGATGTGCCTGTATAAATGTTTCACAGATTAACTCTTTTTATTAATCTTTGCTATGCAGCTCTCCACAAATGAGCTACAACTGCTCCTGAAGCAGTGTTTCAGAAGTGCTGTGTTAATACAGGGGCTTGATGAGGGCTTACTGAGACTCATGGCAAAGTTGCCACTGACAGCTTCTTTTTGCTGGGTCATTTCAAGTGTTTCCACAAAAAACCTGCCTATTTACGTAGCCTGCTCTCTAATTTTGGAAGGCTGCTTTGGAGGCAAGCAATAATCAGCCAACCTCAATAGTTCACAAAATCCAGTGAGTAAAACTTGCAGTTAATGCCTTTACAAAAAGCCCTCAGTGCCATTTAGTTCTTACAATGGGGAAATTGGTTCTTTCCTGGCAACGAAAAACAGAAGAGAAAAGGATCTTATAAGACTACAATCAAAAATACACCCTTGGAGGAGAGTTGCAAAGGAGACAGTTTTTCAGGCAATGCATATAAAAACCAGTTCAGAATGCAAGCAGCTACACAAAAAAAAAAAAAAATCAATGCAAGGAAGGGCTGAACACTTCTCTTGACACTTTTCCTTTTCTGAATGGCTCTCATAAATTAGTTTTTTAGCTTCTTGGAAATCTTGCTTCACAAAAAGATTTTGCATTGTCTGGATCCAACATTCTAGTCATTCCCCAAAAAATAATGTACCTGCTCATCCCAAGAAGAGTTACATAGAAAGCAAATTAAAAAAAGAGGAGTCGTATCAAATCAAGGAGAGTCAGTCTCGAATATTAATGCCTCATATCATAAAGGTACAAAAATTATGAAAACACTCCCTTACAGGCAATTGAAGAAGCAGCAGCTTGGCAAGCAATCAAGAAAACTGTGGCCCTGGTTTATAGGTCTGCCTGAGCTGGCTCAGCAGAAGGAGGAGGCTCCTCTTCCATGGAGTACATAATTTTGTGCATAAATCCCCTGGTTTCTGACTGGGTGCAGCCCCTGCTTACATGTTTTGCATCACAAGGCTGTCAGGGAGGTGAACAAGACCTCAGGTGGGGGTTCCAACTTCCTAAATCATTGATCTGGACTAGAGCAAAAGCTCAGTGTTTAGAGAAAATTCATTAGTTGGTAGCCTTGGAAATGCCACATTTTCAGGTTCGCTTGTACCAACTCCTGTTCCTCTCCTAACAACTGCTGGGTCACAGAACTGGAGGTGTCAAAGCCACTGAGGGTTCTTTCCTTCTCAGATCATGAATTAATAAAGGAATCATCCCACACCATCACTTAGATTTGACAACTGATAAGGAAAAGTTCACCCACAGAAGTCACATCTCCCAGTCCTCCCCCAGCTCCACCTGGTCAGAGTGTGACTAAATTCCATGAAAAATTTGACAGATTCCCTGCAAAATGGCGTGATGGAAATACAGTTTAATTCCAGAAAACATTATTTTGTTCAATTACTAGTACAACACAGGCACAGAATTTTATTCTCTTACTCCTTTAGTCGTCAAATGACTTCACTTAAATCTAAAGCAAAACTGCCCAGACATGCCACAGTGTCTCAAAGGCTTGAAGAGAGAGAAGGAAGTCACCTATTACTTAACAACTTGTTCTAATTGGTAATTATGCTCACCTTTTAAAATAAAAGTGTACACACCCCATTTTAAATTTATTTGGATTTCTTCTTCAGCTCTTGGGCCTTTCAAGTTCACTTGAAGTGAGTGAAGTTCACCCAAAAGCCAGGAAAAATTTGGTACCCACTCCTGAGATCATACTAGTGGGACACTCCTGGGAAGTGCAAGTGGTCCTAATTCCGTCTTTAGTTTGTAAAACTCATCAGGGACTGCAAGCAACACATTTGCTGACTAAGGTTCCCTAAAATACCTTTTCCATGCTGGAAACCAGGGGTTCTGATTTGTACAATATAAGCAACTTCATTTTACCCAGGGCTGAGCTGCCCGTGCTCCTCCCTTCTCCTATTTTTCCTTTATCATGGCTGAAGCTTTTTGTCTTGCCATGGAAAAATCTCCTCAGCTTTTGCAAGCATCTCTCACTTTAAAATGCTGTGGTTTTACTCCTCTCCTTCAGGCATCTTCATTTACAGGGTGCTTTAAAAAAGCAGCCACAAAACCATAGTGCAGTGTGTGCCAGTCAATAGCGAAATTATGAGAGGTGTAATCTACTCTTCCCACCCTAATGAGCTGATGAGTAAATAACTGTCAGGGCATTGCACTGAGCTATCGATCAGGGCTTCCCACAGAGCTGATACTCTGCGTAGGTACCTGTGCTAAACAGCAGAGATCAATATGGGAAACTTCTGAAAACAATAATGAAAGGTTTCAGGCTTTTTCCACGCCTTCTCCCACGTGCTGGGGCAGCAGATCTTCGTTGCTGGATCAATCTTTGCTGCCAGATCACACCTCCCACCCTTCCAGCCTTTCCCCTTGGAGAGGTTGAACACATCCTGTAAACAGGCAGTACCCTGGGGCAGCCAAGGCTGAGCTCTGCAGTCTGCAGCAGACAGAAAACAGCCAGCTGAGAGCTCTGGAGCCCTCACTGCAGCTGAAGTTAAAGTTTCCTCAGAGGCTCCAGCCTTACCTTCTTCTCACCCCTACACAGCAAGGCACAGGATCACTCCCATCATCTTCCTGTTCTGCCAAGGGCCAAAACTTGAAATTGGTTTTCTTCCCAAAGCTCTGGAGGGGCTCCTCCACTGAGGATCAAGCTGTATCACTCCTCTTCCATTTTCCACACTATCATCCTTCATTTGGTATCAAATTTCAGGGCAAGACTCTTATTCTGCTGCGTGTTTCTTTTTTTTTTTTTTTTTCCCACTTTTCTTTTCAAGTATCAGTAGAAGAGTTTTTTTCCCCTTCCAGACCTCAAAGTATAAAATTTTCTGTCCTCTGATCCTATTATTCACTTGGATGGTCCAATTTTCTCAAGATTTATCATAGCTTTTGCTTTTGTCCTCACCTTTTCTCACTGAAGACAGGTACAGACTCAGATGCCAGCCTTGAATGTCAATTTTGAAGTTTCCTTTTCAGCTTTTTATGAAATTACTTTTCACTTGAACTCTTATAAAAAGTTTTTTAAAGTCCTTTTACAAACATGAAAATGAGAAAGTAAAATTTACTTTTTTGGTGAAAAGGTTTCAATTGACATGGCTCCTTTTTTAAAGCATTAGAGGGTATGAACAATTGCCAAGACCTTATTTCATATGGTGGTCTAAAAAACAAAATAAATCCAAGTTCAGGGAACTTCTTATCAACTATAAAATCATCACCACATGACATTCAAGTCTCTCATCTGATGAATTCAGAACAGCTCTACCTGAAACTTGAAGTGGAGAGCACTGACTCCAGATAAATAGCTGGTGACTAAAGTGCCCACTGGATATCATGTTTAAATCAACAACATATGGAAACACTGTTCTCCTTCCCACAGAGCTGAGAGTCTGTAAACACAAACCATAAGCTGTGTCTTTTATTTATGAATTGTCTGTCATTGAGAGAAATCCTGAAATAAGTGTACTGTCATCTCTCTATGGACTGGTGTTAACAATATAAATAACATTAAATCGACCACAAACAAAAATTAGCTTTTCCCCATCAGAAAATGGGCTATGGAGTATTTTTAAAATACTTTTGGGTAGTATTTTTCAAGTGGGAAGACTTAAGATAGTGTCTGTGTCTTGCCAAATGAACAACACTGAAAACCTTTGCTTGTACAGAGAGCCCTGATGCACAACACATTTTCAGAAAATTGGTTACAAAGCACAAGTTTCCATCTTGACATCTTGATAAGTGATAGAAAAAAAAGTTTCAGAACATCAGAGTTTTCTGCAGGACTGAAGCTGCCTTTGGTGATTTGTTGTAAGAATTCTTTGAGGCATGTACTGCTTCACCAGTAGTGCCCTGTTTTTTCAGCATTTGTTGTGGATATTTGGCTTCATCACATAGCCCAGAACGACATAATTGCAACAGTTATTTTAAGTAATGTCAACCTTTTCTTGCTCAAACTCAATAATTAAAGCTAAAAAGGGGAAGTGGGTTACATAAGACATTCTATCCCTTCTTTTTACACTGCCCCAAACCATTTTATCACAGGGAAGATGTTTGCAGCAGATAGGTACTTATCTCCATTAAAATGCAGCAGGGGAAACTTTAAGAATGATCAAGGGGACACATTGAGGTCTTCATGTTAAAATAAACAAGAGAACTTGATGTACAACTAAGAAAACAGGGAGTGAAAAGAAAGCTCAGACAAGATAAGAGATCACAGAGGATAAGTTATCAAACAGAAAACCTTGAAGCAAAGCATATTTTGTTCATTTCAATAAAGAACATAAGATTCCACACAAGAAGATGGAAGAAGATTATTACAAAAACAAATGACAGATTCATGATTGTAGCTTTTTAAAATTTATATTTATATAGCTGTGCTACAATCAATTCCCTCCTTTAGGCTCCACTCCCAGGCTGTAGATCTCAAGGTCCAGAAGCTGGAGTGCAGTTGAAGTTGCTCAATCAGGAGATGCTGTCAGCTATGACATTAAAAAAAACCAAAAACAAACTGCAAGGTGTTTTTAGAATGAACAATGGCCAACACTGGACAGCAGAATGCACTGAGAGCTATTCTCACAGCTGGTATCTAGACTGATAAACTTGATATCAATAACTTGCACAAAGAAAAACAAAAAGGTTTTATTCTTCATAAACGGTTTATTGCAATTTAGACTCCCAACCAGTTATTTGAGCCATGGGTCAAAAAGCAGGAAATACTGTGCTATTTATATCCTAGCAGTGTTCAGTATTTCTTATAGGGGCTCATTTCTAAGATCTGGGGGCATGGATTGAGTGGAGAGATCTAATCATGCAGAGTCTGAACTCTACATCTAGTAATTGTGGAGTAACACACCCACACTTCAGTGAAACAAAAATGATATATGAGCACAGGGAATGGGAGGGTCCAGAGCTTCTCCTTTGACATATCAAGCAGCAAAACCAAAAAAGTAAAAGGTAGCTGGTGACCAAATTGGACCTTGCTCAACATCAGAATCTCAGCAGGTTTTTCCTTCACATTCCTTTGTGAGGGTCACCTTCCTCACAAAGCAAATCTCAGAGTCCCTGTGAAAGTGATAATCAATAATGCTTGGAGGAGAGATGAAAGAACTGATAAAGTTCTCTTCCCATCCCCTTGGGAAATAGTGCTAATAGACAAGAAAGAGCTATGATGAGTCTACAATCACAAAAGGATAATCCCCCTGTCAAACAGAATGCCAAGAGACATCAGAATATTAATCAAGGGAAAGCTTTTCTAGGCCTCCTGGATGTGATTTGTATTACACTGTTGATGTCTAGGGTACAGAGGTTTTACTGCTGTAAATCTGGAGTTGCCATGTGTTCTCCTGCAGTTAGGATCCAAGGCAGGTTGGCTTTTGCCTGAGAGCCCCATATCATAGCTGCATTTCCAAAAACTGGACATGCAGGGAAGAAAACAGACCCCTCTCTATTTGAGACTTTGGCTGGCACACACCAATCCTACAGTCAGTGGTGGCAGCCAACACTAATCAGAGCTACAAGATGGCAGAGTTAACAAAAAATCCTAAAAAACCTACATGCAGGCACTTCATCTGACTGCACATAATGAGGCTGAGAAATTCATTGGCCACTGGATGCTCATTAGGGCTGAAATCATCAATCAAAGCTGAAGAGGGAGTGGGCATCAGACAGTTATGCAATGACTGCAGATGACCCTAATGCTTCAAAGGACCACTAAATCTCCACTGCTGGTCTTAAGCCAATTTTTTTTTGTGAGGAGACATTCACACAAAAGCTTTAAGGCAGGGAAGAGGCAGTACAGGTTATTCCTCCTCCTCCTAGAATGGGGAAGGAAGCTTTCTTCTAGACTGCTTTGTCACAGGTCAGGATACTACTCTCATGGGTGTAAAAGCATGTCCTAACTGGATGGAGGCACAGCCTGGCAACTGCCACATGCACAAATAATTCCCACAGGTTCCTGTTGACACACTGTGACATTGTTCCTTGTATGGACAAGCTGCTGCTCCAACAGGCACAGAACCAGCCCCCACTCTGCTCCCCTTGTGTGGCAGGCAGGTTTCCAAGCACAGTTGCTGCTTTGCCATGTGCAGAACAAGAGCCCCCAATGTCTCCTGCAGCCTCCACGACCCCATTGGGGCAGTGCAAGTTCTGGTGGTCTGTGCTAAAGCAAAGTTGTGAATCGAGGTAACGAGGTCTCTTCCTTCCTTTCCCCCAGGCACTCCTGGCCCCTTCCCAGTTGGAGGGATCACAGGAGATGCAAGGCTGGTGGGCTACTTTTTTGCAGAACTGGCCACAGTCCAGACCCAGTCATCTGTTGGAGAGCTCACTAATGCTCTTTTATAACAGATCTGGCCAGTAAACCTGGTAACAGCTGCCTGAGCTGTGCTTGTGATCCGTACAATTAATTTGCAGCTGGCAAGGCTGTCATTGTTCATCACTAGATGACAGCAATGCACTTCTGTGCACACCTTCAACTGTTTCTAGGGGCACGACTCCAAGCAGCCTTGTGTGGTTCTGTGACCTGTTTCCCTGCCCAGTCACATCAGAAAATGATGGGAAGAGGATGCACTTGGGGACATAACTCTGTGTGGATGAGGTGCTACAGTTCCAAAGGGAGAGAAGACACCAGTTCAGGAAGCGACAAATTAAAAGTAGTGGGGCTGAGGATTTATTCCAAAGAAGAGGCTGAAATATTAATTTTCTTCCTCTCCTTACCACAGGGACCACACTCAGAAGAACTGAACTACACTACACTGTGTCATACACATGACTTTCCTCTGTCCCCAGCACAGGTGCTGATGCTGCTACAGTACAAGGCAGAGGCTTTACAGGAACTTCTCTGGAAAGAGAAGCTTCTAACCATGTGATTCCATACAAACAGGAACACACATGCTGGGCTGCAGGAAAGGCACCAGCAGTTGTGCCAGCAAGAGCATTAGTCACTACGCACTGTGAACACATTGGTCAGGGGGCTCAACTGGCCTTGGACCAGTTGGGTCCATGTGCCCCATTTTGCTTTGCAGCCACACAGCTCCCAGTGGCAAACCACAAGCAGCAAACCACGAGGGCTGGGAACCACAACAGCAAAAGTGGAGCTGCAGAAGGCAGGGATATTTTAACAGCATTTCCATAGCAAGCAAACTGGTCAGTTGGTATTTTCAACAGCAGGTTACAACTCAAACTAAAGGGTGGATGCAAGTGAGCTCATAGATGGAGGAGGAAGGGAAACAAATACAAAATCCCAAGCAAATCACCCCAGATGCAACCAATTCCCAACCAAACACTACTTCCACTGGAGCAACTATCATTTAATCCTCCAATCTCCATAGGAAGGCAGCCTGTAAATTCAGTTGCACACATACATATGCACACTCACATTCACATAAATCCTTGCGTGCGAACAAGGAACATGAATATCTGCAGCTTCAGTAATTCCTTGCCCTGCTGGCAAGAGAAGAATAATTTCTTGTTATTTATGTCTATGACAGGCCATTTATTTACACACAGTTTTTCTTCATACTGCCGTTTTTTTTCCAGTCTCACCTGAAATTTTGCCTGTGCTGTATAGTTTTTCATTTATGATAATTCTTTTAATTCTGAAGTTAGCTTTAGGGTAGACAGTCTTACAGAATGTAAATGAAACCTGTGACTACTGGAGGTCATTAGACACTTCATGACAACAAAATTATTTGTGAACTAAACTTGGTTCTCTCTGCCTGCAAGGAATAAATGCAACCCTGATAAGACAAAAAATACCCCAAACCAACTCCCCCCCAAACAAAAAACTCTCACCAAAAAAACCCCAAAGAAAGCAGAAAATCTCCACCCCAGCTACAAGAGCACAGGAAAAGGTTCAGCTGAGAAAAAAGGGAAAGTCTTGTGTCTGCATTGCTTCTGAAATAACAGGTTCTCTGGGTTATCCACTCACAAGTGTCAGGGAACCATGCCTTGTTTCTCTCTCACTTCATTACAATAATCTGTAGTTATGTCCTTCTGGAATAGGATCATCAACTAGCAAGCTGGTCATTTGGTTCTAGTGGAAACCATCAGCCAGAATTGCTCATCCTGCATAAAACATCTTTATTGATTCCTCATTATTACAAGAAGGAAATCTGCTGAAAAGAGCTTGTTAAAAGAAACTGCCAGTTCAGACATTCACCTTTCATGACAATTACTCTGATGAAAGTCCCTTTTTTCCTCCAGAAGAGAGGAAAGTGGAGAAAGTAATAAACATACAACTTAGCTTGGTAGCCATACTGTGGACACTTAGGTTAGCAATATGAACAAGAATTGATGACTGACTGAGAAGAAAAACACCCAGAGGAAATTCTCAGCCCCACAGGTCCTTGGAAGCTCTAAGAGGGCCCAGTCTGACTCCCCACTGGGCAAGATCTGTACATACAGGTGTCAGAAGGCACAAAGGAAAACAGGGGGCTGCTCAAGGAGCTCAATTCTGTGTATTAGTTTGGCATTAATTTGTCTATCTAAATGAAGGAAGTGGCCTATTCTCTACCACAGAAGTAGAAGGGGTTACAAAAAGTTGAATCCTTGAATTTTTCAGCAAAGCAACGGGAATTATTTTCTGTAGAATGAGAATGTCTAAAATGAATATCCTCCTGGAATAGCCCCACCCTCTTCAAAACTAACATAATTAGTGCTTTGCTAAGTGAACCCAGATGGCTCTGAAGTCCATTCTTAACCTGAGTGTCCTCCCTCTGGCTTTATGACTGTGTACAACTTGAATTATTTTCTTCATCCATGCAGCATGTGATCTGGAAGATCTGCACCCACATGCAGAACTACCTCGTGTCTGTTGTACACTTCCATACTCCCCCCCCTTGGAAACTTCCCTGCCCTGTGTCCTCTTCCCTCCCCACCAGGATCTACCTAAACTTGCCCTTTTGCCCAGCTTCTGGTCTGCAGGAAAACTCTTCTCCAGCAAGTGTGGCACTTATTCCCACATTCCCATCCTGGAAAATCCATTCCTTAGGAAAACAGGAGACAGTGGCACTGTGCTTAAAGGATGCTAATGGTTGGTTGGGGACTGACTGCTCCCAGTAATGAGAGGGAACGTGGAACCTGCTTCAACTTTTGCAGCTCTGCAGGGAAGTGTTGTTGTTTCCTCTCGTTAAATAAATTTTGAAGAGGCGACAGGTGAACTCCAACTGCAACTCCCTCTGTAGGCAATAAAGCATCTGATGGAATTTCTGCACATCTGTGAGTGCAGTGATATGGATTAATCAACATACATCACCAACTACATGGAAGGTGTTAAAGCCTCCCTTGGACTGCCGTGCAAGAACATCCTCTTGACATTATTTTGATATTCATGTCTCATCCTTTATTTGTTCCTCATCTCTTGGGGTGATGGATGAAGATTATGAAAAGCATATCTCAGTGAAGAATTTTCCTTTGAAAAGTACTTGCCCTAACCTTGCACGCTGTACATAAGGGCTGATAAAACCAGATTAATTTTCTCCACTGGTTTCCATTCAGGTGGTGGTGGTAGGGAGAACTGCCTGGCTGTTTCTTGACAATTTCCATCTCTACAGCCCCAAAACAAAAATGTGGAAAAAATGACATTTTTCAGATAAAAGGCTTTGACAATATATCTACTGCTGTCGGTTGATTCTCTTTGAAATTTTGGTTGTAACAGCAACTTCCATTGAGTTTTGACACAGTCTTGCAAGTTTTGGAGGACTTGCTTGAAAGAACAGCAGCCTGTTCTTCAGGGTCACACAAGCTTTTCTCTGTCAAGTAGACTGATTTCAGCCTTCTTTCTCTAAAACTCAATTTTGTCAAAAAGCCTGCTAAACTGGAACATTCAATTTAAACCATGATATAATAGTAAGTCTTCAAAATCCAATCTAGGTTTAACCAGAGCCAATTTAAATACGATTTAGGGTGTTTTTTTCTTTTTGTCAACAGCATTGTCTATCTCAAATAGATATTTCTTACACTTGTAGTTCCTTCTAGATGAATCTTCTGCACTTTAAAACTACTTTTCAGCCTATCTGGCTCAACAAATAGGTCTATTCATCAGCTTATCCTCCAAAGTGTTCCCAGTTCTGAACGTGGTTCAAGTGCCAGATCAAATCTTTCTAAATAAGCCTGCTCATCAATCTTTGCAGGTAAAACATCTGTCACAGCCCTGAGGAAGCTGAAGGGAAAAGGAGGTTCATGGCCAGGCAGGTACTGGCTCCACTCAGCTTCTCCTCGCTGGTGCATCTCTCTGGTTGCCTCCAGCTTGGCAGAGGCAGAAAAGCACCCAGAAAGCACATTTGCAGCAGCCAGCTCTGACTGCACTTGGAAAGGTTTGCTAACTCGACCTTTTGATGCCTGTAAAAGGACCCAGAACAAAGTCACAAGGGAGAAGTTTTTGAGGCAGAGACAAGGGCTCGATCCAATACACCAGCAGCAGGACGTGCTCTCTAACAGGGATGTGCCAGGGAGAAGAATGCCCAAGTCCAAACCTAACAGTGATTAAAGCAACTAAAGGAGCTGCTAAAGACGTTTAATCCTGTCACAGACCAGCAGCCAAACCCTAACAAACAGAGCTCAGAGCTGAATTTCTGCAGGTACCAAAGCAGCTGCAACTACCAGTGCTGGAAAGAAGCCATTGGACACAGCAAACTGGTTCATTTTTTCATAACTTCCTCAGCTAATTCTCACATCTCCTTTCCTGCTTAAAATCAACTGGATGATTAGGAATTACTTGCCTTGTGGCAGGACTGCAGTTTATTAATATCACTTAGCAGAGAGGAAGAAAGAAAGAGGCACTAGGGAATCCTACAGACCACCAGAAACTCGCTGCTCCATCTTAGGGGCTCGCTTCCATTATCCTGATAAACTGTGTCTCTTTTGCTTGTCAGCTACAGGATAAAACAGAGCATCTTTAGTAGCAACAATGTACTTTAATTGGAATTTTAAAAGAAATTACTTGCTTAAGAGCTCACTCAATATTCGTAGGAATATACATTGCTTTGTGTTATAGAATGGGAGTGTTTTAGTACAACAGCCTATTATGAGAAAATTTATCTCTCTATCCTGACAGTGTAATGTTGATTTAGCACTGTGCCTGTCAGTTATCTTAGAATGGTAATTCTGTCTTCCAGCTGGGGAATAAAGCTTTGATAGAAATATTTATGGAACGTGGGATTTTTTTTTTCTTAATGATGTTTAAGTTGCGCAGACTCAACTTACAGTAGCTAAGCAAAATGCCACCCAAAACAATCACAATCAATTCTTTTCAATCTATCAGCAGTTAGACTTGAAACATTAACAACTGACAAACTGGGAACACTTACAGCAAAGTCACTGAAATTAAATCAGCATAAGTGAAAATATGTACTAATCAGCAGTCAGAAGGGACTACAGTGCTTGGACATCTGCATCCTTAGTAACTTCTGCTGCTTTGGTTACATCTTTTCGACTCAAATGCTCAAAAAGTCACTACTTGGCAATTGCAAGAAAGTGACATTTAAAAGTGTGTCCAGGGGAAATAAAGCAAAAAACCACCAGACAAGGCTCAGCAAAGAGCTCATTCATCTTTCACAAATGAGCAGGTGGAGAAACCAGAGCGCAAACTCACACAAACAGACAAAGGAGGAACCAACTGAGCAAACGAAGAACATATGGTCCAGAGACACCACTGCACCATCTGCCTCCATTGGTGATGGAAATGGCAGAGCTGGGAGTAAAATCTGTCTTTTGAGCAGTGCTGGACAGGCCCTCATTCCACAGGGAATGCTGCTCCCTGAAACAAGACATTCTAGGAAGAACTATTCTTGTTCACTTAAAAAAAAGGAAAGCTTGTGTTTCAACTTTTGGCTGCTCTCATCTAAAGTCTTTCTATGTTGCTTCCATCCAAATGGCACATCTCACAAAACGTAACTGGCAGTCCTAAAAATCAGGAATAACTTGTTGTGACAAATAAAGTAACGCCTGCGTTTGGCTGACAGCCAAGTGATGCAGTTATAAGATTCACAGAAGTGTCAACTGGAAGAAACACAACAAACAAAAAACGCCCAAACCAAAGCTAAAAATCAGTTGCATCAGCAGAAGCAAATTTACAACTTAATGTTTGTATTTATTCAGGAATCAGCAAAGAAAAGTAGTGAAAGGATGAAATGAGTGCTGCTCCCTCGGGGCTGAGGCTGGTTTGGAGATAGATTGTCTCCAGCTTTCTCCATGGGAGATGCTAAAGATGATAGCCAAGCCTGATTCCATAATCCTATTTTCTGAAGTGTAAATACTCATCAGAAAGTTTTGCAGAAGAACAGCGTTTTTGTGGCAGCAGATCAACCAAGAACTCCTGTTTTCCTCTAGGAATGACCAATCCTTTGTTGCAGTGTCAGCTTCTATTTGGGGAATGCCCCACAGTGCACCAATGCAGATGTGCAGGCAGGCAAACTATTCTACCTGACATCTGTCATCTTAGATTTTTCTTTTGCTACCTACCTCAGTCTTCATGTCTTAACCTGTTGTAGTGAATTCTAAAATGCCCCTTGGGATCTTGGCATCTTGTAACAGTTCCTGGCAAAAAGGGATTCCAGCCTGTCTCAATTAGATCTGTGACTTGGTGGAATCAGTACACAACTGCACAGGAGCAGCTGGAAAGAAAGTGGTGTAAGACACACATGCACAAGTGTATCCTGGAGACCTGTTTCTCTGCATTTGTAAAGTATATTGCTGTAAATTAAAAATTATATTTAAAATTACCCTTGATAGACCAGCCTGATGCTCAGCTTGATGTCTGCCATTCAAAGACAAACTTCTTCTGTGTTGAGGGCACTGCTATTCCTGCACACCCTGCAGGCTCTCCCTGGCAGGGTAGCTCAGTTTTAGTTCTGCCAGGGATGCAATTTGGGTGCCTCCAGTCGTGTAACCTGAACCACACAGGCCTTGAGGAGTCAGAGTACTCGTGTTGGAAGAATTTTAAGTACCCTTCCATTTATCATAAGCTTGCTGCATAAACACCCTCCAATGCCAGTGGGAGAACTGTGATGCACTAAACTGCCTTGAATCACAGAGCACGGGAAAGTGCAAGGACTTTTAAGCAGCATTTAATTATGTTTCCTTCACACCAGAATTACCTGCTCTATTTAAGAACTGATTATTACTCTCCCAGTTTCTTCACAATAAATCTTCATTATAATCTGATCAATACATGACCCTTGTCCCCTTGCAATCAGCTTTGCCAATAGTTCCAGATTCATGATCAATGCTTGTATTTAGGCCTTTCACACTTTGCTGTTAGTTACACATGTAGCACACCCAGCCACAACATTCACAGTCCAGTAAACAGGTAACACTACAGGTGACTGATACAAAATTCCCACCAGGAATTCCCACCTCTGTTTTCCCCACAAAATGGCTTCATGACTAAGAAATTCTCAAAAATCCTTTTATCTTCATAACTATAAAAGCAAGTAGATTCTATGAAAGCATTGCTCCATGATTTTATTTCAGAATTAAATCAGTTGGTAAACATGGATGGATATTTATCAGATATGCAAGGTGTGCAGGAACCAAGTTTATGTGAACAAAACAAGTGAAGGAAGTGCTTCACTTATTATAATTGCTTTTTAATCTCTTATTTTGACATGTCTCACTCTTTCTGTATTCTGGCTTGATCTGAATATTAAATAACTTCATTAGATGACTGCTGTAAATATAAGAGACTAGAATGGAATTTTGTAGAGACTGAATTGCCTTTATTTATTTATTTACTTTACAAATAGGGAAAATATGAACTCTCTGCTGTTTTGACTTTGCATTATCATCCTTAACCACATGAAGCTCCCACTATTTTCAGCACACACCCATTTCTTGAGGCCCAGCTGATATACCTGATTTCTTTCCCAGGGTCACCTGAATTTCTTCCTTAATGTGCATTTTAAACAATAAAATTTGCATCAAATAATGATGTTACCAGACAATGAAAGACAGAAGGCAGGTTTTTGTGCAGGTACAAAAGGTGTGAGCCAGCATGGTCCCTGGGGCAGGGAAGTTGCAGGTCTGTATTAGCACAGCCTTACCCCTGGGCCTGATAACTGCACTCCAGGATGCCCCAGCACTGACAGAGCAGTGTCCTAAGGCAACTATGATGGTTTTGAGGTGCAAAAATGATGCTCACATCCCTCTGAGTATCACATCACCATGCCAGGTAGATCAACAGCAGCACAGAACAAACTCAGACTGGGAGCTGTGCTTTCTAGAGAGATAATAGCTCAAGCATGCGATTAAGCAAATTAGCAATTGTTTCAAATGTGAACTACACCAGCAACAGGGAGATTGTGAAACTGTACAGTAATTAAAGGGACGAAAAGCTTTTATGTTCTTATTTTCTACATTTTCATATCTCGCCTTGGTGACCAGAAAGTTGTAGTTGCTCTGCTTCGAGTGGCACCTTTTGGTGCTCATTTATACACACACACTGCCCAGTACAGCTGTGAGTGTTCTCTGCCTCTATTGACTGCCACAAATTGACCTGTTCAGTCTTAGTAAGTCAAGTCTCCTGCTTTACAGTTACCACAGGCAGCAGCATTTAATCACCTACTCTCATTTATCCATTTTTGTCCAGGCACACTGCACCTCTGCCTTGCTGTGACTGATGTGGTCTGGGAAGTCATTTGCTGTGAAGAGGAATAAGAGTCCTTGGCATTTGCAAGGCAGTTATCACCACGAGGTGCTTTCATTGAAATCACAGGGCAAACTACTCATTACAACTGCAAGCCATACCAAGCCTAATTTCCAACGTGATGTAAATTCAATGTATCATGTTGGGCCATAGAAGAATACATTTGCCTGCCTGGTTTCAAGGTTCATCTTCATTAGGACTCATATTCCACACTTAGCTACAATAAATCAGCTCTACCAAACCAAGGCTCGGGTAGCAGCAGGTTTCCAGGCTTTGTTTCAAATCATCTCTACCTGTAATTAATGCTTCATCATTGTCCTTGAGGGAGAGCATCTGTTTTCACAGATCATGCTAATGCTTGGTTAAATACAGCCATCTTTACTGTTCCCAAAAACATATTTGGCAGATCCTAAACAGACTACATCAGATTTTTCACGAGATTCTTACAACTTCTTATTTTCCCCTAGACTTTTTATCATTCCCTTTGGAGGCCTCAAGCATCTTTTTTGCTTTTCATTTAACTGACCAGGAATTACCATCCTGCTTTTACTGCCTGGAAACAGAACTACTTAGATTGTTTGCCCCACTGGAGGTATAATAGGGCTGGTTCAGAACTTCATTCCTCCAATGGTTAAAAAAATACCTTTTTGCTGTACCTTACAAACAGCAGCACTAGGAATTAATAAACACTTCACTGTCACAGATGTGCTGAAATAACAGAAGATATTTAACAAATCAACATCCCATGTTTCTGGGAGATGCTCAACACCCACTTCCCATCACTCCACTCTACAAGCTGCTGGTTTTTTCAAGAAAGGTCACAGCATCTTCAGAAAATTCCCAGCTAAGACAGATCTTAAGAATATAATGTATTTGAGATGTTTTATTCTCAGATAGGATTAAAAAGAGCATGCACTCCAGGAATTGTTGCTTAGGGCATTCTGGGTTAAGCCAACACATATCCATTGTCAAGACAGAAATTATATTTTAACTGCAAAGTGAAAGCAGCTGACAAGAGGATAATTCTAATGATCAAAGACTGCAGAGGTGACAGTCTTCGAATCAAATAATCATATTGCCAGCAGAACTGTTTTAAAGAAAGTACAGCTCATGATAGAGTTTGATGAATAGCACCTCATTAGCAAGACTCAAGGAGCCAGAGGTTAGTGGGAGTTAAAGTCCAGCCAGGTTTGTAACAACGTTTTCAAATTAAGCCATTCATTTAGAATATCCAGACAAAGCAGAAGCTGAGTTTTACAGCTCCTGTACATTTGTTACCCTAATCAGGTATCAGCCATCATTTTCTCCCCAGTAGACTGCAAAAAGAAAGATCTCCCCTCTCTCCCTCTCCCGTGCCTACAATTGCCTGGTGTTTTCAGGTGAAAGCTTTAATTGTCAGTACGTGGCAAGAGTAACAATGGGGGGATTTGCACATCTGATGTTACTTAAATAGGAAACAAGCCTCGCAATCCAATTAGCTGCCTTTCATGGTAACCTTAATTTCTAACCTTGGGTAAAACTCTTTCATATAAACCACTTTGTTCTCTGAGCTCCCACTGTGCCTGGCATTTATTTATCACTGTCAAAAAATACCAGAAACATATTTTAACTCTGAAAGTTAAAAAAGTAAGAGTATTACAAATGCAGCTAATAACTGCAACAGCATTCACAATCCCATTCCAGGCTTCCACTGGATTAATCATTGTAGACTCAGAACAGACAAGTATAATTGAGCAATCATATGACAGGGATCTTTGTTAGGGAAGAGTCTGCTGAGAATTCAGACACCCAAGAAGAACAGGGACAAGCTAAGAGGATTCTGAGTCATCCCAGCAAGGGAGCAAGAAAAAAAAAAGCACCAAGTCATCTCCCATCAGCAGTCCAGCTCCAGCAGCCAGTCAACAGACTGACAGGTTTGTGCTCTGGAGCTTTCTGCTCTTTTGTCCAAACCATTTAGCAGACAGTGACAGCGTGTAACTGTAAGAGTATAGGGGAAGGAAGATATTCAGCTGCTGTCTCCTTCTCACAATGAAATCCAATTGGTTACTATTTCAGAAATTGTGAAAGCAAGTTCTGTTTAATTCTGCTGGAAATTTGCACCTCTCTGAGTGGCACCAACCTGCAGGCAAACTTCTCTGAAACCTCTAAGGCAGTGGAAAGACAACAGATACAAAGCTCCTCACTGTTTTTTTTTTCTGAAAGCCTCCACATGGCAGTGATCACACACAGTACTCAGGCATCAAAGAGCACCTCAGAACAGGCACAGGTTTTAAAGCTCAGTTCAGTGCATAAATACCACGTACCTCCCATCCCTGTATCTTAACTTTGACTTGAGGCTTTGAATTCCCATCAGAAGTTACCTCTTACTTTGATTCAAACAGAGCAGTGAGACCATGTGTACTTTGCTATCATCACATAAAGTAATCCTTAGCTTTCTATCACATTAGACTTGTGCCATCATAAGACTCAGCAATCCTTAGAGAACAAATACTCTTTTTTCCTCCCTCATGTACCTACACACAGGTGACACAAAAGTCAGGTGCAGAATTAGGGTGTAAAAAGCCATGAATTGCAAAAACAAACAAATAAGAAGCGAAACAAACAAAGCAAGAGACCAAGCAAAACAACTATAACAGAAAATAAAATGGTTGCAGCCCTTATAAACTTCTTTGTCAGTACAATTCCCACATATCAAAACAATAGCTCAGACCTCTGAACAGCCGACAAGAGTTGCCTCAAGAGCACTCAACAACTCTCAATTTTTCAGTTCCAAAAAGTACTTCATATTACATTATTTTACTTCTGTGAGACAAAGTCTAGAGAGCTCTTAAATACAGCAAGAACAGAACAAAAATCAATTACCTTTGTCTGTAATTTCAGGAGGCTTCTCTGGGCTCTTCACAGAGGTGGAAAACACAGAGCAGTACAAGAGTTATCCCTCCACCACCTTTCTGTGTGGCTGAGGGCACCTGTTTACCAAATGCTAATTGCAGTTAATCAGATGTCAATTATGACAACCTGCGTTTTCACCTGTTTCACATCAAAACCCCCTGTACTTGCAGCTGGTCCAATTACTCTGTTCTAACTGGGGAAAAGCTGATTTTCTGTCTGAAGTTAACTCCTGCCTTGCTGACTGCTCAAATTCACCACACACAGTTTGTCCCCTGCAGTTGTTTTGGCTGCTGCACTCACAGACTTACCCGTGTACAGTTTCTCTGGTAAATTCTTCCTCCTTGGGATTTCACAAGTGAAATAAACTTTTTGAAGTTTTGAAGTTTTTTTGGAAGAATAAATAATCTTTTTGAAGCAGCAGGCGAGTTTGCTAAAATGTTCTGTTAAATCATAAGTAATTTTTCTAACTAAAATGCCTTTTTAGAGAGGACAATTCCTCTTTGTAGGCACAAAAAGGAATTTTTAACAGATTCTGTGCTTCGATAAGGACTCTTCTATTCCTTCTAAGATATTTAGCAATGGTCTTAGCGTCTACAGTCCACTTGTTTGCACTTCATTAAAACTGCAGTGGAAGCTGGCCCACTGCTATGATCTGTGTCCTTCCTGGATTCTCTTTCTTGTCTGATTTTTTTTTTTTTTTTCTGGTAAACTTAAAAAAAGAAGAGAAAACAAAGTGAGAGTTTATTTTTATGAAGCCATCCTAGTTCTTAATTTGCAATCTTCACAAATAAAAAGACATCCAGTTCTGGAATAAATAAAAATTAGCTCAATTATTATGAAGCTTAAATTAACTGTAAGTGAATAATGTTGATATCATGGGTACCTGATTTGCAATAATTTACTCATGGAAGAACTGTAAGCCAGACTATTTGCATTATAATGGTTAAGTACTTTAATTCAATTATGGAATTACTATTGGGTGATTAAAGACTGAGAACAAATAACAAATAAGTCTGAGTTCACATTATTTATCTACTAGCTACTAACTACATGACTTAGCAAGATTGGCAGTTTAATTAAACTTGTCTCTGTGGGAATTTATCCAGTATTGCTAAAAATAAATGTATACAGGAATTCACTAAGGAATGACCTTGTCTTTCTAGGAATGGTTGGGGATTGTGAACAAAGACCTTCTATAGGGTCTTCTTTCAAAATTATTGGGACAAAAATCTTTCATGGACTCAGGTTATAAAACCAAGAAGAAATATCCCCATGCTCTCACTTGGGACTTTTATAAATAAATTCACACAGAACTGGATGAAACACAGAACAAAATAAAAATTGGACCATAAATCTGTGGCTGGCTTCCCACTCAGTGTGGGATTACAAACGAGGAACTGATGCTTTGTTCGTGTGCAGGGTTTTAGATCAAAGTGAGAAGTCTTTGCTACCTGTTGGGAGCCTCCCTTGGTCAAAGAGGTACTTAGTGATAAATGGTTACAGGTTTCTCTTCTGGCAAAAGGGTATTTCCTTGTAGTTAGACACTCAGCATCGTGAGCAAGCAACTCGTGCTCCTTTAGGCTCCTCCCAGCCCTGAACGTTCCTTGGCTGTGCTCACTCCTGGAGAAACAGAAGCTGGAAGTTACTACATTCTACAGAAGGCCAAATTGTAAAAATCTCTTTATTTAATGTGCTCATCCTGTCATTTGGCCCTTTGGCACCCCAAGCTTGTTCATGAAAGCTGCAGTTCTGCAGAGCATTATTAAATCTTGTTAATGGACAGCAATCTGCACTCAATGTGCATGTGTGGGATGCACACTCACACAAACCCTCCAGCACCACCAGGTTACTGTTCCAGCCTTGGCTCACAGTTGCTCTTTTTGGCACACTGAAGGCCATGTGGCAATGAAGCTGGAGTGTTTTGATCACTGGTTATAACTCTGCTCTAATTGCATTAGTGGGCCAGTGACTTCTCCCGCACCCCACCTCTTTAACTGACTCTGTCATTACATCCCTGATAGATTCTGACAGCATTTTGGGACAGCTGCCTGTCTGTAAATGCTCTGCACAGCACAAGCTACCATGGGCCTGAGTCTTCCAATCCCACAACAGACCAAACAATGAAAAAGCAGAATTTTTAACAGCACTCATTAGCACACAGTTGTGTCCCAAAGATAAAACATGGGCCAGTGTATATGTGCATTCAAACCTGGCATTCACAGTATTTTCCATTAAAAGATATAGGTAATTTAAATATTTCTGGTCATTTGCTCTTATTGTACCAATCACAATCCCAATTTCTCCCAGGCTCTTCCAAGAAAATGATTTAACACAGTGCAGACCTTCCATGTAAAAAGGACCAGAGTTTTTTAATTATAGTAATTTCACAGGATCTAAGAGCAATAAGGTTCCCATAAATGTTCACTATCTAACAGGCTTCACAGCACTTTGCAAAGAGTAGCAATCATTCAGCAGAAATGTTCTAATGCTCTTTATTCCTATTCTCTATTTCCCAGCAAGAATCCCAGGAGAATTGTGAGTTTTAAATTTGCTCAGGCGTGAAGGGATTGTGTGCCCCTCGAGCCTTTGTATTATGATAATGCATACATAAAGGTAAGTTTTATTAATTGGAGCTCTATCCACAGGGGTTACTACAACAAAGGAGGCAGGGGAAAGGGAACTGGGTGGAAGAAGGAGTGATCCTACCTAGCAATGATTCCAAGATCCAAAATTCAATCCTGATATACTCCCCTTTGAGCCCGCATCTCTTTACTTGTGCCCTGATTTAATGTGAACTCTTCCAGGCAGCACTAATTTTTTATAACTCACTCCAATTTCTTGTCCTTTTAAAAAAAAAAAAAAAAATCAATACTCCAAACTCACCTTTGTACTTACCTTAAGAATTGCTCTCAGGCAAGATTGGAATTCATTACTGCAGCCTGTGCATAAAAGTACTTTGAGTTCATGCTCTGTGCCTTCCTAACAGCTCTCCCTGCCTTCTGGACACCAGGAGCACAGACAGGACAGATCTATCAGTATTTTCCTCACTGCTGTCAAATTACACCATATTTCACTCTTACTTGTTTGGGTCTTATATCTGTGACTCCTTTTATTATTATCACTTTCTTCTTCTATTTTTCCTCACTGTGATAGCTAAGGGATGTGCAAGGAAGTTTTGGGGGGGCCAGACTCCTCCTTCCATGAGCAAAACAGGACTGACCTGCTGCAGAGCCTTTTCCCCATCCCCAAAGGTTTTGAGCTGGTGTAGAGATGAGCTTCTGAACTTTGGGAAACAAAAGCCTAGGTGACAAAATGCCCTCTTACTTTCACATCTTGCTAACCAGACTTGTGAGGAAAGGAAGAAAATAAAAGCTGGTGGCAGGTTGTGCCCTGCTTCCTCACTCACTGCTCCAGAAGCCAGCAAACACGTGCTATGAAGACCTTATTTCATATCAATTCAATGGAACAGCAAGTAGCAGGACCAATAAAAAACAAATGTTTTAAACTTTCTGCAGGTTGTTGGGCTGTTGCTTCTCTCTAATTCTTGAGCAGAGTCTTTTCATAGTTAGAAATGAAAACACTTAAGAGGTTCTTCGCTATTTTCTGCTGGAGCCTCGTTCTCTTTTGAGCTAAAGGGCACAAGCTGAGTGTGCTAAAACAAACTTCATAGCATCTGATAGCTGACAGCTGTAGTTTTTAAGATGGGATTTGACAGGGATTGGGAGAAGGGTACAGTGACTTCAGGAAATTCAAACAAAACCAAAGGAAGCATGAAATGGGCCTCATTCTTCTACCCTGCTGTGTGGCTGGCCCATATGTTCTGGGTATTCCCAAAGCTGCCTCTGAGCAGAGAATGCCCTGAGCAGCCAATAATTTCTGGGCATCGTGCTGCAGAAGAGGAAACTGGGCTTTTTTTCAGATCCCTGTGCTTTGCAGGAATTGAGCAGGCTTGGTCCCCTCCCTCCATTATGTTCTCAGGGCATTATGTGCCTTGCAAACAAACTCCCATGTTGGACAACATATGAGGGCTGATAAATAAATCTGACTGCACCAAACAGAGCTTGAATCAGGATTGCCTGGCTCATTCCACTAACAGTCTGGCAAAGATGATGTTTTCCATGCCATGCTCACACAAATCCATCTCAAAGGCATCTGAGCATCCTGCTCTGGACCTTCACCTGTTCACACCTTTGTATTTAACTCCATGTCCCCTTTTAGCAACACCCACACCAGTCCTGTTGGAGTGCAAGTATCCAGAGGTTTTCATGGAGCCTTCCCACACCTGCCACATACCACAAAAAGAATAATTTATTAACAAAAGGGCTTTCAGAGCTGATATCCCCTCAGGTAGCTCCAACCCCGCTGGCCCTCCCAGCTACCTCGTTGCTCCAGCAGCAAGCAATAAACAGCATTCTACTTCCTAACCTGACAAGTAAGGGCAAATTGACTTGGAGAGTTTAATTACTTTTTTAAAAAAGTACTTATGCCATTGGTTGCCATGGCAACACATTCTCATTAGGGCGCTCAGAAATGGCAGTATTGAAGAAACAGTGTGTCTTTGTAACTGCTAGTCCAACAATAACATACAATTATTAACTCAAAATGCTTCTTGCTGTTTAGAACTATTTGCAACAGCCAGTTCAACAGCCAGTGGTGGAATCCCCACTAGTTTCTCCAAGTTTTTCTCACTTCTGACTCTTCACGTTCCTTCTCTCCTTTTCACTCAGGAGAAAAGCTTAGGTTGAAAAATGTATCCTGGAATAACCATCCTGGGAATGACTGACAAAGTGATACACTGCCTGAACATAAGCAATTCCATTTTCTTTGATTATTTTAGCATTTAATTATTAATACAATTTTTTAGAGTGAAAAAAATCCTACAATCCTGTAGGTGTTCTTCCATCATCTCAGCTCTGCTCTTCAACGAACTGCTGATAGGTATACATGAACCATAGCTCAATTCTCAGTCTTTTTCCTTTCCTTTCCTTCTTTTTTTTTAAGAAAAATTCAAAAAAACACCAAGAATAGATCAGAGCTACAAAAGCCAGAACAGAGGTTCTCCCAGTAATGCTATACTGTGCAAAACAGTTTCAGAAGAAAAGAAATATTTATGTTAAGTGAAATCAAATGTATTTTTAACCTTCTAAATTATGTATTTTTACATGGTATAATAGGAAAGAGCAGTATTTTCTTTCTTACTCTTGACAAGATAAAATGATACAACTAACCCAAGATGAATATTACAGTCCTCTCTTTCAACCAACATTTCCCAAAATGATACACTGCTGTTAAAAATTCATCTGGTTATGCTTGTCCTTATCAAACAACCCACTGGGATTTAGCACAGCTGAAATATTTTCTCTTGCTATTATCCTTGGATATTTGTATTCTAATGGCCAAAGGAAAGAACATCTGTATAATGAATATATGGCAGAAGTTCCCCCTGCCCTGATTCCAGCAGTGCACAACACAGCATTTTATGTGGAATTTTTTTTTTCTTTACCTTTTACATTTTTATTCCAAAGTCTTGAAACTATTTTACAAAGCACATGCCTTTTCCCCACTTTACTGTTGGCAGACACCAGGAAGAAAGAGCAGGACAAGGTGAAGGAGTGGTTTTCTAGAGGAGCACGGGCTGGACCTGGGGACTTGGACCCCAGTCTAATGGCACAAGCGAAGTGATGAGTGGATTGAAGTTCCTTGAACACAGAGTGCAGCTGCTGCAGCACAGATCAGCTTCTCCAGTGCTTGGCTCCCACCAACTGCTGCTCCTCAGGAAGGCTCTGCACTGACAGCTGCAGTAAATCAGCACCTCCACGGCAGCCAGCCGAGAACAGCACTCTCAACACTTCTGTCTCGTTAAAATTCTGCTACAAGGAGCTGCATCAAGAAAGACTGATGCATCTAATACAGTTTAGGCTGATTAGCACGAAATAAATCATCTCTGAGCAGCAGGACCAGTGCAAACAACCCACAGTGGGCTCAGGGTGAGAACTCCCTGCCACATGTGAGCGCTCACGGTACCACCTCCCCACGACTCCTCAGCAGCCTTCCACCAGCCACACCTCCCTAAAACCTCTGTAATTTATTCATATGGGGTTTGATCATTCTGGTGCATCTGTCCTGGGGAAGGAGCAGGTCACAGAACGGGCTGTCACACTCCTGCTCCCCTCTGCTGCTGTTCACCTGAGCCAAGCAGCGACTGGAGAAGCGCGAGATCACAGTGACACACAGACCGTGCCTGACATTTATCTCCTAGAAATCAATATGGATGGTATTAAGAACCCAGCCAGAATGGCATAATAACGTGCAGAGCACCTCAGGAGATGGAAGAATAAAGGGAAAATATATGGGGGTCAGAGCTGGGCCACACAGAGGTCAAACTGATCCCTTGCCCAGAGGAGACCAGGAGTGAAGATTTACAGGCACAGCTCGAATGCAACAAAGTAAGCAGTGAAATTGTGAGATGGGGCTTTCAAAAAAAACCCATGTCCTATTTATTTTCAGTTGTTAATGCTTCTAAAGTGTGGAAATAATTGAGCAATGTTATGGCTTATTGCTAAAGTATAAAATCTGGATAGTTCACACCCATTTGTGAAATTACAGATGGGGGTTGTGGAAGAAAGAAATGTTTGGTTTAAGATTAAACAGCTGGCCTATGTTCTGGGGAGTAAAAAAATCCCCCTGACTTATTGTATAGATTTTGCTCATTGAGATCACCAAGATCCTTTAGATTTTTCCAAAGAAAAAACCCCCACTTTCAGATTAGTACTGGGGTTTGGAAGCATGAGTTTTGCTTTTGTTCTGTCAATACATGTGGAAAAGCTTTAAGAGAACATGCCTGCAGGTGAGGATTCTGCAGCTTTGCTTGCAAACGTGCAGGCAAAAAACAAATAAACATTTCAAGTGTTTTTCAGAAGCTGACCCGGGGATCCTCAGGGTGAGAACAAATTCAAGGTACAAAACTATTCCCCACATTAATGGCTTCAAAATGTTCTCCACTGTCAAACTGAAAAAAAAAATCCTAACAGTATACACAACAGCCAAGCACAAGAGATGTCCTGTGGAAGGCATTACTCTCTTATTTGCCATCCAGCATTCAGAAGAAACCTCTCTGGGTTTTGCTTTTTATGAAGACTAGGAAAGAGTTTGTCATACTGGCACAGTGTGGCAAACAAAAATGGATATTGGATTGTTCCTTTAATGCAAAGGATGAGCAGATAGTCATGCAATATTTATCACTGAGGGGCAGAGGAAGCAATCAATAACAGTCTCCCATGTGGGCCATTTTTCTCATTACTTTATTGGCCAAATCCAGGTCTCCAAATCCACAAAACATGAAAAAACCTCACCCCTGCAGTCAAGGCCATTGTTAAAACTCATCTGCTTCTCCCGCCCTGCTTTGGAGTTCTGAACTCCTGCACTGGTTTCTCTGCACAGGACTGAGTTTCACCCAACAGATACTGTTTACCCCTAAGCCAAGCTTAGTACAGGCTTCTGAATTTCACCATTAAAAAGGGCTTATGTAGAAAAATATATCAATGCTCAATAGCTAGTGTTAAAAAAAGAAAAAACTAAACCCACACAAACCCAAACAACAAAATAAACCCCCACCTAAACCATGACTTGCAAGGTGGGAATAGTCAGTCATTCTTACCTTCTTTGCTTACATTCTAGTTCTCAGTCTTTCCCTACTTCCCTTCTTCCTCAAATACAGACAGGGTTATTCCTGGTGCTAATTAAATTCTCCAGCTTCAGCTAATTATTCCAAATGTAAAACAGAGGGAAGGAAAATCTAGGAAAGGAGACAAAACTACCTAAACAGCAACAGCAAGAGGTAAATGTCCTTCAAATTTAATTAATAATGCCTGGGATCCTTAAGGAACTGGGATTGATTTGTATGGCTTTCATAGCATGCACAGTATTTAAAAAAAACACAAAACAACAAGTTATGTCAGATTCTGAATGTAAGTCTTAACGGTAATTCATTAACAAAAATACCATCCAGGAGCAGTTAATTATTTGACAGCTACAGGAAAGGAGAAATATGTCCAAGCTGCCTGCAGTTCAACAAACACTCACCCTCAAAGTGTGTATCAAACCAAGCCCCCAGGTTTCAGAGTTCAGCAAAACCTCTAGGTTCCCTTTACTCACAAAAAATAACATTTGGCAAAATGTCTTAAGTTTGCTTTATGCTGCTGCTTTGAGGATTGCAACAATATTGGTATTTTCTTGAAGCCTCAATTTAATTAATTTCACTGTTCTTTTCATACTTTCACTTATTGCCAACAGCCTATATACTTGAGCAAAATAAACACAGAACTCCTAGAATGGAAAAGCTGCTACTTTGCCTACTTTTTAAGAGAAGCAAACAAACAAACTTTCATTTCAAATGCTTAGAAAAAAACACTGATGCAGAGGGAAGTTTAGTACACTGGGCTACACCGACCACACAGAGACCCTGGGGCTCACACTTCCTTGATCCTGATTTCAGCCTTTTGCCTCCGAGCCTGAGGGGAAGCAAACCACATTTCCACACAGAGCACAAATAATCTCACAGAACTCTCAGTGGCCTGTGTAGAATCCCGTCAAGAAAGGTTATTTTGAAAGCTCTAAGAAAGGTAATGAGGGACAGACTTCAGTCTCTCTTTTAATTAAAGCAGAAAGTTTTGTTGGTGAGTGGCTGTTCCACTCCTACCAGTATGGAGAAACACCAGACTTTGTTGTTGAAATGAGGGACCAATTGTCATGCAACAGATGGAGCCCACTGGATTCAGCACACACTCATCTCTGTACAGCTAAGGCAACAAAATCCCTGCCTGCATAAATTATCCCACAGAAACAACCATTCCAGAGGAGGCTGCAGGTTCAACAAGGGGTTAATCCACAGAAATCTGGGCTTTCCAGATGAAGGATGGTTGCATAGCACAATGCAGGCATTCCAGGTACTGCCTTTTGCCCCTGTGGAGATCCTTTACTGCTGGACACACTGAGGCATCTTCCCACCAGTCTTCAGGCAAGCAGCTACACACAGTCTGCTCATTTAAGCACAGCAGTCACAACATGACATGCTTGAAGTTTATGCCTTCAAGTTCCACTCCTGACAGCTTATCTGTCTCCTGTGTTGGAGGCCTAAGAACTGCTGGAAACAAGGAGGTAGTTGCATCTTGCTCTTTGCTCTGCTTTAATGAGCAAAGAACTAAGTCCTTCAAGTCCCTTTGGTTCATTCCTTGCTTCTCTTCCACATATGCAAAATTAAGGCTACATCTTCCCTTCTTTGCAGCCCCTGTTGGTCACAGCACTCTGGGACACAGGAATGCAGTGGCACTTTACTTGTCATTAGTATTCTTGCCCTTAATACCAGATAAGAGGTGCACACCCCAGCTGAAATAATAGCTTTTCTCTCCCCTCCCCTTCCACTCAGATTTGCTATCTGTGATTGTATGCCATCATCAGGAAGATTCTGACTGATGTGGAGGGACTTTCTGTGGTGGAAGTGAAAGGCCACCATCCCTGGAGTGCACCAGCAGCACTAATATTCCCAACACAGCCTGTTCAGCTGGGCTTCGACCTCAGTGGGGTCACTGTGAGCTCAGAGTTCAAAGAAAAGGGGCTGCAGGTCTTGCATAAAACAGTTTTCAAAAAACATATAGGTGGTAACTTCTTCACATGTCAGACTGTTCAATCATGGAAGATTCCTAGCCAAATATTTTATATATATATATACACAATATATATATGTATATATATACAACTAGAAGCTCATTTTGGAAATATTGATCATTTTATTCAAGAAAAAAAATCCCTATGTACCCAATAAATAAGTGAAATTTTGCTGCTGTTTTTTTCTGCAAGACAAAAAAAAAAAAAGCAGCAGATACAAAGACATTTATAGAGTGCACCATTTTTTGTTGGACATTCCAATCTGACTTCTTTTCCCACTGCTCTGAAAGACTTAAGCTGTCTTTTTTGCTTTGGCCTTTTTTCCCTCCCTCCCCAACCATTTTTTTCCATGAGCTTCACAATTTTAATATAAGACCTTGTAAATTTTGCAATTTTAAAAAACTTTGCTCCAGATCTATTTTTAATGACATGCAAAACATTTCAACCAACTCTTACAGATGCAAACATCAACCAAATAAAACAAAATCTCAGCATCCACTCAAAGCTGTAACAACCACCTACCTCCATTCTCTTCTCAAATGCTTTGTAAACAAGTCTCCATTTAAAGCTAAAGAGACAATGAGACATTAAATTCATCTCACCTGAGACATCTCAACTATTTAACTGAAAATCATCTTTGGATGTGCTAATCCTGGCTTCAGTTTGGCTTTCAGTCTCTGAAGGAGAAGGTGATTACTAACACAAGCAAATCAACATTCTGCAGCAATATGGTACCTTGAGTGTGTTTATAAACAGGAAGGTATTATTAAAAAATAAAGAGCTCCCAAGCTCAGATCAAGTATGAAATTACAGTCGATTACAGGCACTGAGGACTGACTTCATTTAATGGAGGAGAATTGCAATTATAAATGGTATTTTTACAAGTTTTAAAACCCTTTTTTTAAACCATTTTTTGCCATCTTTGCCACTGACAATGGTATTTTTATGGAAAATGGAAGTACTATTAAAAATTGCAATAGCCATGCCCGTGGCTGCCTTCAACAAGGGAAGAGCCTCTTATTTCTTCTTGGTGTTTTTGCAAGGTATAACTAAGGCTGTGGGAGATGCTACTGCCAAAGGTAGTAAAACCTGAGCAAACTTGAAGGATACAGAGGTCAAACCCTCTTCTCTGAAAAGAAAGCCTTTGGGAGCCAAAATGTCTGGATTTATTTTTTTACAGTCCACTGCTCTAAGGTGGTCTGAGGGTTAAATCAATCCATTGTAAAACATTTTCTGGCATTATTTTTCACTCACATGCATTAGCATAATCTGGTTTGATCACAGCTCTAGAAATTTCCAGCTCTGAACAATTCTTGTTACATCTTGAAAAGCACTTTCTTGTCAGCATTTTCCTCTGTTTGCAAGGTCAAGGTGAGGACAAAGCCTGCTTCCCCAAAACTGTTTTCCTTTCCTGGGATTAAACACAACACCACACAGCAAGGAAGAGGAGGAGAAAAGTAATGATGTGCCTGGCCACACATCATTACACAGCCCTTTCAGGAGGCAGGAAACGACCTGGAGCCACCTCCTCTGAAGTGACCACCTTGAGCTTTGATCCCACTTCTCCAGAGCCCACAGGACTCACAGCCCACCCCGAGCAAACCCACTGCTCATTATTGCACCTCCAGCACACTGCAAGNAGGACGAGAAAAGCAATGATGTGCCTGGCCACACATCATTACACAGCCCTTTCAGGAGGCAGGAAACGACCTGGAGCCACCTCCTCTGAAGTGACCACCTTGAGCTTTGATCCCACTTCTCCAGAGCCCACAGGACTCACAGCCCACCCCGAGCAAACCCACTGCTCATTATTGCACCTCCAGCACACTGCAAGGAAACCCCAGCCTGCAAACTTCTTACAACTGGAATTATCTTTAGCCCAGTAATCTGAAGTCATTATTTATTTATTCCCTGGCAGTGGAGACGGATAATTAGTGCATAATTTGAGGTTTTCTGGGCATAACAGACTGCTCTGATAGCTGCCCCTCATCCTGATTAAATCTCTGCCTCATATCTCCCAGCAGCTCCTCATGTGAGAAAATTCCAGGCTCTGCCAGTATCAGGTTGCTGTCTCACAACCATCATGAATGTCTGGGGAGAGGGAAGAAATTCAGGAAGAATTTTATTTTATTTTCTGAAGCTTTATGTGACTAAAGGTTGTTTTGCATCCAAAGCACCTGTGAGAATGTGGACGTGACTGCAGGGGAAAAAAGGGATATTACACCCAAGGCTTTAAAATAGCACTAGGAACAGAGACACACACAAGCTTTGGAAAGGAAAACATATCTGAATGCTAGAAAAGTGAATTCAGTGGATGAAGTGCATTAAGACTGCTCCAGCCCACACCCCATGGAGAATAAGCAGAGGCTGTTTTAATGCAAGCCCTCAGCAGCCTCTTGCTGGAGCCCTGGTCTCCCAGCACTCACCATTCCCTGGTGGGGTTCAAGCTGTGTCCCCCCATCCCTTGGGGTACAGCCCTGCCCACAGTCTGAGGGTTTAATGAGGTGTTGATTTTGCAGATGGTGGCAGTGGTGGGGTTTGTGGTTTCTGCCTGCGGCGCCCGGACTCGTTCGCTCGTCGTAAGCGAGATCGGCAGATTTTATACGAGGAGCTTGGAAAGGTCACAGCTCTCTGAAGTCTGCAAGCTGTACTGCTGTCCCCTTCATCCCTGATTCACTAAATGCCAGTTAGCTGAGTGGCCTCGGGCAACAAATTAAAACCAGTGGGATAAAATGGACCATCATCTCAGATTCATGGAGTGGGAGTTCTATGCAGATATTTATTTAAGAGTCTTCTTCTCCCATAAAATACCCGAGTCCTTACTGATTCTTTTTCCATGCTGCTTCTCCTCTCAGGTTCCCATTTTCCTACTGTTGGTGCTCTGCCTGAGAGCACTAGAATAAATGATGGCTGAGCCCAGCCCAGGGGCTGCCCAGGACCCCACATTTCCGTGGCTCACCAAGTCAGAACTCTGGCCTGAGTGCCAGGACCAGCATGATGAGCATTCAGGGGAGGGAGAATGTGACCCCTCTTTTATGATCAAAACAGGGAAGAAAGGATATTATTTTCTGTAAATTCACAATNCATGGTCAAAACAGGGAAGAAAGGAGGTGTCAGGCCATGCTCATGTCATTAGGCTCCAGGGGAGATTATTATTATTTTCTGTAAATTCACAATCCCTTCAGAGTGTTCTTTGGACACCTCCAGAAGCTGTAGAGGAAGGGAGGCAAGTTACTTGTCTGCAACCTCCCAGGTCTCACACACAGGCCTTTCCTGACCAGAGGGTTTCATCCTCACAGCACAGGAGATACAGGACAGCTGGTTTTACCTTCTCCTCCCAGTCTGGCTCATTACATGCACCAAAGATCTTACCTTGGGTACCACCATGGGACAGAGGGATCCTGGCATGTTCATTTCCTAAATCCCTCTGTGGACACAGATTTGACAAAGGCATCCTTGACAGAGACTGGCTTCTAGAGGCCAGTCCAACACCTCAATCTACAGCTACTCCATAGATGATGAACAGATGTCACCCCAAACTCCCATCACAAAATATTTCCTCTCAGCATCTTAATAAATACACTTCTTTCTTTCCTTGGACTGATCTGTTATTACATTCCAGGGCCCAGCTTACAAAGGACAGGTTCATTTGCTAATATATGAATCATTATTGCTTTGAGCCTCTGAGCTACCATTTTTTATGAGCACGTTTCAAAATGTATTTGATTGCTGTTAGAAATCATTTTGGTTCACGCTCGACAACCAGGCCAACCTAAGCCAATATGCTCTGCCTGGCACTGTGGAAAGATGTTGTGAGAATTTAATTACTAACTGTAAGTTACTGTGCATATGGTGAATTTTAAAGGGACTGTTTCTTTTATTTTTTTTTTCTGCCAAGATAAAAAACACCAGTTGTTTAACTCCAGCTTATTAAGATCTCTATCTAGCAGTTCTGATAAAATTGTTTCAGATTGTATACCCTACAGAGAACAGCATGCTGCCTTTTCCTATCCATGAGCTGCCTGCAGACCATAAATGCCATCCAAGCCAAAGTGAGTCCTCTTTGCCCTTCTGTGAGCCTGGGCTAAACGTGAAGAGATTAGATTTACTTCACTGCCTTCATGTAAGAAAGCTTTTGGAACAACATTTGTTTTATGTGATAAGGTACAACAAAACACCACTAGAACAGAACTTCTTAGTTCTGGCAGCAAGAGCCTCACCTTGGGGAAGAGAGGGAAGGATGGATAGTGGAGCTGTAGACTGTAAAAATACACTTAAAATAGTTTAAATCCAGTCACTCTTTACTTCTCATTTCCTTTTCCACTATTATGACAGTGCTGATGCTCTTCTGCTCTTTGGCTTCGAAGTCAAGTGAAAGTTCTGTGATATATGTCAAACTGATATTTATACAGAACTTGAGCACATTAACCAGAGGAGGAAGAGGAGTTTTCAGAATGTCTCTTATTCATACACACACTGTATGTGTACATGGCACATTAGACCTCCAGATTTTCATGGAGTCCTCAGACCTGGAACAAATTAACTAATGAGGAGCCTAATTTTATTAAGCAGACAGCATTTTTCTACTTGCTTGAGATGAATCTTTAACTGGTGTGTGAGAGAACAATTCTGTGAGACACAGTGATGCTGGGTTTACCTCAGACTAAATTTATCACACATGCATTTATCAATGCATTTTACAGGAAAGAAGAAAAACAACCCGAAAGTTCATTTTTTTGACTCGTGCTCAGGCAAAGAAATTAAAAACTTGCTTCAAAAACCTTAGAATTGTAAAGTTTTGAATAGGTTTAATTGTTACACAGAGTCCCCTTCTACTAAACCCTAGTATGAAGAAGGAGAAAAGCCCCTGGACTGATGGATAGCAAAAAGGGTCTCTGATTCAGGCTTAAGAAAGGAGCTTTGGCTCCAGGATCAAAACAGAAAGCAGCCTCCTAAGAGATGAAAAGTGTCCTGACTTTTTTTCTGATAAGGCTGAACACAACACAATTCCCTCACTGCCCCTCAGGAGCCCATTGAAGCTTTGAACTTCACTTCTGTTCAGAAAAAGAAGGCACAATGCAGTAACCTGGGCCTCAGCATTATGACAGTTTGAGACTGTGAGGGGAAAACGTGGCTTGGACATGCTGGATGCACTCTGAGTATTTAAAAAAATAACAAACCTCCAACAGGGTTATCATCCACATTGTGCCTTTCCAAAAAACAAGGGAAAACATTTTCAAAACACCTGTGTCCCTTCAATGAGCCTACACTCTGCTCTCAAGAGCAACTCAAAATGACTGATACCCTCTACAAGGAGAAAAAGGGGAGCCAAAGTTATTTAGGTTATTTGAGGTTATTTAGCCCAGACCTCCTCTGCAGGATGAGAGTGGCCAGGTCAGCACCTCACTAACCCAGAATCATCCTGAGCGGGCCCAACATCTTGCTAATTGCTTTTTAACACAAAACAAGCAGCCTTGCAATGAAAAGAGCCATTTATTCAGTTTAAACACATCATTTTACTGCTTTATTTCCTCCTCCTTGCTGATAGGTGGCAGCAGTTTCTGCACAGAATGCCAGTGCTTGAAGCACACGGGGGATTTCAGTAGGTTTTGGCAATTGTTTCACTGCTAACACACCACAGCACTGACCTGTGTGTTTTGGAGCTCTGTCAACAGATTAGGCAGATTTCACTGTAATAAACTGCAAAAACAGAAAAACCTTTCTGGAATCCTGATGAAAATTTCTTTATTGAAGCTCAGTTATTCACTTGCAGAACCCAGGGCCTTATCCCTGGGTTGAATTTCTGTGTGTCAGCCTGTGCTTTCCAGATTGGACCCAGTCAGGATACAAAGGCAAAAGTGACTAATTCAGGTGTTCAACAACACTGCAGTAACAACAGACAGCCAAAAGCAAACAAAAACCACCCAAGCCACGAACAAGCTGAAAAATCATTATCACTGCCACTCACTGCTCAGTTACAGGCACATACTAATGATTCATGGTTGATTCATGAAGATTTATTGAACAAAAAAAAGGAGAAGGGTGGCTACATCCATGGAATACATTCTTCACAGTGAAAATCTGAGATTTGGGATAACTTAAGCAGTACAAACATTGTCAGCTGCAGAACTGCTCACGAAATATTTATATGAAGCGAATTTTGAGGATATTATTCACAAAACATTCATTCTAGCAAGCATATGGTACCTTCAAAGGTGATGTTTCTCCTTCCAAGAGATGTTGGCTTGGTTATAATAGAAGTTGAATCTACAGAATGCCTTGGCTTGGAAGAGAGCAGTGTCCCTCCACAGAGCCCTCAGCATGGAGTTGAGGAAATGCCTCACCCTAAGACAGACTGATTCTGGAGATGGAGATAAATTTGCCCAGGCTGTGCCAGGCCACTCCTCCTGAGGTTGGCTGAATTGTTACCCACCTGAAGCCCACAGCCAACCCCACCTCCCCTGGGTAAACCAGGGAGTCGCTCAGCGGCTGCTCTCCCACTTGGGCTGGTGTTGTCCTTGGAGAAATTGGGAAGGAGAAAGCTTGTGCACTCAGGTCTGCCCCACTTCATTCTACTGAACCAGAGGGGTGCAAGAGAGACAGGAATATGGAAACTAGTCCCAGCCTGATCACCCCAGGGCCTCCTCCCAGCAGGAGCAGCGGGGCCGGGAGCTCTTCCTCGCAGAGTGACTGGAGGTGTTGCATCTCTTCTCAGATGCTCTGTGCTCTTTGATCACAAATTGCACAGTCTGTCAAACACACTAACAGAGGAGATACAGCCTGGCTGAGATCCAAAATCAATGTTAAACCCAGCCATGTATGTTTTATAGCACAGAGCAGCTCAGGAGCCCGACTGGTTCTCACCCTGCTGTCACCCAGTCCCACGGCTGACACAGAGCATCTGCTTGCACAGCTACAAAGTTGTTTGCCAGTGATACTGAAAAAGCACCACACTCAGCTCAGAAATGTATTTTAGAACAGGATGACAGAGGTCAAACTAAGAAGGGTGTTAAAAAGGAGTTGGCAGCAGTTATTCACAGTTTTTCACCATAAGAGAACTACAGGGCATCCTATGGAATGATAAGCAGCAATACTGATTTGCAGCAATTGTGCTATTTATTACAGCAGGGTGTTGTGACATCCAGAGGTGTAAGTGGATTAGATACACACAGGCCCACTTTTGTTGTTAAATCTAGTGGTTGGGTTGGTGTGGACAGCCTTTGGCTTGGCAAGTCCTTACCTTGAGAAATTAGGGGGAGATATGAGAGGAAAGGATCATTCTTCATTTTCCCCGTGTCTTATTTCATTCTTCTAACCATCAGTTATTGACTGTTTTCAGTGATGAGGTGACAGGCTATGTAGACTTCTGGTATGTCTACATACAGACAGTAGTCTGTGCTGCCATCAGCCCAATTTTGGATGTGCACACCCAGGGCTGAGTCTCTGATGTGCCTCCTCTGACATGCACAGAGCTCATCTGCTTCAGAACAGCTCGCAGTCTGCTGTGCTCTTCTCAAAAATGGGCTGACTACCTCTCAGAACAGATTATGTGCCATTTAAATTTTAAAATGCACATATGCTTTGCTCTTCTCATTTTCCTTTGTGTGACAACTTTGAATTTTAATACAAGTGTCCAAACGTACAATGATAAAACATGCAGCTCATGTCAGCAGTAAAATGCATAGTAATTTATTAACTTTTTGAGTGTGAATACAAATTGATTTGATGATGTGCCACATAATGAAAAAATTATTCGCAGTCACAACTTGCATTCTAGTTGCTGCATTTTTTTTTTTTTTTAATTAAACATTACAAAGAGTTTGAAAACTTCACAACACTTGTTGGTGGCCAACAGGAAACTGTAACACTATGAAAAGTAACCAGTGCTCCTACATGTTGTTGAAGAATGCTCTTGATTCAGAAATTAACTTCTTCAAAGGAGGTTGCCATATATTGCTTCACTGGGTGTTTTTAAGTAAGCATTCTTGGACAGAGAAACATTGTTTTTACTTAGGACAACCTCTCAACTCAACACCTTTGGTTACAAGTCATTAATGCTTTTATAATATAAGTCAATATATTTGTGAAACCCTTCTGAAA
This sequence comes from Pachyramphus minor, assembly GCA_013397135.1. Classification (NCBI taxonomy): domain Eukaryota; kingdom Metazoa; phylum Chordata; class Aves; order Passeriformes; family Tyrannidae; genus Pachyramphus; species Pachyramphus minor. The sequence continues at coordinate 156,141 of VYXB01004899.1, forward strand.
TTCATTACAATGTACTAAAGTCACTGTATATCTCTCCCTCTAATGTCACTGATGGCTGGGGCACTGTAAAGACACAGCTGAAATCTTCACACAGCACAAGCATCCTTTATAGGAACAAGGAGATTGTTAAGAAACCACCTGAAACTAAAATTCATTACATTTTGGAGAAGATGTAAATATTGATGCACTTTGTGCCAAACTCGCTGATAATTATCAACCATATAAATTCAGTATTGGTGTTTCAAGAACATCCTTCTTACCACACAGGAAGCTATAAATGTGTGATGCATATACTTCAGTAGACCATGGTGCCAGTTAATGCATTTTCCATGTATTCAGTAATTAGAGCTTTCACCTTAAGTCCCCCAATGTCACACACAGAAAAAGAACATCAAATTGTATGACTGCTTGAACAGCTCTTCCTGCTGAAGCAATACAGACATTTATTAGGTTTGGGATTCTTTCCAAAGAGAACATGATATTAAGTTCACTGTGGTGACATGCAGATCCAGAGACATGTGAAGCCCTGATCATTCCCTGGTTTCCATCCAGCTTGTTAGCTGGACCTTCTAAACTGCAATACCATCTTTGATCTGTGGTATGACCTCTGCCAAGGGCTTTGATCAGCACTAAGAAACAGGCAGTCAAAACAGCAGCAGCCAGAAATGGAACATCATTGTTAGAAACATCTTCAGTCAAGTGAATTCTCACAGTTATTCTTCCTGCTCAAACCTTTCACAAAAAACCAAAGGTATTTGTATCCTAAGTGGATGATAATATGCCCAAACTGCCTCTGAACTACAACTTCTATTAAAGTTCTTCTTACAACCCAACTCACTGGATCCCTAAACAGGCCATAATGGGCTTCTGCATGTCTGTTAATGAACCATTTCAAATGAAGACTGGGTACTGAAGGAATTACATGCTGTGTAATTGATCTAAAGAACAGATTAGGGCTGGTGCTGTTTCATTAAATCTTATTAGCTCTGGCTTAAGTACTTAAAATTGCAGCTGTCCTGTGTCAGACAGATTACACCCCTTGTCACATGGCAAGTGAGATTTTCATCTGCCAGACCACTGTTTTTAAAAAGGAGCAGGCTGATGAAAAGGAATAGAAACAAAGGACTGTGAAAGCCTCACCTTCAGACTTACTCATTAAAGTGAGACAGATAGCTCGACACTTCCAAAATCTATATGAAGAGCTGTTGTTTTGTTTCCACATTTTAGTTTTTGATCACTTCTATGGAACCTGAGTTTGGCTTTCTGGATGTGGAAGAGCCCTGATGAGTTCTCGTGGGTGAGCACACTATAGATCTCAAACAATTGAAAGGGAATCCATTGGGTCCTCCCAAAACACCTTCTTTAGTTCTTTTTGTCACAGTTGCTTCCACTGGAGGTTATTGTTCCTCAGGAACCAGTGAGCCAGCAAGCCTACAGGAAAATTTTGGCTGAGGAACAAATAGCTTTAATCAACCCAAAAATAAATTCAGCTTGGAAAACAGTTGATAGCTCTCAAAGAAGAAAGGGGTTTTCTACCACAGGACTCAAGCTAAATTTTAGGGACCCTGACATGCTCAGGAAAGTCTATTTTTATTGCTTTGCCTCTGACAACAATGTGCTAGGCTTGATGTTCTTTCTCACCCTCTATTCTTCTGTCTTGTGACCTAGTATTTAGCTCCATAATCTCCCAAATCAAACAAAACAGCAAATGAAGACTTTGATCTGAATTTTCTCTACAAGGCATATTGCAGTACATTAAATACTTTTCAATATCTAGAACTGCTGCACTGTGGGAAACAGGACTGAAAATCTGCACAACATTAAGCAGGATTTCAGATAATACTAAGGGGTGAAATACTGACAAAAGAACCATAGACTTTGGTTAAAACAGCTAATACTCAAGGCTTTTTTCATTATTATTCCTTTGATGACAGAATATTTAAGACCCTCTCACATGCAGAGTCACCATGTTAATACCACAGCCAAAGCAGTGGTTTGTACAGATAAAGACTAAAGTAAAAATAATCCAACAGATTTGCTTTGCTAATATAAGAAACTATTTCAGCAAATCTAACCAAGGATCAAGTGTAGATTGGTAATTCAAGACAAGGAAAAAAAAAAGGGAGGAAAAGAAAGCACATGGCATATTTGCTTCTGTTCAGTACTGTAACTTTATACTCAAAGAGTTAGGCATTTACTAGTCACATTGATATATTATATAATTACTTTCAACTTCCAGCCTTGTTTGTGTAAAACACTTGGCACTTGCTCCCTGGAAAGACTAAGAATGGTGTGAATGACCTGTTACTCCCCAAAAAGCTCACCTGGTAAACTCATCTTTAGCTTCTTTTGCCTTCTCACCTCCCTCAAGGAGTAAAACTCCATTAGAGCAAACAAAAGGAGAATACAGCTTTCATGTTATTTAAAATGGGGAAACTGTATCTGGATTAGAAGTCACTTGCAAACACACTCCTCTACAAAGCTTTCAACAGCTGCTCCATAGATGGTAACTGCAGTTTTAAATTGTCTAACAGTTAACATAAGGAGGTTAAATGCAGGGCAGCTGTTCCCAATCTATATTTAGCCTGAAGCTTCTTACCTGTTTCAAACTTGCAGGAAGGCTTGAATACTGAGATTGTCTGTGATTTTATACTGTATTCCTTGATTTATTAAGGATGCTATTGTCCCTGCAGGTCTTATTACACTGTCCAAAAGGCTGTGTTCAACCAACTGTAAACACAGAACTTGAAGCATTTCTGTATCTAGAATCTCACCCAGAATTATTCTTTTCTATATATCCATGTGTAACCAGGCCCACATGACATAAATAAAGATCAGCAATTAGCCACAAAAAAATCCCAAGGAGAACTGGCTTTGTGTTGCATCTTGCACACTCTGTTTCAGATATAAAATCAGGGCAAAATATAGAGGTATGTTTTCCAGATACTAACCAAGAGTTGACAAGAACTGATGAATTTTGCATGTTAAAAGTAAATATTTTATTACATATCATGCCCTTGAAAAATTAACTTTGTTTCCATTCGATTTTGTTCAGCATGCCTTGAAATAGGAATGGCAAAAGCTATTCAAGGAACAGATCACCAAGACTCACGGCATCGCAGTGACTGCAATCACCTGGCTCAGGAAAAACAAAACAATTTTGTTTTGAAAGTTCTATAAAATATTGAACAGTGAAATCAACGGATCCCATCTGTGTCTCTCCTTCACGTGTGACTGAATCTGCTGTACTGAAAATCTGTACTGAAAATCTGCCTGACACGGATCCGCACCCAAAACCTGCTGGTGTCAGCAGTGGCCATCAACTCTGACAGGCAGGACCTTGTCACTGCTCTGTCTGCCTGTGCACACATCCTGCATGAACCACTGGACACATCATTAAATTCAGGTTCACAAAGATGCTGTCAATGGGTCACCTGCAGTAAAATATTCGTATTTCAGAGTAACAGTATTTTTTTATGCTCCCTACCTCTTGCTCTGATTTGCCTTCTTATCACTAGGTTTGTGTTTGTTTTTCAAAGACTGGAGAGCCTTTGCTGGCTTGCTCAGGACCTTTGTCCAGACAGTGCTCCCAAAGCTTGTTTGCTCACATCTGACATTGTCACAGGATGGAGAACAAAACGGAAGATTCAAGTTTTTGAATTCCACAGGTGGCACTGAAGCCACTCGACTCATTTGCAGAAGTAACGAGTATCCAGCTGCCAGGCAGCTCCTGGAACAGCACAGCAGGGCACCTGCATGCACAGCATGGCAGGAAAGGAACCTCACACTCACCCTCTCAGGGCTTGGGGGCCAACTGAGGCCTCTTGAAATCCATCCCTCCAGCAGGACATTTACTGCCTCCAAAGAGTTACATATGCAAGTGTTATACTGTGATGCCTTTACAGCCAACAAATGTAAAATGTGGCAATATAACGGAGCATGTGGCTATTTTACCTATTCAACATTTACCTGTGTCTATCTAGAAGAGGTCTCTAAAATGCTGCTTTTCAGCAGCTTGAAGGTTGAGAACCACCTGTAAACATTTGCAGAACAGTCTCTCTCTAGAAACAGAGACTCCTAAACAATCAACCTTGTAATGTATCATATATTATATTATGTTTCCAGTGTTATTTACAGATCTTCTTGTTTAGTACAATGAACCAGACATGCTGAAAAGGTCGGATTTTTCCAGTCCTCTTTTATACGAAGTACAATAAAAAAGGCACATGATTATTCACCATAGGAGTTGTGCACCAGTCAAAAACTTAAAGCTAAAAAGCTACCCATCAGAGAACTCTCTTTAGGAGACAGTATTGGGATCTCTCCTTTGAACTCATCATGGAAAGATCTGTCCATTAATTCCTCTAGGAGAGCTTAAGGAATCCGCTTTCCTGTCGCGTTCTGATCTTCACAAGATTTCCAGATCAACAGGAAACTCTTGTTAAGCTTCCCATGTCATCTACTGGAGCAAGGAAGAGTCAAACAGGGCATGTATGTGTCTTCTTTTTGTTCTCCTTCTTTCTTTCCACTGAATGCCCGACTGAGGAGGACTCTTGGGAGCCAAGACCTGTTCAAAGTAATTTGCTTTAAGACAAATGCCTCGCAAGGTATGGCACACTGAGCAATGGACAACAGCAGGAGGGGCAGCCCAGCCCCAGCAGTCAGTGTCTGCCGTGTTTGATCCAGTTCCTAATCATCCATTTCTGCCCCGAGCACCTCTGTACAACTAATCTGAGCCCAAAATTTGCATCCTTCGACATTTCCACTTCTAGACAACGGCCAGTGTCTCTGCTGATGATTGGACCGTTCTGGAAAGAAAGGAGGAGCAAAAGAGAAGGACAAAGGATTAGAAGAAGGAACAGGAAAGGTGGAAAGTCTAGAAGAAAACCAGTGCTAGATCTGCAAATCTGTGGAAAGCACTCTAGAATGCCTGGAAATTTCCATACATACATCAACTGATAAAAGCCCCTAGAAAGTGCTAGAAATTGCTAGGAGAAGCTAGGTAATACATACAAAGTACCAAAGCAACCCAGGATAACTAAAAATTCCTAGAAAGCATACTCCAAAATTCCTCCTCCTAATAAAAGAATTCCTAGGAATAATAATAATATAATAATAATAACAGAATATTTCTGGGTAGCATATGAACTATGGGAAACATATTTAACAATTTCTAAAAGGCATATGGGGGAATTCCTGGTATAGTCCTCTAAAGACCTCCTTGTTTCTCATTAAATATCCTCTAGAGCATAATTCTCCTCCAGTTCATCTCTGCAAGGCTCCCTGAGCTCTTCCATACCTGTGTGAAATCCCAGAACCTCTGTGCTGGCCTCAGGACATCTTCACACTTCTTCAGAGTTGGCGTCCTGCCCTTCCCATCGTCAACCAGGCATTTGGAGTCGGGCAGGAAGGCGGTGGAGCCCAGGGGCCCCAGCTGCAGGACACCCTCGGAGCTGTACCGGACAAGCTGGGGGAGAAAGGAAAGTTGGGAGGTGGTGAAGAGTCTTTTGTCCTGCTGGACATGGGGTCTGTCCCCACCTGGCACATGTAGCTCAGGGGCAGAGCTTGGGAACCCCATTTAACCAACGGGGCCTCACCTAGAACACAACATTCCCTTCACACCTCTGCTCCCCATCCGCTATTTCACCGCAAAAAGGGCAATCAAGAAAGTGAAGTAATCAATATGTAAATCATGCCCACTCAGCAGGAGCTGATTTAACAAGGACACGGTGTCAATTTGCAGTGCAGTTGGTTCTTAAGGGCTCTGTTAGAGGCTATGGATAGCAACAAGTCTAATTAGTTTTTGTAAATAAACGTCACTGAAAAACATCCCACCGTGCAACCAGGATCCAAAAATATGAGAGGGAAAAAGAAATCATGAGGGAAATGGCAGCAAATTTGCTAACATATGCTTCAGGCCTACATAATAAAGAATGACACACTGATATTTCAGTTTACTGTGAAGCACATTAAAGCAAAAATGCACGATGCTGATTTGGCAGCAGGCCAACACGTCAAATCAGACTTATCTACTTCTCACTTCTGTGTTTAAATGCAGAGTCATTAAACCAGCATAATATTTTGCCCTTCTTACTCCAGAAGTGCAGCACCCAGGTGCCAGAAGACTGCAAAGTGGAGCCAGCTACGTGGCTTGTGTGCTGTGAGTCTGGATGCTGCGGGGTGAAGATCTGAGCCACCACAGAAATGCAATTACCACCCAGGAAATTCACTGCCTGTCTGATCTTATTGCTGTTATATGGCTGAAATTACTTAACAAGAAAGGGAAGGAAGGTCAGCAGTGCCTGCCATTTATTGGATGCCACTGACCACTGTGTGATACGTGATTAAGAGTCAATCAAAAAAACTCAAATTAGAGTCCAGCTTTCCACCGCCATCCTTATTAACCTCAGAAGAATCATGCTGTGAATAATCATTTCTTGCTGGTGGTAAAAAGAGCATGGTCTACTTGCTCCCAGACCAGATGCTCTTTGACATGGTGTGTGTTCATTTTCCCACCTGCCACTTCTGTTCACAGCAGCCACGTGAAGCAGCGAGTTAGAACTGAGCCTACATCAGAGAAGGCAAAAAGGATAACCACAGGAGGATGCTCAGTGTGAACTGTGCCATTGTCAAGGCACTGTCTGTACACACTAAATCAAGACACTTCAGGGTTTTTATTTCACTGTAAAGTTAGGAGGCACATATGTAAAAGAAGCTCAAGCAAGCAAAGTAATTCAAAATATGAATGGACTCTCAGGTCAGACAAATTAACTTTCTTTTTTCACATATAAAGGAGCTGGGGAAAAAAACCTAAAACAGCCACAAAACTTCCCTTTTAAAACCTGTCTGTGTGTTTAATGGGTTCTCAGCAGAGTTCAAATGAACTGCAGGTATGGCTGAAACACTGACCACAAAATGGGTTCATCTTGCAGCCTTTACTGTCTTTCTCCAGGTCCCAAAATACCACCCAGCAACCTGGCTGGCTCTACCTTTTCTACATAATGAGAACCACTGTTTATAACTGGCTCCAGGTTCTGCAGCACAGGAACAGTTTTCCCCGTGGTTTAAGATGAGCAGCATTTTCTGTACTGGCATTAAAACGGTCTCAAATATTCAGGACCTCAACAGCCAGAATTGCACAAGCTTTGCCTCACAGGAGCCATGTACCTGGGAGAGACTTTGTTATCCAGCAGCCTGTCAAAGCAGAACACACCAGCTTTGCTTAGGCTTTAGAAGTGGAAGGTACATTACCTCTATTATAAACTATCTCCAGTATTGAAAGTGGCAGCTGTGTTACAGCTCGACTGGGTCAGACATGGCTCAGAGCAGGGAGCTGCTGTCTGTACAATGACCAGACAAATGGAACAGCATGGGCTTCATTTTCCTGAATCTGTATTTTCTGTCAAGTTTTTATGGCTACTCCAACAGTCATAAAAACTCTGGCTTATCCTACAATAAAATAAAACTAAAGCTCTGAAAAAAACCACCCCCAAACAATTATCTCAGTTTAGACCATATTATGTATTAAAGCTTTAGTGCCTGCTTCTGCAAAATCAGAGCAGAAATTCATGTTAAAGAAGCTACTATATGATCAACAGCATCTCCCTCCAAAGACTTCATATCTTAACTTCCTAGAGACAACACAAACTGTGAAAACAAGCATTAAAATGAGTTGTTTATTACTGTAGACTAGACAGCAGGAACTGCAATACAGTCAATGAAGTGCTGAAAATTACACCTTCTGTGTTCAAACTTGATCTTAAATGTCCATAAAGAAACAACCTCTGAATTTGTGTCAGAACTGCGGACATGATACATCATGCTAAACAGCCAAAATCAAATTACAAAATCCCCTTTATTATGGAATATTAAATCCTAGTCATTAAAAAAAAAAGTTAGAGCAGGTTCTGATGGGCTGAGATCATTAGGTATCCACACACTCCCATTGCAAGCTGCAGAACAAAAACAGAGTTTTATACATAACATGAGGATGGACCTTTGCTCAGTTTTTCTCTTTTATCTGAGAAGAGCTGAAGGATCCACAGAAATGACACTGGAGCCAAGTGCTCTGTTACATACTCAAGATCTAATCCTGATACCATCTGCTGTACTGATGAGGAGATAGGAGAGTTTTCCCTTCAACATTCAGGATTCTGAGCAGAATGCAGAAGATGTCAAAGGTTGTTTATCAAACCACCACACCTGGTTCAAAACCAGTGAGAGCTGCTGCCCACGGAACATGATCCTCCAGGAACATCAATGGGGTAAATAAATGGCAGCTTTCAACTGAAGGATTTGACTTCCAAAAAATCCATTCCTGCTCATTCACAGCCAAGTGAAAAAAGCACAAAATGATTACAGATAACTGTTTGCAGGAAACAGTAACATGGATGGGCTGGGTAGTGTTTGACACTGAATTTAACCTCCCTCTCCCACTCTTGTTCTCCAAGCAAATGGAAATCTTTAATGATCCTTCAGTCCTTCAAGTTAAGGCAAGCTGAAAGCTGACACAGAAAGGGAAACAGCAAGCTATCCAGGAATCCCAAACACCCTGTGTCTCCAGAATACTTGTCACACACAAATCACAAGTTACCAAATATCCATGTTTGTTCCAGAATCTCACCCACCGCTTCCTGCAAGTGAAGAGGGTTCTGCAAAACCTGTGTGTCTTATAGCCATTCCAAGAAGCTTTCAGAGCAACATATTCCATTTTTGGGAGTTGTATCTGTCCCCACAACCCCACTCTTTTTGTTTGTTTTTAATTTGTTAATGCTACAGAGCCACTGGGCTTTGCAGGTGATTGCACAAGGGAGGCCACATGCAGAGGCAAAGCAGCGCAAGACCCCAAATATATTCCTTTCTCACTAATCTTCTGGAGCCCTGGACTGTTTCTCCCAGCTGTACTGGCAAACAGTTTTTTCCTGAAAGGGATTAGACTCAAACTTCAGATCCAATAAACACATATAAAAAGGACACTACTCCTCTGTAAAAAGAGCTTTCAAATCAACTTGGACTGATGCAAAACCTCGTCTGGATACTCTTGGCTGTTAGCTTACACTGACTTAGCTCAAGTCAAATTCATCAAACTAAATTGATGTAAACTCAGGCTAAATGCATTCCAGAGCACCCATAAAAGACTTTGTCCCCGTTTGAATAAAGAAATTTAAAAGCTGATGTCACTGACAAGATGTGATTTATCACGGTGAAAACTGATCTTGGAATACACACAGGGAAAAGCATCTTGTTCATGGAGCACTCCCAGTGGAGTGGTTTTATTTTGCCATTGTAATGCAGGACATCACCATTCAGAGGTGTGCAACACCCAAGGGAAACAGAAGGGTAAGAAGCAGAAGAAAAGAACATTTTATCCCAGATGAACAGCAATCCTCCTCCCAACTCAGTTTTCTTGAAACACTCCCCTGACTGGTGTTGGTTTCATGGAACCATGTGCACACTAAAATCCCTGGTAATCTGCTTGTCAGAACTGAAGAGTATGAAAAGCAAACACGGCTGTAGCTGCATAGGGGGATTCTTTCACTTCAGTAGGACACATGAAGCACCAGTGATAACCCAGTGGGGAAAACGAGTTCCATATTTATATCAATTTATATTCAGTAGGAGAGTACAAATAACCCAAATCTCGACTCAGAGAGGTATTTTATGCCCTATGCTTGAGATGAAAAATGTCAGAAAGCTAAATGCAGCAGACAACAATGCTCACCCAGGATGATTAGAAGAGGGGCTCTAAAAATGTTTATTTAATATATTAAAACACTCGCTGTCAACACCTTTCATGCAATGTGCTTGAATATCCTTGATTAGGGTTTGTGCAGCTGTGGTTCTCACACTGAATTAATTTTGTAAATTGTGGTGAGATGATAGAAGTTTTCCAGCTGTGTAATCATTAATTAACTTGGCTGCATTTGAGTGGCTCCAACCCATGCTTGTCTGTGAAATACTCAACTTAGATAAAACACCACCTTTGCCTTGGCTTGGTGTTTCTTGCAGAATGAAAACTTTTTTCCTGTTTTTTTTGTTAATTTGTTTGTTTTAAAGGGAAATGGAAACCGCTGCAGGATGATTTGGCAGATTAACTTTTTGACTTCCCCATACTTTGGTAGCTCTTAGACACAGGGGATGCTTTGGATTTTAAGGTTTTGGGAAGAATGACTTTCTCTTTTTGTGTGTTTATACAGGGCTAGTAACAAAGGGGCTCAAGCCTGTGGCTTCCATGTAAAGCCTAAAATCAGCTTTTCAGGCTTTTCCAGAAAATTTCAGAGACAGGAAACTGTGGCAGAAGTGAGCCAGGAGTGATTTAAATGTCACCATCCAACTCCAAATTCCTGGGCAGCAAAAACTTTATGTGTTGTTGTTTGCACTTGAGAAGATCTGCCCTGTGTCTAGTCTAGGACCCAAAATCCAAAAGGCATAATCTACTGGGTAATGTATTCATATCTTACTAAAAGGAAAATTACAAATAAATCCAAATAAATTCACAGGAACTTATGCCCTCATCTGTTTTCTTCTAGAAGTCAAAGCATACTCTATGAAGCAGAAGTCATGGAGGCAAACAAGTAGGTTAAGAACTTAAATTGCAAAATAAATTACAATCAGAACCATTTATTTCATTACTCTTCTAAGTGGTAGCACACTGATAGAGATGAGATGTTGCTAAGGGACTTTCTGGAGGGACTTAAATTTGCAACTTTCTGGTCAGAATTAGAATGGAGCCAGAGAGAAAAGTCTCTCTGAGTGCCTTGACATCTCTAACAAGAGTCTTCTTGAAAAGGTAATTTGCATCTAATTAAGCAATGCTGTTTTGTTACCTCATTCAAAGGCTGCTCCTTCCACCTCTAGCAGGAAAGTGTCAGTCAAATATTCCATAATGATCCTGCCAAAGGTGGACATTTTGTCAGCAGGAATTACTGTCTGTCTCACTTTGCTTCCATGGTGATGTACGAGCCAGGACTCCAAATCAATGTATGTATGACTGAACTGTGGATAATTGTTAAGTCTGATAAGGTCAGAGTTTATTTACACAGGAGAATGTTCATTAACATAGTTTTGATTCAGACAGTACTTCAAAAGAAACTAGAATTACATTTCGGAAGAAGCTCAAGTCCTGGATTTAAATAATATCCAATTTATATTTAAAAAACAAGTGAAATCACTGGGAGTATGGAAAGAAGGAATGTCATTTGAAAATCTTCAGACATCTGTAAGAAAATAATAGTATGCACAGGGACTGACAAAAAAAAAAAAGAAATCTCTTATTTTAGAAAAGTCTTAACTTAGGGGATATTTTTAACTCCTTTTGAAGTTGATGTTAAATATGTGCTTAACTTTCCGCCTACTCAGGGAATCACACCAGCAGCTTGCTAAATAATTTCTGTCTAGGAGCTTATTGGACCAAGGAACAGTTGATTTAGAGTCAGTCCTGTTATAGCAAGACCTGCTCACTCACACAACCACCTAAATTAATTCATCTTCAGTGGATCCCTGTTATTTAAACCAATTAACATGATCCTTCTCTTTTCCTCTCTGGCATCTTCAATGTACAGATTCACATGCTGAACAACCTTGGAAAGGGCACCCAAAAAGAGTGGAGTAAAGGCAGACATTTGCCTTTGCAACTCAGGAATACACTGCCAAACTCAACTCAAATGCACCAAATGACCTTTTGTTTCTTCTGAAGATTCTTTAAGTTAAAGGTTTCTCACTGCTGATGGGGTTTGAACCATTTACCTGAGAGGACATTCCGTGGCACGGGTACAGGATTGCTTTGTCATCCTCTTCAGCTCCCTGGTCCAAGCAGTAGCCACTGGCTTTGCTGTTACGTACCTGTAACCAGAGCAGACCAAACCCAGCTGTGTTAGAAACTGTTCTCCATGATCCAGGCCCAACCCAGCTAAATCTCTGCTGTGCCACAGCTACCGACACAAGCAGCATGTAAAACTTCCCTCTGACAAACACATGCTTATTACAGATATTACAAGATGGCAACAGGGAATTTGCTCCACAAAAAGACATTATCTGGACAACCTGCTGTCTTCACAGACCTTGGGGCAGAGTTATATTTTCAGCAATTACTCAAGGATCAAAACTCCATAAAATGCGCTCTGACCCAGGCTGGATTTTGCTCCAAATTACTCTTGTGTAAACATAAATTTTGACCCTGTTGTGTTGAGTATGTGACTTAACAAACAGCATAGCAACTACTCAGCATTTATTTCTTCCTATTGCTTATATAAAACCAAAAAAGCATGTGAAAAAAAATTCTATTTGAGCCAAGAATATAGTACATTTTTATGTACAGAAGTGTTATAAAGCACATTGCATGAAAGGGTACAGCTTCAGAGATCCAGTGAAGTAAAAAATCCCCGTGCCTCCCCAGAAAAGGGGAATTTACAAGTCTATAAAAACTGGGATGGAGCTCTTGTGAAAAACCAGGCCTTTCTCTTGAGACTAGAAGTATTACACACATATTTTGGACATAGAAAAATTTTACAGGTGTCATAAACAAGAAGTTATTTAGACAGACACTTTGAAAGAGTCAACAGGCCAGTTTTGGTTTAGACTGTGAAGAGTCTGTCTGGCCACCCCCATAATACAGAAACAGCTGGTGCAAAAGGTGTCAGAAAAAATCTGTAAATAATCCTTCACATCACAGTGTACAAGCAGAACAGGGAATTCAATTGGATAAGGGGGATCACCAACAACAAAATTTCAGGTTTATTTTACGACTCAGGTACTATAAAGGCTAAAGAAGATGAAGACAGCTTTATGACATGGCTTTAAAAATGTGAATTGAGTCACTAGGAAATATATTTTTACTACTGTTTCAATCTGTTTCACATCTACTCAATACATTTCTTTTCCTTTAAACTCACTAAAATCCAGTCATCTTTTCCTCCAGGAAAATAACCAGAGGAGAAAGTATTTAATAACAAGCTTAATGCCACTTAGGGTGAAGCCTTAAATTTTTTCATTATGGGCATATAAGACTGAAAGGGACCTATGCCAGTTTATACCAGCTAAATAGCTTGTGTGGCTCCATTTTATTAAAAATGTTAATGAATTAGGTATCTGCATCACTGAGCTTCCTGTTAGACTCAAGAACCTTCTATGCAACTGCTCAGGAGGAACAAACTTCATTTTAGAGCCCAGCTTGCTCAGTGTCTGCTATAATTGACACAACATTGGCAGTTCTGCCAATGCTCTTCACAGCTAACAGCTTTCTCAGAGCTGACAGATACCAACAGCTCCTGTTGAATTTACTAAATGTCTTTTCTCAGTTACTGATGGGGATAGTTACATCAGCATGCAAAGTGATATAATGCAGTAAGATTTGCACTTTGTACCAGTATCTCAAGTGCCTGGCTTATTTTTACATAAAAAGTCAATCAAATGGAACAGAAAGGAACAGTGTCCACTTAGTTGTCTTGTGGGAAGATAAACTGCCTGTGGATTTAATTGCAGTTCAAGGGGACAATTAAAACAAAATCTTCAAAACATTATGCAGCAGGAGAGCTCCTAGAACTGCCCCCCCAAGTTCACCATCACAAATGACAGCAGTCCTGCTATTACAGGCACGTGATACAGATTTGAAGAGTCACAGCAGGCATGTCTGGCCTCTTTAAAACTGGGGACAAGCAAATATGGGAGGTTTGGCTGGTTCACAGAAGAGAAAGAAAAGACCCAGAGAGCTGAGATGAACCCAAAATGTCCAATTTCTAACGTGTTTGGAGCCAGCAGTTTATTAGGGTTGAATAACCTCCCCATTCAGCTGCCCTGGAGTTGGTGCTCCGAGGTATTACCCACTGCTGGGGAAAATAGAAGGACAGAAAATATGGAATCTGAGCATGAGGCAGCAAAACTGGTTTTCCTCTTATGACTTTTTTGATGTGGAGATACAGACCTACCAAATGGTATCCTCACCTCATAGTATGAACAGGGATATTGTTTCTTTTTATCCTGAACAGGATAAAAGGAGGATTGCAAAAATGAATTAATAAAATCAACGTTATCCTTCCTACAGTTCAGCAAAACTCAAAGAAGGGGTTGTTCTTTTCCTAAAAACAACTCAGCAAACTCAACTGTTCTCATTAACTATAATTATTTTAGCCCTCTTGACTGCTGATGTTTTCTTGATGATGTCTCTGGCAGCCTATTTGGAAGATGATTACCTCAAATTTACGTCCTCAGGGCTGCTCTCTTTTCAAATGAAAGCCAAGGAGGTTGCATATCTTTGTTAGTGACAACGATTTCACCTGATGTGCTGCAGTGAGAGGGACAGGGCTTCTCAAAGCCACACTTCTTAGTGTCAATTAAAAGTAGAGGAGGGCATTTTTGTCGCTACTGCTGCGCTGACTGTGCTCTGTACATCCTGACACCACCAAAATGAAAGGACTGCTCAAGTGCAGCCATGAGGTATTTTCAAAGACATACAGTACCTCTCCATAAGTGACTGTGTTATTATAAACCCTCATTTCAGGGTACACGTTCTCCAAGTACCACTTAAAACTCCGGCACTGCAGCCGCTGTCGCAGAGCAATTCTTTCAGAAACGTCTCCAAAGTCAACTCCAGGGTTCTGCAAAGCAGAAAATGAACAAAGAAATCTCACAGCACTGACTTCATGGTTGCTTCCTTCACTGAAACCAAGCTGGGGTTCATTTGGTACACCAAGCTGTATTTCCCTCTCTTCTTTCTCTTTTCTAAGTAGCAGCTCATCAAACAGCTGCCGTTGAGTGTAGACAATAAATATTAACGAAAGCCAGTAGAAAAAGGATAAAGAACAAGCAAAAAACCCAAACATAAATCAAAACAATAAGAATACAATAAGAATGTTGTTACTTACAGCAATTCTAAATGTTTGCAATCACTCCTGAAGCCTTTGCTTTCAGATTTGTTTGGAATTTAGGAGCAATTATGATCTAAAATATGGCAGCTTGGTCATGCTTTACTCCAGTAAGAGCTTTGGGTATTCACTAATGTAAATGACATCAGAACAGACCTGTTAAAACTTCAAAGTAAAGCTGCTCAAGAAGTCATTAAGTTCCACTAAGCATTTGTACAGATCAGCATTCAGTTTTTACTGGAACTGGAGCTCATTTGCAGACTTGAGTCATAAAACTGAACAGTTAAACTCAAAACCTTCTCTATTATTCTGCTTCGGAATTTAATTCATGTTTAAATACAATCCCATGAAAAGCAGAGGTTGGAAGACTCAAGTCAGTATGACCAAACCCAGCCATTTAAAAATGGTAGGTGCTGACTTGGAGCCTGTTGATTTAAAGTGTTATAAATCATCAGAGTTCAACAGCAAGACAGTAAGAGTTACCTCACCTAAAAATCTCTTCCAACACTACATTAATCAAACGTACTGAAACGGGGGAGTTTTGCATGGAATCTGTCTGAAGTGCCTTGCACTTTTCCTCCAGAAGGATTTCTGTACATTCTGCAGATCAGATCTCATGCAGGGTTACGAGACAGCAGCAAACCTTAGCTCAGCGTTTATTGAAATCCCCGGCAGATGCCTGGTTTTCAGGAGAGAATACAAGTGTAATACTGAACAGGTTTTTCTATTTGCCACATAAAGAGTTTGCTGTGCTCACTGCTGCTTGCTGATGCACGCTCTGCCACGAGCTCTCAGTGCAGCATCCATTCAAATGAACGTTAATTTACGTACTACTTGAGGCTACATGGAAGGAGAGCAATCCTCTGAGGCACTTGGTGCAATAAATCATTCCAGGTAAGGCCCCTTTATCACTAAAATTCTTGAGGAATAGATCATAAGCAGGGGGATACCGAATATGTGGTTAACTAAGATAAAGCCATGCTGACCTGCTGCTGAAGGTTATAGGAACAAGACCCTGCAGATGTGGCTGAGACCATCTGTAAACTGGGTACACATTATGCACAGATTCTCAATAACTGGTAAGGGAGTGATTTGGGACATAGATGGTGGGAGTTACAAAGAGTTAATTTAGCTCAGTTTTGTGGTATGGGAAATCCACATTATTTTACTTGCCTCCTTTCTGCCCTGTTCTTATATGAGGCAATAAAATGCCCTTTTTGCAGTTCTGTTTGTACAAAGCACGAGAGCAGCAAACTGAGCAGCCATGAAAATGCTGTGCTTGCCCTCTGTGCCAGCTGCAGTCACGTGCAGGGACAGTGATGGCACAAGAATGAGGTGTCTACAGACCTTAGTGAGTGGAGACATTCTTTTCAATCAGCTATCAAAGTTTCTAGTTCTCCTGCAGAAGGTTTTTGTAATGGCTTATACCAGTACAGGATTTCTGAGCCATCTGGATTGAATACTACAGTGGAATAACTAACACTACCTTCCTTCTCCTGAGAGCTAATCAGGTTATTTTTATGATGCACATTTTATCAATCAATCAATTTATTTTATGGAAAGAAAATTGTAATGTTCAGTACTGCTCCTGATTTTATGACTTTTATTGTAGATGTGCCTGGGGTTTTTTTTAAAGCTCTGCTGTATAGATCAGTGCATAAAACTACATCAATAAGTAATCTCAGGGAGATTAAAGGAAATCATATTGTGGTGTAAATGCTTATTTAAATATCATCGTTTCTCAGAATTTATTTGCAGGTATCATCAAGCAAGCAAATTTACTGAGGTTACTTTTTCATCTCCTGTTTGAAAACTAACCATTTCAGCAAGTGGATGCAGACAGGGCCAAAATGCCCCTGAAAATTTATATGGACACTGTTTTGTCTTCCTCCTACAGAAATCTTCTGTGGGAAAAGTTATGCCTTTTGTTAAGGCAAAATAATTCTCTGCAATTACCTCTCATGATAAAAGAAGTCACCAAAAACACCTCTCAGAGACCTTGCCCAGTGTCCAATACTGAACAGCAGTAAAGGAAATTCAGATGTGTGAGAACATCTGCCATATTCACACATCACATGGTGAAGAGGAAACATTGCTCTTTTCGAAATATATATTTTAAAATACATATATTTCAAAGACCACAACAAGAATTGGTTCTGATAGGAACATTCCTGCTTCCATTTGCTTCAATCAGGTCTGGACAAACCCCTGATACAAGGGTTAACTACACCATCATTATCTCCAGACCAGTGTATGCTTCCCCTCAGCTCCCCGTGCCCCTTCACATGAATAATTTGGATGCAACTACCACTAAGGAATACAGCAACAGTCAGCTCCCACCTGCCTGGGATAGAACACACAACCCTTCTCTCCAAGAACTATGCTCAGTGGAGATGTAGCACGTGATATACTTACAGAATAAAGTGATAAACCTGCAGTTTCTCTAATATTTATATTACATGGATTCCTAGAGGCCCCCACACAGCATCTACAATTCATGTGTGCAGTGAGAAACAGAATGTGTTCACATGGCACCTCTCAGACTGTGGACAATAAAGCCAGTTAGTATGTGATTCTTTTATTGCATACTTTGTATTTTATGCTGGTGAGTCTCAGGATGAATGATGGTATTTATTTATGGACATTTCTGCAGTCCCCACCATTGTAGCATATGAACACCTCAGAGTTTAATGGCACCCCAAATTAACGACTTCTGAGGAAGCACATAAACCTGAAACATTTCACTCCAGTTCCATTATAAATCTGTGCCAGTGCACACAACAACCTGTACTGAGCACACAACCAAACTCAGACCCAGGAGGTGAGTTTATATGGCAGAACTCTCCATGCTGAGCACACACCAGCTGACAGCACTCCTGCCCTAAGCTCAGCCCGCTCTGTACCCCTGTAGCAACGCCCTTCACCCCCCAGAGCTAACTAGGAACAGCCATCCACGCTGCTGCCTCTGCTCAGGAGAGAGTGTGACCTGTACTTACTGCCATGGGGATGTTCCAGGCCATGTAAACGTGGGACTTGAAGTCGTCCATCCAGACCTCTGCGGCCCGCAGGGCGTTGCGCTTTGCATAGTAATCGATGTCGTTGTTGTAGGGTTTCTTTGTGCGCTCGATGTGGGCCACACGAGAACAGGGCAACACCTCCATGCTCCCCCCACACTGCCACACCTGTGACAGGGACAGAAAACAATTACATGACTTATTTTTTCCCCCCTCTTTCAAGGCAACAGAACGGCTTTTTCTGAGATGCCGAGTGTAGAGTGTTTGCTGGTCGAAGATGGGGCCTGATGAATGATTCAGAATGATCCCAAATTTACCTGCTTTGGGGGTGGAACCCCTCTCCCTGCACATTGCCTATAGATGAATGCAGATGGCTGCACTGAGTACATAAGTTTAGAAGCCATAAACAGCCAAGTCCCTTCCACAATATCACTGCTCTTGGAATCATTAGGCAGAGGATAAGTTATAAGCTGGTAACCTCTATCATGGGCACTATTTTAACCTAGTGCTTGTTACTGAAACTTCAACAAAAATCAGCTGTATCATCTGTCTATGTTTGGCACACAAATTGTGTACTGGGAGGGGCCCTAAGGTCTCCCCAGAGCCTTCCCTTCTCCAGACTGAACATCCCCAACTGCCAGATGTGCTCCAGCCCTCTCATCATCTTCTCTCTCTACCCTGAGTCGATGAAGATGGATAAAAGGGGCTGTACAGGAGACTGTATCACCCAGCCTTCCCAGAAACCACTGCACCCAGACTGTGCAATTTTTTCCCTGTTGATTATTTACTGTCTGAAGTGAGGAATAACGAGCACTTGTCTCTTTGCATCAGTGAGATTTGGAGTGATGCAGGGTGAGTGAAACTTATGCACTTCAGTTCCCTCAGGTCTGCACCCAGTAGTATAGTCTAGCTGAAATAAATAAAAGATATTAAAATGTAAGCAATAATTCATTGCTTTCCAAGGTTGCCTTTTACTGCAAATAAAAGCACATTTCAATACAAGATGCATTCCAGAACTGTACTGGGGCAGTTCTCCACCTCACCTGCCTTCTCAAGGACAAAGATAAACTGCTTGGGAAGATAAAATCTCCTCTGGTATGGCTTTTTCTTTTTTTCCTTTTTTTTTTTTTTTTTATATTTTGTTAGGTAATATTTACTTGCTGCTTTCCAAACAGTTCTGTAGTAAATCACTGGCCACTGGAATTTACATTTGACAAATGGAGTACATGGAAAAACACACTGCTCATAAATTTGTATTGACATGTGCTGAGGGTTGCCAGTGCAAAGGGGAAGGGCTACAAAAAAAGAAAGGAGTTAATTGATTTTCATGATCAGAAGGGGAAATGGGCAGTACATTTTAGTATACTGCTACTTGCCCAACCCAGCCTGGAAGTCAGTTATTTAATGCACAGCACATTTTTCTTCCACTTGATATGGCTAATGACCTTGTAACTCTTATTTATTCATTCTGGTATCAAGGGCAAATATATTATCTGAGTGACAGATTTATTTCCTTCAAATGACAGTGCTCACACAAACCTGAAAAGGAAAAGGCACTAAACTGCAACATTAGAGAAAACAGTTTAGCTCATCTGGAAATTCAATGCAAACAGTTATTTATCAGTGATAAGTTCTCCACAGATGAAATCCACAGGGAAAACAGACACCTGGCTTTGGAGAAAACACAACAAAAAGGGCAGATCACCAGCCAGGAGCTTGGTGCTCAGCACTCAGCATGGATCTGTGCTGTCACTTCTTTCCTCTACCCCTCAGCCCCATTTTGCTCTTTAAAAAGGCAACATCTGAAGAGAAGGAAGGAAGGAAACAGCCAGGAAATAGCCAAGCAAATTTTTCTTCCTTAGAAGAAATTTTCAAATTTTCTTTCCTTACAAGAAAAATTTAACCCAGATGACTTGTTTTCTTCTGGGAATATGTAACTTTTAACGCCAGTGGGGGACATTTCCCAGGATAAGGATGGGATTTCCAATCCCAGGGAAAGAGAACTGGATTTGCAGCAAAAAAAGGAGTCAGTCAGTCGTGTATCATCAGATGTACATCACCATGCCACCATTTCCCCACATCCCAGATAAATGCTACCCAACTATGGGTCATTTCTTTTCAGGCCAGACAAGGTCTCCTGTTTCACTTCATAAAGATTAGTTGCTGTTCAGTGGAGCTCAGACATGACTCTGTATCCCCACACCCCTTTCAGCACATAGCTAAGTGCAGAGTGAAGAGTCTTCTCCCTTTCCAGCCCAATAATTGCTTAACCTTACACCAAATGGAAGAGTTTCAGTAGTACAATCAAACATGTGCACCCAAAACTGGCCAAGAGCCCAGGAGTTAAGAGCCATCATATGAGATTTAGATAAAAGTTCAAGGCTTGTGTCTGAATGGGGAGGATGGGAGGTTCAGCAGCACCTTCTCCACGCTGGACACAGAACTGAAAGACATTCACAAAGCAGAAAACCACTGCCTGTGTGCTCCTGCCCACTGCCTGATCCTGAAACTGGTTGATTCCCCTCCTCTTTTCATCCTCAAAACTGGATTTAAGGACCAATTTTAACAGTAGTAGACAACACATTTCTTTCCCCATCAAACTATGAAGTTTGCCAGAAAATAATTACATGTCTTTATAAAGCATTTATCAAGCAGAATCCTTAAAGTGCCTTACTGGGGGAAGCAAACTATTTCTAACTGTGAGCATAAAACGATGCCCAAGGCCCTTCAAATCCACACATTTCAGGCAATTGGAGAAAACTTCCATATCTGTGACTTCTGGGACAACACCACATTTCCAGCCCAAGTTACTCCTCTCACAGGGAGTTGCCAACACCAAATGTGTGTATTTCCTGAGGAGGTGGAAGTGTCACAGCCTCTCTGAGCTGCTCCCCACAAGGGTGAACCCCACTGAAAAGGCCACTCCGCCCTCTCTTCCCCCAGGGAGAGGCAAATCTCTTGCACTGTGTTTTTTTTTGTCAGGCTTCCCAGCGTGCACTCATCAGACCTGTGTGGTGGGGCAGTAGCCCAGGCTCCATGGAAGGCCAGGGGGATACCCCCAGGCAGCAGCAGCAGCCCAGGGACTCGGCTTTGCCTCCCTGAGCATCAGCACACTGCAACATTTTAAGACACCATCAAGTAATTCCAAGAGACACTCAATTTATTTGCTAATTGTAGCTAATTTCTAATTTCAGCATCGCTCTTTAGGCTGCTATAAACAAAACTGATAGCAATTTAAATGTTACCACAGCCACGTTACCTTAGCATTTTTACTGCTAATTATCTCAATCAACTTCTCTATAAACAGACATATTAAGTATCGAGAAGAACAAGTACCCACATCAGGAGTAAATTACAAACTGAATGATAATGTTTGTGGTTTGCACCACAATGATTTACTGACACTAATTATTAGCTATTCCTGTACACCTGAGATATGCCTGTCCTACAGGAGGGTGTTTATTTATTCAGCAGTCAACCAGACATCATATTCTGAGAAAATCTGAGATGAGACCCTGCCTTATCTACCATGACCTAAACTGTGCATCAGCAAAGCTCTCTGAACACAGGTTGGGTGCATTATTTAGAAAGGCTAATAAAGTGCCATGGCTTAACTCTCAACAAACAAGACCAAATTCCCCAAGGAAATGCACTTTCCCACGAGTACTTTTTGCTGAAGGTCAAAAATACCGCCTTTAATGAGATATTTAAAAAAAAAAATAAATAAAAGGAGTTTTAAACAAGCCTGGTCACTGTGGAGCAGGATGTAGAGCTGGCTGGACTGCTGGGCTAACCAAGTCCCAAGTCTTGGCAATACATAGAGAGAGAACATTGCTGATGTGGTCTCCAGCTCTGCAGGTGAGACCTGTTTCCAGCAGCATCACACCCTGCAGAGTGAATGTCCAAGCTCAGAAACATCCTGGCATTTAATCTTCAGATGAGCCACCTGCACAAGGGCAGCTGCAGCTCCCAAGAGGCTCTCACTGACTACAGGGAGGGCTCTTCCCTCCCCATGGACTTTTGGCTCTGTAAATTGGGTACCACATAATTTTGTACACTGAAGGGACTGCACAGAGTTACTTAATTTGGTGCAGATGATCTCAGTAAAAGCAAAATCAAGAAGGTAAAACCAAAAATGGCATCAGTATGAAGGCAAAGCTGAGGAGACAGTTTTAACTTTGAAAACTTAAGACTGGAAGTAAAGATCATGATCCTTAAGAACTTTGTCCCTTGCTGTGAATTTTGCAGTTTAAACACCTCCAGGCTCAGTGAGAGAGAAAAAGAAAAGTCTCAGGCTCTGTTACAACTACTTTTTCCATCAAATACACCTTTGGTTTAAGCAGCTGGAGAGATGAGGTATCCAAGAACGTGTAATAGTAGGAAAGACACTTCAGTGTGTGGGGGATTTGCTTCCAAAGAAACATCCCTTGCTAACAACTTCACACCCTCTTAATGGACACACCAGTTCTGTCCATTGCTCTGAACACTGCAAGTTTATAGATTACAGCAACTCCAGTGGAGACCCAGCTTCTCTAATACCATAGAAAATCACTCAATTAATTAAATTTTCAATAATCTGAGGCTTTGGGCCCAATTTTCATAGTTAACAAGCTCTCTGGAGGTGTCACTGTACAGCTTGCAAGGCTGTTGCAGCAGTTTTGTGCTTCATCTGTTTACAGGAACTTGAGGACATTTCAGTGGTTCTTTGCTGAAAGGAATAACCACAGTCTGCATCTTCCAGCAGTGAGAAAATGGAAAGGACAGGCTTCCAAACACCCCTGTGCAGCAGGGCCCCTCATTTCTGGTACCCCAGCTGAGTGTGGCACCTGGCATTTCTGCAGTGCCTTCAGATGTGGCTGTTCAGCACATCCTGAAACAAAACCCGTGTGCCAGAGCTGGACTCTGATGTTTTATAAAAACAATGCTCAACTCCACCTGAGCAGCACTTCACAGAAGTAGCCTTTCAGATTTCAAACTTTCTCTTCTGAGTGAAGGCAACAGAAGAGATGGAGGAGTTTTTAAAGCAGCTCAGATATCCCTCATTTATGGCATCCCAGTGTGAGAATTCTTAGAAGCCAGGGATCTCAAGTTTTCTTCAGTTTTCAAGGCAAAGCCTACCAGAGACAGATGTCTTCTAGACTGCCCACACACACCCACGGCAGGACTGGAAAAGATTTTTCTATGATGAAAGAATTTCCACATGTTTCAGAAATTTTGTTGACCTAAATTTTCAAGAATAACAACAATTTTAAAAGTTTTCACTAGTTGAAACACATGGTCTTTATCACCTCTATCTGTGTCCCCCCCAAATATTTTTCTGAAACTGAGTTACTGAGGAATTTCAGAAGATCAGCTTGATGTTAAAAGCTTTAATTTATTTCAGGCTGAGAGGTCAGATTAAACTGAAAACCCAAACCTTTGCTGTAAAAATAGAACACCACAACCTTCTGACAACATTAAAACCAGGTATTTGTTCTCATTTAGAAATTCTGTTCAACACAAGTATTTCTGTTTTAATTTATCAGCTGCCAGAGCCTCAAAAACCTGCCCATTGAACTTTAGGGGGTCCAGTGGGCTCCCAGGCCCTCTCAGTGCATGGGGCCTGGAGATAAAAATGCCTTAAATCCCTGTGACAGACCATGGAGATGAGGGGATCTGACACAAGGGTTAAATTGTGGCTCCTCAAGGTGAAAGAAGTCTAAGTAATTTCTGACAGAAGCTGCAACACCTGAGGGGCAGGAGCACGTGCAGCCCAGGTAGTAAATTCACAACAGCAGGCACCACTGAGCCCTTTTCAGCCCCTCTGACACCACAGTGTAAACCACAATTCACCTGTACAGCAGGTGCAGTAAAATTCCTATTGCAATGAAGTCAAACAGAAAGAGCTCTTAGTGTTCAAAATGTGCACAGGAAGATGATGGGGTAGTTTCAGCCTCTCTCTCCAGTCAGCCGTGAACCAACAAGGTCTACATCAGAAGGGACTCTTCAAAGTACATTTGAAAAATGACAATAAAACCCTTTCCCATCTGAAACACGGGAGCTCTGTAGTTATCCTGCAGCCCTTAATGGATGTGGCAACTCTTCTAGTGCCCACACTAGATAAAAAAAAAAAAATTAGCATGAATATAGCACATTCAGGGTTCCTGCATTTCTGATAAGGACAATTTATGTAGTTCACTGAAAACTGATTTTTCAAAGTAATTTATAGCCTGACATTTTCTTGTTTTCTAATGGAGTTTTATGGATATTCTTGCTTCTACATATTCTCAGAGCTGCCTAGAGAGTCATATTTAATCAGCTGTGCTAGATAAAGTACTCTCTCTCTGTTTTTCACTTCACATAGGAAGCTATTAAAGACTGGGGAGCTGTCATAATCAAACACATCATATGGAAAAATTAATCACATGGTCTTGTTTTGTTCATCAACTACATTTTTATCACCATCTTTAAAGGCAGCCATAATTATGGTTTAAAAAAGTCCCAACTCTCATTTCTCAAAATAGCCTGTGCTATTTAATGGTGCACTTATGGAGCAATAATCTTTCCATGCTGGGACAAACCAGCTTACAGAGAGACTTTCAGGTGCCAAAAAAAAAAAAAAAAGAGAGTTGAACTAAGGAAGAAATCACATCTCAAGATCCACAGATCTTTGTTTTGTCAAAGGTCTCAGCATAAACTTCTGACCGACGCTTTGAAATTACAGGACCCAAAAGGGTCCTTGGTTGACTGATCCTGACACTGTCCCTGTTACAGTCCTTCCTTTTTGCTCTCAACTCCTGCTAAAAGCAGTTTGCAGATAATCTGCTCACGGCAGATGTAAAGGGAGTGTGAAAAAAAATCTCACACCCTAAAAGCTAATTCTGTTACTAAGCAGGTCTTCTTATCCTGGGTGTGTCAACACAGCAGTGTTTGAGGACTAATAATCTCAGAGGGCTGAATTTCACTTGGGGCTCTCCCCATGTTTTTTCCTGGCTCAAACAGCAAGAACTTAATTTGAAGAGAGAAGCAGAGATATGGAGGATGGAGTAGATGGAGTCATACGAGTCTTTCGTATGTTTGGCACCAGTATTATTGCTTTAGGATTACTATTTTTATCAATATTTGAGTTGCCCCAATGATGTATACATGGAAGCTTGCTGCTTTTCCCAGAACTATGACAACAGTGCTGTTAGATCCTCTTGCACAGTCACCTAATGTGAGGTTTCATGGCAGACTCAAAATGGCACCTTTTCTTTATAGGAAAGTAAAACAATGTTTTCATAGGTGTTTGATTAGCCTTCAAAATTTGTTAGAACTGATTGGAGTTTGACCTCTTAGCTGTGCTCCCTTGGGGTTTTCTGATATTTACAGATGAATTGCTTTCAGAAAATAAAGGCAGTGCAATGATAAATGTTCTTGCAACGAGACACTCAATTGATGCGTGTTTTAAATTTCTCTAGTGGCTCTTCAGTAGCAAATTTAGAGGCTGTCCTTCACATATTTCTTAGAGGTTACACAGAACCTCAAGCCAGTTAAGATCTCAGATGTGACAACAGCAAGAAGATAAAACGCTTCTGTTAACCCTCCTACAGAAGAAAATAGATAAGCACGAAGAAATTGAAACATGTTCTAGAGAAACTCACACTCAGCAACTGCTATCTTGCTGTAAAGATAAACTCTGTGTGTAAAGAACTAGGTCTGGTAAATTAATAGGGTAGTTGCTATGCAAGGGAGGAGATAGGATTTAAAATGATATTAAAAATGTCCCATATGCTTTTACCACTAATCCGATCTCCATAAACCCATATTTTGCAGCAGCTCCCCCCTCAGCGTGTCCCTCAGGGTAAAGGATGTGATCTGTTAGTCCCAGAAAGCACTGAGGGAGCAGAATTTGGGGAGATAGCAACTTACAGGTCCTAACAAAGGAGGCAACCTCAGGGGCACCACGTAGCAAGCACTGGGATGTTCTGTCTCACGGACCCCAGGTGCAGATCAGGACTGTTTATCCACCTTCAGTCTCTCTGACACCATTGCTTAGGGATGGCATTAGGGTCTGACAGGCAAGGAAGCACTGAGGAATGGCAACAGGGAGAAAGGACAGCCTAAGGGCAAGTTTTTAATTTTCAAAGGCTTGTTTTTCGTAGCAAATTAATGAATGTTGGCACCTCAAAATGCTCCAGGAGATGTTAACAGCTCCTCTCACATAAGTGATAGGCATAGAAAAGAGACTGCTTTGAGGCAAACCCTTAAACTTCATAACTAGAGATAATAACTCTACTTTCTCTGAATTCTCCTCAAGACTGAAAGAGGCTGCAGATCTCTTCTTCTGGTCTAGTACCAGA
This sequence comes from Pachyramphus minor, assembly GCA_013397135.1. Lineage (NCBI taxonomy): Eukaryota > Metazoa > Chordata > Aves > Passeriformes > Tyrannidae > Pachyramphus > Pachyramphus minor. The sequence goes on from VYXB01004899.1 coordinate 182,334, forward strand.
TATGCTGGTTTTTGCAACTACAAAACATTTTCCCTGTAAAAAGTAAATGCAATTTGGTATCTTAATTTAGTTTGGTAATTGTCCCAGGCAGATGCTTCTCATAACATATTCTTTAAGAATGTGTTTGATGAGAATAATTTTCTGCTTTCTTACAGATTTACTCAACTTTTTCCCAAATCAATAGAATCACTGTCAGTCACTTCTGTAAATATGTCAGCACAGACAGTGTTTGGACTGTAACTGCTAAAATTCAACAATTTGACCTTGCAAAAATACAATCTACATGGGATACATGAAACAGCATTGAACACGAACAACCTGTCATTCTTGCTCCTTACTTGCCTTTCTTGTGAATGCTTTGGGTTGTTCCTCCTCACTTATCCCAACAGACCATAAAGAAAATCTCCCTCTAAATTCACATCTCAGCTAGGGATAAAGTCACATGTGCACTCAGCTTACATCAGAAAATCTGCAGCTGAGCTCCTGCAACACTTAAGTTCTCAGGAAAATACCTCTTTTGCCAGGCTGTGCTTTATTAACCTTCACCAAGCCACCAGTCAGCTCAGAAGGTTCCCTGAAGCACAAGGACCAGCACACTCACTGCCACAGACCACTGCTCACTTGGACACGACTTCAAGGAGGCTCCAGACCACATGAGCTGAGCATGGCAACATCCCAAACCATGTGAAGGTCTCTGGCAGATGCCAGGAGAAGATCAGCAAGAATACCACAGGTCAGAGTGGGGATGCCTTGCCTGACATGTAGGTGTTCACAAAATACTTCCATAAAAGTGTCTTCAGGACAAACTCAAAGAGAACAGAACTGGGGCACTTTCCAAAACACACCATTTATAAAACAACTGCATTTATACAGTACTTGGCCCAGCCACACTTGTCATTGCTGTCTCAGTTTTCCACTAACATTCATCAGGATTGTATAATCCTCAATCCTTCAGCTGCTCCATCACTGCCTGAGCAAACTGAGAGACACTCAATCCATCAGCAGTGCCAATACTGCAGAATGGCTTTGCAAACCCTTCACTTCCTCTTGGAAAGCCTTCCCTAAAAACAGCAACTGGCACTTGGCCACAGTACTTGGCCCAGCAGTGGTTTCATCCCATTGAGGATTACAAGGCCCTGGATTAACAACAATCAGTCCTTCAGCAGCAGCTGCTTTTGCCCTGAGGCCAATCCCACCCTTGCCACAGCCAGGGCTGCCATTGTGGACACTGCTCACAAAGCAACAGCTCCTCCAGAAATCAGCTTCTCTTCAACAAACTCATCTCCTCAGTGGCAAAAAGAAAAGAAGTGGTGAGTACAGAGGACTGGATTTGATTAAATCCCATCACATGAACTAGTTTAAACACATCTCAGACAGAGCTACAGCTAAAGACTGTGATATTTATGTATGCACCTAGTTTAGGTTCAGGTTTGGGCTTTGGATCTGTGCTCAAATGAGGAGAGTCCTTAGCATCTGAGGGAAGAGTTGGTTTATGTTTCAAACCCTTTCTCATTTTAATTTGGTATCTCTGGTGAACAGGGATTATTTCCTCCAGCAAATTAAAGCAAAAACAAGACTTTCAACCCAGTAGCAAAATTAAAAGCCTCTGCCAAAGCCAGGTCCTGGAATTAAAACACCCACTCTTGAAACCCCTGGTGTTGTTCCATTCATAACATTAAATTTCAAATTTAAAATTTCTGAACACAGAAAGTAAACAAAAACATCAAGTTTAGGAGCCATAGACACCTAAATACAGGGGAAATACAGAGTCACAGAATGGAATGAACCTCTGGAGGTCACCTGGTTCAATCCCCCCTGGGTTCAACAGATAAAATCTGTCCAACTTCCCCCCCTCCCCCAAAAGTGAGTTCTCAGCTTTCTCATGCAATACCATTAGTTCACACTTCCAGTCTTTTGCTAATGAAATAATACTTACTGTGTGCTCAGCCTTCAGTAAAAACGCTGAAAAATGATAAAATGCTTCCTGACATTTTCGCTGAGACCACAGGGAGGAAGACTAAAGAGTGGAATTTATTGATGCTTCAATTAGAATAAAGTCATTCTTGAGCAAGAAAATATTGAAACAGACTGACTAATGAAGTGATCACAAAGGGTCTTTTCAAAGGACCCTAAGTGGAGTCATCCTCATTTGTTTTCTCTTTCCACAGCAGCCCCTTAAGTGATCTTTGCATATTGTCTACACTAAATCCTGCAGGGTTGCTATTTCATTTTAAAGAAAAAAGCTTTTAGGCTGCAAGGGATTCATTCAGTGAGAGCTATTATGCTTATTGTGGCTCTGCTGCAGAGCCAAGGGATTTACTCTATGCTCATTAGATCCTGCTTTGTTCCAAACCAATCTTTTACAATGCAAATTTTAGCATGCTGATCTACTTAGAATAACATTTTCAAAAAAAAAAAAAAGTGCTATTACAGTAAAAGCTTCTTCTAATATAAGAACTCAGATTAATTACTAATATTTTAGACCACAAAAACATCTGGTGTTTCAGCTTAAACTCAGCTCTGAACATGGCTACAAGAAGTCCCAAGGACTGAAGTGTTACAGGCACAAAGTGGGACTGTGGATGGTCACAGAGCTCAGAGGCCACGATATAAAACCATCACGGATGAGGCACATTTGTCAATTGGCTTCTCAGTGGCTGGGCTACAAAAGACTTGATTTGTTCAGGCACTGGCACCTGACACACCCAGGCAGCAGAGAAACCTCAGAGATGTTCATTCACTGGGACCTCTAAGGAAGATGCCCGAGATGGGAGATGTGAGTTCTCCACAGCCCCACCCCGTAACAACCTCCAGGCCAGTGCTGACAAGAACAACAGGAAAAAAGCAAGACAAAACAGGGAAAAATGGTAGAAGTGAGCAGAAACAACTCAGAGTCCTCATGCTGGGCTCTCAGCACTCAGGGAGCTGTGGCACTGTCCATCTCTTGTCAGAGCTCTCTACATTTCTGCTTGGCAGCTCTGACCTGCACAGGTACTGATGATGTGGGGGCCACTCTTGTTTTTCAAGGCATTAATTCCATCTTGTTCCTCCTCTATGACCTTCCCAAGGGAGCAGCTGTACGAACACAGAACAATGAATATTATCATCCAGCAGATGTACCTGATAGCTCCTCCTTAATAGTTCCATAAATCTCACTAAGTCTTAGTGCTTTAGGTGCACAGCAGAGATAATCCTGCTGTAAGGAATGGTGTGAACCCATCTCTCATACCCACAGAACCCAGCCAGGATAGAGACATCACACTACAGCATTCTCTCCTGTACTCTGAATATCAGAACTCAAACTGGAGATAGAATTTGTACTGAAAACTGATCTCTAGGAGGATAATTAATCAAATATCAGAGGTGAGCAATGAGAAAGAATTCAGTTTGCCAGCAGAAGCACTAACAAGTGATTATAGTAATTCCAGACATCCTTTCCCACACACCCATTCTAAATCAGATCAGCAAACTAAACATGCAATTTATGTTAAAAAACCCACAAATCATCACCTGCTTATAATGGACAAGTTCATCTGGTGGGAATAAGCACCTGCTTCCTAAACCAACACATGATTACTGAATTCAGATAACGTCCCGTTTCACACAGTAAGTGCCAAATCCTTAATAAACATAAGATGCAGATGTGTGTGAGATTGGCTTTCACTGGGAATGCTTATTTACCTCGGATGACAACCCCATGATTAATATTCTGCTCCCAGTGCTATGGGAAGGTGCCAAAGGAGGGGCATTGCCTGTAAATGACTGGAATAAGCTACCTGAGACACATCTCTGAAGTCTGAAAAATGCCTCTGCCTGCACTGCCCTCTTGCCCAGGCACTGGGAGCCTTGGCAGCTACCTGAGCTGGAAAAAGAATGTGAAAAAATGCAAAAAAACCCCTCTGGTGAGTCTGTTACAACATGCTTTGACTTCACCTTTCTGACTTTCAGACAGTACATGTCTGAAAAGGTTTTTGGATACCTTAGAGGAAAAAAGAGCAGAGAAAAGGAACTTTCACAGAGGAAAGTGCTATTATGTCCTAGTGATTCACTCTGCTTAAATGCCTTGTTGCTGCTACTAATGGACAGATATTAACATTAATCACAGGCTGTGAAGTGCCTGACAAACTAAGCTATTTTGTATATCACCTAAAGAGCTGGTAAAGCGATGCAATTTAGGTAAAACACAAAAGAAATAAGGCTCTTTGTGATTTTGATGGACAACTCCCTGAAGGATCTCCAAACTCTGGGAATGCAAAGGAGGCTGTCACTTTGTAGATTTGCTGCCTCTCCAGGGAAATTTAAAGTGAGGTCTATCACCAGACACAGCCTTGTACTGGCTCCTTCCACCTCATTTCTTCAGGAGCAGTTATTCCCATTTACAAAGATTTAGATTAAGGTTTGTTTTAGTTGACAAATTCTTTTCTTTGTTTGTTGTGTTGTATAATGAAACCAACAGAAATGTGTTGCTGGTGACATATGGAAGAGTTTGCTGGGCATGTTTTTATTCTTTAAATTACCTAGGACACATTCCATCTAGCACAAGAAGGTGAAAATACACACACACATTTGGCAGTATTTTTCCCAGGAGCTGAAAGTGTCCTCACAACTGAACACTGTAAATATTAGCTTCGGCTTATTGGGAAGATAGTGTCCCATTTTAGAAAAGTGCTGAGCAAATAAGGGATGTTCTTTGTTTGCAAGAGATTTCCAGGAGTTAAATATACAGAGATACAGACACGATTTCAAATTGATCCAAAACTGTGCCTGGCATTTCAAGGTGTTTGACAGCTCAAGATATGGAATGGAAGTTCATTTCAGATCAAGCAAAATATTTGTTTCAACAGCATTCAAAAATACCCTTTTTGAGGATGCAATGTAATGGGTTCTCCTCTCTCAACAGACGAACTTAGCTGTGAAATATTTTTTTTCCAAATCTGTACTCTTTCTCAAATAAATTATTTGGAAAATTAATGCCCTATTTATAGATAAAAAGATCAGTAATTGATTACAAAGACGACATTAACATTTACCTTTTGCCTTTTCATGGCTTCCTTAATTAAGTCATTCATCACTGTTCTTCACTCCTGGGCTGGGAACCTACATACCAAACTTCTGCTGTGAGCAGGTTTTTAAAAATCCTTCAGTTCCAATCTTGAAAACAAATTCCTTGGAAGAAGCCCCATGCTCTGAGCCACATCCATGTTCTCCACCTCGGACTTACCACTTTGTGCTAAGCCAAGGAGAAGGGAAATCTACAGCAAACAGACTTCCAAGTAAAGTCAGCTCTTGTTCACTCCCCTGTGTCAGATACCACTGGGAATCAGCAGCAGCTCTGTCCCTGCCCTTGGAAGAGGACAGAGCTCACCAGAGGTAAGAAGTGGTTTTGCATCATCCTTCCTTGCTCTTATCCAAGGACTTTCATCCTGACACCTGAGAGGGACTTGCCCACTGTGAGCAGGGAGAACAGTATCCCAACTTCATGAACTAGAAAATGGGATGTTTTCCGTGCCACCTCCAAACCAACCAATCCTTATGACATTCCATTGCCTCCCTGCACTTCTCAGCATGGAAAGGGTTAGAACAACCAGGATTTGTGAGATAAAGATTTCAGAGAATATCTGGACAACTTGGTTATACAGCACCCTCATCCCTCCTGCTCAAGCCTGTCCTTATTTCCCCTTCCCTGGCCCAGCACAGCATTTGGCCCCTCTGGGTTTCACAGAGCACTGGATTTTGGGAGGGATTACAGTGCAGATGTGCACTCACAGACATGGCACTGCCTGACTGTGTCTGACAGAGCCAGATAGATATAGCACAGTCATCAAACCCAGGTATCAGCACAAAACTGACCCTAAAAGCACGTCAGATGTCACCAGAAAAATACTGCATTAGAATAAATGCAGAGTTATATCATGACTCACGGCATTTTATGTTCCCAGGCAGTGGGACTTTTAGTCCAAAATACACTTTTCAACTACATGTTGGCCAAAATAAATAAATAAAAACAACTCTTCTGTGACTCCAGTAACTTTTTGTTTCTGGAGAATGGCAGTAGTCATTAAATGCTACTTTGCTTCATTAAAGTCTGAATTTCCAAGAACTGCAAGAGACAGTGCCACAGGGTTAAGTAATTCTTTCATCACATGGCTGATGTGTTTTATCCCTGCTGGGTCAAAAGTGCTCTTCATTTACCGAGCTCCAGGTTTTATCCAACTATTTATTTGCAAAGCCTTTGTTGTAAACATTCTGGACTGTCAAAGAAATAATCAAGAGCCTTTCCTATTCAACTTAAATACAGTTCTGTTAAAAAAGCTTTTCTGGTAAAATGGGATGGATGATAAAAAAACCCAAACCAACCAATTACAGGGGCTGCCTTGCTTTGCCTATCATCTACAAGAAAATTTGAAAAAAATATAGCTTTACATCATTTTTATGAAGGTACTTTTCTGGACTTCCAGTTCATTTAATTTTGCCCTGGAGCATCTTTGCTGTGAGTAACATGGAATACAATCCACTTGTCTGTCCTCTTGTCTCTAAATAATCTCTTTCCATCTTCTCTCAGAGCCAGGCTGTCACAGACAGCTAATACCTCTACAGAGATGAAGTAAGACAAAAGCAATAACCACAGTCAAGGCCCCCAGGGATTTCTTCACTAGCTCTAACTACAGTGTCCACTGTATCAAAATCCTGCCTTGCTGCCCTGTGTCAATGTTTACATGCTCTGCTGCTTCTACCAGCTGTGTTTTCAGAGGAATTCCAGCCTTATTATCTGCTTTGTCAGGTGATGGCAACAACTATTTCCTTTTCCCGTTTCCCCTGTCACTGTCACCTTCTGCCAACCACCTCTGGTCACAGCCTCTGCTCTACACCTGAACTGTGCTGAGCAATTCTATTATTACATGAAGGATGCTGTGTTATAAAAATAATTCAGGTGCCCTGTAACACAGCAGGAGAAAGGGCTTTGTGGCTGCTTGTGTCCCATTGCTCAGACTAAACTGGAGTCTAGGGGGTTTATTTTGGCTGGACCAAGTAATCCTTATCCCAGAGGTGGTTGTGCCAGTCCTGGTTCATTCCTCCCTTCCTGTTGCTTGAGCCGGTTGTGCAAATGCCCTGTAAGCTGGGTAAACCATAATTCAAAAGGATACAGTCTAGTTTAAACACTTAATAATAGGATCTTGTATCATTTTGACAGATTTGGGAAGACTGAGCATGCAGCTGAGGTGTAAGGGAATGGTAATCTCTGTTTCGGATCGAAGACAAAGAGCAGACAATATATTTTTACACAGCTCTGCTGGAAACAAAATGTCTGACTGTAATTTCTGTTGGCATGGACCTGGTAAAGGGTGAATTTCAGTTTTTAAAAGAGGAGTACTGTGACTGCTGATGTGGCAGCAGTTATGGAACCTTCAATCACATCCAGATGCTACATATGCTCATATTGAAATACCAGGAGCATTTCATCCTCTGAAAGATGGGCATGGACAGACAGAAATACATCCTCCCATCTGCCACAGAACAAAGACTGAACACAGGGAAATCAAATGTCTTGTTCAAAGTCACATCTGAGCCTACAGCAGAGACAGAAAAATGAACTCAGGTTTTCCAATTTTGGGGCTAGTGCCTTAGCCAAAAGATTATCTTAATGCAACCAGCTATGGTCAGTCTCTGGGCTCTGCATGGAACAGGCAGAGAGCTGTTACTCATTACCACATCTCTGCAGGATTTCTGACCAGGAAACACCAGTTCTGCTCAGTATTTCAGAATGTGTGTTCAACCCAGTCTTTGTCCCCTTTATTATTGTGAAGAGAAATCCCCCTTGGTGCTGTGGGATACTCCTTCCTGATTAGAGTCAGTGATAACTGATGGTCCCCAGAAAACAGGCAAGTACATTCACTTGCTGACAACTAAATGTTGACCAGCTGACTGTGGCCAATTCTCTACTTCTTTCATTTTTTTTTTGCAGTCAGGGTAGGAACCTTCCAAAACCTACCAAAAAACTCCTGCTGGGTCAGGACCTTGGCCTTCTGTGAGCCAGTTTAATTAAACTGCTAGAAGTTGGGGTGTTTAACCTTTGTATATCAAATTCACAAAGTATTGAGGCTCAAAAGTCCAATGATTGGCCAATTCTACTTCTGTGATGTTTATAAATTACACAAAACTTTCATGTATTAAAAATTAATAAGGCAAGCTTCCTAGATTGGGATAAATTCAGCCTAATGATCCTTTGATGCAGAATTAGAATTTATTCAAACAATATTTCTTTCCTTAAACTTCTCATGCTACAATTACTGTAACCACAGGGCAAGAGATGCAGGTGGAGATTAATAACTCCTTCATGAGCAGAAAAATAATGAATACACAGAGCATCAATTTCTGGTAATCCAAGATACAAAAGAACAATGTCTTCCTCTGCTTGTAATGACTAAGGATGTGCAGTAAACCAGAAGTTATCAAGCAGAACAAAGTTAATGCACTTGTGAGTGGTACAGTCATGGTTTTATATTAATAAACTCAAGAGTAGGCAGCAAGTAACAGCTACTACAAAATAGGCACCGTGGCCAGAACTGAGCACGCTGTGTGACAACACCTAAGCAGCAAATGTTCTGTAAACGCCTTCCTCAAATAAAAAGTGGAAACTTTAATTTTAAGCTAGTCCTTGGGACATCAGATGATGCTAGGTGAAAAAAATGGTAGGTTCCTACCCTCACTGCAAAAAACCTGAGAGTAGTAGAGAATTTGCCACATTAAGCCTGGAAGCTGTTCAGTGTTTAATTATCTTTGTGCACCTTCTGGCACAGCTGCACTGCAGCCTCTGGGACTCAGTAGGTCCCAGAACACAGAAGGTCCCATGGGGTCTGTGAACCTCAGCAATACCCATCCACAGACAGCTTGTGACCACCACAGAGGCAGACATAAGGACTTTCCCCATATCCCTGGGTGGATTATCTCAGCTTGGACCTTACTTCCAAACTGCTTTCCATTTTTAACCATTAGATTGAGTTTTGCCTTTGTCCACTGACATAAGGAAAACTTGCTGCTAGCAATCTTCTCTCCTGTGTCATTAGGAAATCCCTTCCTACCTTTGCTGCTGCTGCAGAATGGCCTCACTGAGGGCACAAAAGCAACTTGCAATTGCCTGTAGTTCCAGATCCAGCCAAGCACTTGACTGCTTGCTTAACTACACAGCTCTGTGTTATTCCATTGACTGGAGCAAGACCACTCACACAGCTAAAATTAAATGCCTGGTTAAGTGCCTTGTAGGTTTTTGGCTTGTTAACAATTCACTGCCAATACCTCAACCTGCTCAGATTGTCTCTCCTTCTCACTGCAGCGCTTCTCCAGTGCTACCCAGGGTTTAAAAGCTCCTTTCAACTCCAAGTTGAGCAAGTAAATGTGCTCCTGAAAACACCCATGAGGGGATCTACAGAACCACCTGCTATCTTGCCTACTTATGTAATTTTCATAACAGAGCTGTACATCACACTTATCTCATCAGCAATCATCTCCTCAGGCAGTACATACAGGGTGGGTGGGTTTTCCTTCTTCTGATTTACCTAGGAAGTCTTGCTGTCTCTAATTTTCCGTGAATCTCACGAATTGCCACTGAAATCTTTATAGCTACAGTAGTCTGGAATGTAATGCTCTAAACCAATTTTATACCCAATAAAACAATTTAATACCTAATAAACTTTATGAAGAAAGTGGCACATCTCTAAGCAGCGCCTCTTGGTAATGAAATCAAGCCAAAGATGCTTGAGGGAGAAAAGCTCCATGTGTGTAAGTAGCAGCCTTGGGTATGTGCTGACACTTAGAGTGGACATCAGAGACCTCACAAACCAACCAGGATAATTTGATGGCCCAGCCAGATTTGACAAAGCTGTAGCAATGGGTTCATTAATGAAGAATTACTAATCCTTGTAATAACAGACGTGATGCCCTGCAGTGCACTAAGGCAGAGGAGGGAAAGTCAAAATGCACTGAGGCACAGGGAAGAGGCCAGGAGAGCTCCTGCAGTTGTTTGACTGACAGGTTTGGGTTGGGTGAACTTCCCAAAGGCACAGACTTGACTTCCTCAGAACAGTGAGGCTGGAAAAAGCACAGGAACAGTCTTTCCACTTTCTAGTTCAGCTGAAGCCTGAAAGTGCTGATATTGTGAAAATGAGAGTTAATTTTGCAAGAACTTTCTGGAGCACTCAGATGCTGACTACCAAAATCCTGCGAATACATGATTTTTGGGTTTCATTTAAACTGACAAGAGCATAAGTAACCCCAAGACCAAACTGGCATTCTTGAAAACGTAACTTCACTTTGGAGAACAGTCTCATCATTTTGCTCCATAGAGCAGCTTGTAACAGATCTAATCAAATAATTGTAATATGCTTCAGCTAGGAGGGTAAGGAAGAAAAACTGTGTGTAAAGAATAAGAGGACAGGTTACAATAGCAGCAATGACTTAGGAGGGTTATTTCTCGCATCTGAAAGCCCAGTAACTCACAAGTACCCCAGCCATAAGTGAATTACATGAATCTTTTGTGCAAGGAAAAGTTTCCATTATGTACCTAGTCCGATGCACTGTAACAATTTGTCTCTCTTCACAAAATCATAAGGAATATTTCCCAGAGAACATCAAGAGCCACAGAGGGTGAAAAGCTTCCTCGCCTGCGAAAATGCCCATTCTTTGATCATCATCACTTCTCTACATTTAAAGCTGCCTAAGTGCTTAACACTCTCCTTTTGAAGCTTTGTAAGGAGCGTGACAACAATGCATCATTGACATACACTCTGGATCCTCTGTTTCCTTCTCTTTTTTTTTCCTCTGGCATTGTTCATACAAGCCTAAACCGTACTTTCAGTTTGGCTGTTGCAAATTTAAAATCAACTTATTGACTGCACTGGAGTTAGTTTGGAACTAAACCAGCCTAAAGGCAGCAGCTGGCCATGAGAACAGCTTCTGTGCTCCTCTCCTGTCACCTGATTTTTTATCACAACTGGACCTGGGAATCCTCTTGCTGACAACACTAGTCCTGTATTTCTGCAGTTGGTCTTATGGACCTCTTGGAGTAGTTTTGTTTTGGTTTTCAGCTTTGTAGTGAGAGGCTTCACATGTCTAAACTTAAATAAAATGAGCTTAAAAATTAAATTTTACACCCTCTTTATCCTATGGAGAAGTTGTACTGCAGAGGATGATCCTGTGCTGTCAGGGTAACAGTACAGATAATAGACTTTAACTCCATTTCTCAGAGTTTGAAGAAAAAGCCCTTGATGACATGATGACTGTACCTCATTCTGGACACAAAACTTCAATTCTAACCTCTGCCTGCTTTCAGGACTCGTTCAAACAGCTCTCCATTAGATATGTTATCTAAACCAAAGATGCCAGCCCTGGTTCTTCATTCCAGCTCTGGATACCACAATTTGCAGAAACCAATGTGGGGCCCTGAGATACTCGGTCTGGGCTGGGTATCAGAAGCCTCTGTTTTATATTATGGTAACAAAACTTGCACATGTTCCCTCCTGTCCATCATGGATTACTCCAGTTGCAAAAGAAAAACTAAGAAACAGATGGGTGAACCTTTGCTCAGCCTTTGTACCCCTGTACGTGCTACACACCATTTTGTTACTGCTGCTCATTTCAGGGCTACTGTACACATTATCCTGATTGTGCAGTATGGAAAACCACAGGGACTGTAACTGTGGCATAACAGGTTTGATGAGTAAAACCACATACCTACAACAGGAATGGAAGGTCTGTCTCAACACAAAATATCAATGTACCTGTGTGATTCCTCCAGCAGCACAGGAGCTGAGTGCACCTTCCAGCAAATCTGTAACATCCTTAAAAACATGCACAGTTTTAAGTGTTTTCCCTGATTGGGAACTTAAAAACTGTGATCAGAAACCTTTGTTATACAGGGATGGAATTAAATCTGCACTTGCCCAGGGTGCTCTTGCACCTTTGCCTGACGGATCTCTGTAATCATCTCCCACTTAATCACAACACAACTCAGCAGAGCTGTGATTACACAATTTCAAATGACAAGTAACAGTCCTCATCTTTTGTTTTGATGAATTCTGAGTTCTCTATGCAGATAGCTTGGTTAATTTGCTATTCAGAAATGGCATTTAATCATTGAAGGACACTCTGAATCCAAACAGGAAAAAAACCTACCCAACCCAACAACCAAAGTAAGAATAATTAAACAGTATTTGATAAATGTGGTGTTTTGAACTGATTTGTCCAAAGTGTTGAGCTTAGCAAAACTAGGCTAAGATGGCAAAAAATGTACTCATCAACAAATGGAAAAAAGACCCAAACCCTGTCTTGTTTCACTCCTCTGATATTTCACAACACCTGCAAGTTGCTGCACAGGAGGCAGGTGTTTTTTTTTTAAAAAAACCAACTTACAGTCATTTTGTATTCTGAACAAATGTACTTGCTCAGCAAGAGAAATGACATTAAACTGCTGACAAAATATACAAAGCAGAGCTGGTTTCAGATATTCATGCCTTAGACTGTGTCAAAAGCACTGCAAACATTAATATCAAACCATGACTACTTCTAATAGAAACTACGAGAGAAACCAAAATAAAATGTGTTTTCTAAAGCAAGAAGCTGGAAAAAAAAAATGTGTCTCGGGATGATAAAGAGACTGTGGAAAATTCAGGTACTGATTTCATGGGTATTAACTGTGCATAACATACATATGGAAGAAGACAGCATAACCTTGTGGGTAGGGCATTTTCTTCAGCCTGGGAAGCAGAGCTGGCAAAAGCAGAGTGTTAGAATAGGACACCCCACACCTCAGTGTAGTAAAGGGCAGAGAGTAAGACTGCACAGGAAAATTAGAAGCTGAAAACATACACAGAAATTACTAATATCCTGGGGGGTTGTTTTGGTTTTAAAACAACAACAGAGGTGTTTTACAACGCTGACAATTCTGGCTCCCACATAAGTAGGCAGAACTTTCAGTGTTGACTTAAAGTCCTTCAGCCATCCCTGACTATTGGGGTGCCTCAGTTTGGGACTCCTTAGAGTCAGTGAATGCACATCCTCTTAGCCACACAAATGCAGTTGTTTCCTAATTTAGTAACAGCAAGAACATGCTGGTTGAGCAGGGTGACCCCCTTTCTGCTCCTGCCTCCTTCACCATGCTGTGCAGCACGTCAGGTTGTAACCACTGCCTTTTGTCAGATGGATCATCACAAGTGTAAGGGTACACACCATGAAATACAATTCTGCCTTAACTGAAGTGCCATCTGTGAAATGGTTCCTACTCCCAGCAATTTGACAAACCAGTATTTTATGTCTGCAATGGATGATATCTTCACCAAGAAGGAAGTAGATTGTATTTCTTTAAGTCTTTGATCCTCAAGGACAGCAATTTAAACCATTTATATACAGTGAACATTACAGTCTATACAGCTTTCATAGTTTTCAGCCATCCTCAGCCCCAGAACAGTCCAGTGCCACGTTAGCATCAGGGTGATCCTCTGCTTTCTCAAGGTTTCCCTGTATCAAAATGAAAAGTGGCATCAAGTTCTGCAAAAACTGACTCTTGATTAGGTACAGAAGAGGAAATTCAGTGAAGCTCAGAGGAAAAATAGTGTAGTCACCATCTTCCCCTGGTCTCTTTGCAACCCTGGAGAGAACCAAAGCATTTGTTCCCCAACTGCTACATGGTCCCCTGGGTAACACTGGCATCTGGGGTAGCTTTGAGCACTCACAGTTTGCTCCAAGTTATATTAGTCTGGCCCATCTGCCAGTGTGGGAAAATGTATTTACAAACACAGAAGCACTAGAAGTGCTCGGCTGTGCCATTAGTGAGGTGATTAGTAGCACTGGAACACTGTCAGGCAACTATTGCACTCAGACAGAAAGAAACAAAATACATTTTCATCAGCTGAAATACAGAAGCTGAACCTATAAACATAAAGCAACTGCTTTGTGAAAGTGAAAGAAGAGAAAAAAAACCCAAGAGAAACATCACGACTTCAAAATGATAAAAGCCTTTCTAAGAACCACACGCTGTCTTTGCTGAAATGTCTGCACATCCTTTGTCAGGTATGGAATTTTAAAGTGGGCATCTGAAGGTACTGAAGACAGAGGATGTACATGACACTGCTCTATTTTTCTTTCTCTGAGAGCCTTACAGGGCTTTCAGCACATGAAGACATCGATGTGGCCATCACACAATGATGCTGTAGTGATGTTGCAACCATGTGGTTTAGGGTGGAAAAAAAAAAAAAAGAAGAAAAGTCTCTTAGCCCAAAAGCTTCCTACTTACTTATTCTATGTACATATATCAACTCATAAAACATACTCTTTCTGTGGCTTCAGCTCTCAAGCACACGTTTCCCTGCCTCTTTTACTACTACTGTTCTCTTCTTCCTCTGTAGTCCTTTGGAATTCCAATCTTGGACCCACACACCTTTGCACCTGGCACTTACAAACCAATATCTCATCAAATACCCTCTCTTTTCATCCAGTCTTGGCATCACAGGATGACATTACAATGAAAACACAGACATAAATAACCTGGGTGGAAAACCAGTCTCCTGGCTCTGCCAAGTGCACAATAAAGACAACACAGAGGAATGTAAACAAAAATTGTGGCTGAAAAACCCAGGACCAAGCCAACTTTCTTATTGCTCTGATATAACCTGCAGAATGCTTCAAAAAGAAGAGTGGCAAACTCCAAAGAAGTGGATATATCAATGTGGTTGAAGTATTTTGCTGCCTCAAAAAAACCCCTATCTTTTAAAGAAAAAAGAGCAATGAAATGCTGTTTGGAGACAACTGCCACACATAGACAAGAGTTTTGCCTGACAAATCAAAACACAGCCTTGCTCAGCCCATCAACTAAAAGATAATGTGGTTTTAGAAAAGAATCCAGCTGTTGTGACAGTCTTTGGAAGACAAATCTGACTGTCAGCAGTTCCCATTGCATAAGATATGAGATTCAAGTATTAATAACCCTATTTCTCAGGCATGCTTCAGTAATGGAAGGAGATACCTCTCATGAACCTGTTCCTTAAAATCATTGTGACCTTTCTCAGTTTAGATGAACTCCTAAGAAAACCAGCACCACTAAGTCAGAGGAGAGCAGCATGATCCATCCAGCCTATAGAAGTCCCTCCCTGTTTGGGCAGGGCTCTTGTTTCAAGTCATTCGAGAGGAACAAGCCAGAGGCAGCGTTTGGTGATTTGAGTCCCTGTGAAGAACAAAAGCTCCAACTGTTCTGCTTTTCAGAGGTGCCTTGGCTCACACCATCACTCCTGGCAGTACAGCATCACACGAGGGCATCATTGCACTGTAAACACACTGAGAGGAAACCAGCTCCTACCTCAAAGGACGCGCCGTCCTCGCACGCAAAGGGAGAAAACAGCTGAAACAAAGGCAGGAACTTCCCTGAAAACTCAGTTTTTATGTAAGGAAAGACACAGCTGTGGAGCTGGTGTTCCTATTTAATACCACTTCCCAACCTGGAGAATGGATCTGGTGTCTCTCCCTCTCTCCCTCCCTCCCAGCCAGCATCCCCTTCCTTGCTGTTATTCCTTCCCAGTCACCGTATCCTTCATTTTCAGAGGACCATGTTGGTTTGAGCAGTTCCCTGCTGCTTCCTCACAAACTTCTTTGTGAAGAGCACTGCTACAACATTTTTCAAATGCCACTATTGGTTTTAGGCATTCACTCTGCAGCTCAGACAGGAGCCCTCTCAGCACTCCTGCTTCATCCCCAGGCAGCAGAGCCCTCCCTCCACGTGCTGAATTGTAACCAGGCCCTCAATTCCTGGTGACATCAAGGGGACTTGCACATCACTTCAGACAGAGCTGAATTTTGATTGAAGGCTTTGGACTTTGAAGTAAGGGGTTTCAACTTACATTTTCAGTGGATTTTATAATCTCATTTGCCTTCCTAAACACAGTAATAACTCCTTGCTTTTTAGTTTGGTTTTTTGTTTGTTTTTTTAACCACAGGTAACCACACACCCAGGTTAGCACCTCTAAGGACTGAACACAACTTACTCCAGAAGTTGTCCTCAAAGCCCCAGAGATTCAGCAAAAGTCTGGGTCTGCTCAAATGTCTGGCTGATCTCTAGGCACCAATCTTGGTGCACATCCCAAAGCTTCTCCAAGCTAGTTAATGAAAAAACAATGTACACTCTGTTCTCCCACCAGCAAATCAGGTTTCAATAAAATTTTAATATAAAGGACTTTTTTTTTTCTATTGTTATTTTTGTCTGTGAATCCTGTTATTATTCTGTGTCAATCAGGCCACAGGTGCTCAGACACACCATTTAAATTCTGGGAGCACATTCTTCTGTCACTTATTAAAATTATGTGTGGCTACACATATTTGGATACAAAATACTAAAATGATGTAAACATAATTTTAAGATATATTTGGGGTTTATATATATATTTAGGATATACTCTTGGCATCCTTCAACAAAGTGCCAGAGTGCTTCACTTTCAGGTCATTCCAACTGAACAAACACCTCACTGAAAGCAACACTGCAAGTATGAAATTAAGTTTGAGGTGTGCTGAAGTACTGCAGAGATTCTCTCCAGCTCCCTGCAGAGAGGACCCGGCAGAACTGCAGTCCAAGTGTTACCAGGGAAATTTTCAAGTGGAAATTCAATGGGATTTGGGCATCCAGGTCGCTGAACATCATCTGGAATAATTCACCTTTTTCACTGATCATTCCTTAAATCAGATGCACACCCAGCTTTATACAGAAACAGAAGTGTGACTGCACATGGGCTTGGGAAGGAGGAAAGGAAAAGGCACCAAATTGCAAGCCAGAATGGCATTTAATTATTTTTATGGCTTCCACTCCACTCGATTTTTGGGGCTAGCAATCAAGTCAGGTGGATTTACATCAGCAGAGGACCTGGCCCTCATTTTTCTTCTGAGTCGTCTCCACTGGCTCCATGTCAAAATATGTCTTGGGCATTTGACAGGGCAAGGAGCCAAGACTGCAGGCTCATGGAATTTTTGTTTGTTTGTTATTTGCTTGTTAGTTTTCTTAAGCTTCTTTTGGAAAGGTTTAGTGGTATTTATCTACCACAAGCAAGTGGGCAGGGCTTACAAGAGCAGCTTTGTTCAGCAGGCTTTGGTCAGGGAGTCATGCAGCCTTATTGGAGTACCTCTTTTTTGTGTAAGGGATTTGTTATTTGTTTGTTGTCAAGATGCCTCTGGGCATTAGCCCCCACTTCTTATAAAGAGATTATTTTTCTATTATTTTTTCATGCTGTTCCCCTTCAGCAGCCTCAGCTGCTGTAATACTTGAGGATGTTGCAAAAGGCAGAGGGATAATGCAGGGACACCAAGAGAATTTAATGTTGAGGCTTCAGATTTTCTTTCCTGACATCATTTTCCTTTGAAGTGGCTTCTTAGTCCCCAAATACTGACACCTCTTTCCTTGCCCTCTCTATGCTCCTCCTCAATACCTACTTTAATATAAGTTTTTAAGTGCTGCAGCTTTACTTGTATCCACATAGCCCCATACTACTACTACTAAACCCTGCAACATAAAGGAGGATCAAGAAGTCTGGCCTTCCTGGCAAGGCTGACCCTGGAAAACAGAAAGCCTCTTGGCACTTTGATCAAGTCATAGGGACTTCATTTTCTCCAGAACAGCTAAATTTCTCCTTGAGCCACTTACCTGGGAACTGACCCAGTTTTCTGCACCCGGGTCCAACTCCTGCATTAGATCTTTAAAAAAGGGAAACAGAGGTCACTCTGGACAGGAGCCTTAATTTGAAAATAAAACCACAACAGCAACATGGAAGATGCCATTGGGGTAATCTCAAGGCAGGAGTATTAGGAAGAATAAGCAGAGAGGGGAAAAATTAGTGTTACAAGGTCC
This sequence comes from Pachyramphus minor, assembly GCA_013397135.1. Classification (NCBI taxonomy): domain Eukaryota; kingdom Metazoa; phylum Chordata; class Aves; order Passeriformes; family Tyrannidae; genus Pachyramphus; species Pachyramphus minor. The sequence continues at coordinate 200,206 of VYXB01004899.1, forward strand.
TATTGCACATCTCAGTGGGCACAAGGTACAAACTGGACAGGTTTGTCCTCTGAGCAGGTGAAGGAGTGAACCACATGCACAAAGCATGAGTTCCAATGGCATAAGGCATTTCCAAGCTGTTCAGAAACCCAGCACTAAATTCAAGCTGTTCTGATTCACTGGTACATGACTACAGAAATAGCGAGTCTGGCACCTTCCAGCTTTCTTCAGGATTACAGCTCAGAAAGGACTATGTCTGGAAAAACATCAACAGCTTTCAGCTTGCTAAGGCAGAAACATTTCACACAAGGCTTTTTAACACATTTGAAAAACAAACAGAATCTAAGTGGAACATGAATCTGGATCCAGTACAGCTTCCTGGTTTATACCCTGAACTGGTGTGGACTGGCATCTCACTACCAAGCTCAAGGAAACCACACTCATCTGTCAACTGGGAATTGGACAAAACCCCTTTATCACAGGCCATAACCAAGTTGTAGGACATAGTTCAGGAATTTAAAGAAAATGCAGTATCAGCAGGTTTACACAGGGCAGATAAACAAAAGCCTCATGGGAGTGATGGGTAATAATTCTCACGAAGGGGTATTTGAGGTGCATGAAAAAGAAACATTAGATTGCTTCAAAAAAAAAAAAATTGGACAGTAACACCACTCAAAAAAAGTTATCTTGAGATACTGCACTAAATCTAGTGATGAATGTGCTGATAACTCAATACTTAGCTTTGTGTCACCACAGTAAATCAGGGGCAATTTTTCAAAAGTCTGAATGTTGTTCTTTCTTAGTCCATCTTCAGCTGAGGGTTCTCAGCTCTAATGGCAAGAACAAAATTTATAGTCCAGAACTTTGAGCTGATTCTCATGCTAGATGGAAGATTGTCTCCAGAGGTTAGGCTAACATATTTCTTACTCTCACAGATGCTTGAAAGATTTTAAGAAAAGTCTGCCAAGAAGCAGATTGACACGAAATAGCCCAGGATTGGGGAGAGAAAGAGGTAAGAATCACATTTTAAACATTTTATGTTTTTAAGTCTTTGTCACGCAAAATCTTCATTCTGGAGGGGCTCTCTTGTTTTTCACTACCAGACCAATACCCTAGAGCCCTCAGATATTCTTTGTGATGTCTGGTATATAAACTTATCCATGGACTAGAGTCACTGTGCCCAGTCCTCTCCCACCAGCTCAACATGTGGTCCTAGCACAAAATAAAATCCACGTAAGGATTAGTGGTGCAGGGCACATTATAACACTTTACCCTTTGATCCAGATACTTCAGGGCTTGTCAACACAAAGATAATGAAGACTGGTCAATTAACAGATATCAAAGGGAATGTATGTAATTAAATAAACATGGTGGACTCTGTGAAAGCTCAAATTCAGGGGGAAGGTGCTTTACATTGCAGGTCTGGGTTGAGCAGTCTCGGCAACTTTGCACACAGATGTTACCTTCACACTTGGAATTGATTCACTCTTTCTGAATCAAATCAGCAAGACATTAGTTTCTTTGACATCTTCACTGAAAGGATGTGTCACATTCTGAAAACACTTTGAAATTTGTCACAGACATGTAAGGGAGAGAAGTGATTTAGTCTTCAGTGTTGACATAAATAAGTAGTTTAGTGCTACCTTTTTGAAACACTGAAGTGAAACACTATGAACAGTGAAATGCACTTATGTTGTCTGGAGAAGCAATCTGAAGCAATCTAAAACTGCAGTTGGTAAACAGAGAGACAACAAACAAGACAAAAAACAACTTCACTAAGGACACTTGGAATCAATTCAGAGAAAACTCCTTCAATCTTTGCCAACCTGCTGCACCCATATGGGATTTCTTTTTTAAAAATAAAATTCAAATCCCACAACTCTGCAAACATGACTCAACACTGAGTGTGGATGCCCAGATATCCTGACAGTGGCTCATGCACCTGACCAGACCAACTAGGCTGGAATTGTTGTGTACAGCACCTGCTTACAAGAAGTGTATAACGTGCTAATGAAAGCTCAACCTATAAAGTAAAGTAACATTAAGCTTCTGATTGAGATCTTGTCACTGAAACCAATGTCATAGATCTATTTAATAAGCCCATCACCGGTACAGCCATCTTCTCCCACTTGCACATAACAAGGCAGCATAAGACACTCATGATAAGCAGCCTTGTTCACAGATCTGAATTATTCAATTAACATCTTTCCCTATGTGAAAAAAAGAACAATGCTGATGACACAGAACATGCTGAGAAACTCCATCTAATGACTCTATGGATATCTCACATTGAAAGATTCAGTGGATTGAGCCCTAGGTTTATATTACAGGCTAATACCAGCATTTCAAGCAGCCTTTTCTCACTCACCTGTAGCCTTTCTAACCCTCTCTAAATGGTCTGAGTTACAGTAAATGAAGGCTGCCACTGTGTGGTCAGTTTTTTTAATATTCAGGTAAATAAATACACTCTTCATTCTTTATTCCCTCACTTCAAAGGGGAAGCTGATAAGCAAGTTGCCTCATCTCGCTCTAGTGGTGACCCGGATGCCACAACAAATTCAGGCTGAACATCTGCAGTAGAACAAAATAAACCCAGATGCTTTGTGCCAAATACCAGCTTCAGCTATGTCTCTGCAAAGCTCTTGTGACACAGATGATGCACACAGTGAACAGTGATGGCTGCTTTTACTCTGATTAATATAAAGCTTTGTTACAGGGACTTCTGCCTTACATGACACTTTGCCTGCAACATCAATGTTCAGGAATGCAGAGCCTGACATCAACCTACCTTTGAATAAACCAGCCAGAATGATCTGCACACAGAAGCAAAGATGTGATAGAAAGATGTGAATAAAGAGAGAAGGACTGAAAATAAGGGATTTTTTTCCATATCACAGTGATTATTGAAATGCACTTTTCAATAGAGAAAAACCAAATTATAAAAAGAATCGATGCCGCAAATCTGTCCCATTTCACAAGTAAAAAACAAATGCATATTTTAAACTACACTGGCAATGTTTTCTTCTTTCTCATCAAACTGATTTGCACAGTATTAAATATCTAATTAAAGTACAGCCACTGAATTGTTTCTCACTGGACTTCTCAATACTGTGAAAAAGAAAACTTCTCACCAGTCTAAAGGGAAAGCTGTGCCTCAGGCCTGGAGAGCAAGAGAATTCCTCTTGTAAGGAAAGCTCACTGAGATGCTCATTTCTGACCCTGAGTTACTGATGCTGGGCTATCCAACACAATTCTGTTGGTTTAAGGGTCAGGAGGGGAAGGGATGGAGCAGAAAGATATCACATTACAAGCCAATCAAGAACAGCTTCAAAAAGCTTCAACAAGGCACATGCAATGTCAGCCCTGGCCACAGGTACATTGTCCACCTGCAGCTCTAGTGAAGGCAGCAGCAACTCCCACAGCTGACCATTTACAAGAGCAATTTGGTTCTCAGATGCAGAAAAATATTGTCAAGTAAATCTAAAACAACACATCAGAAAAAAACCCAAAAAACCAAACCTCTGGCCAGCACTGAAAGGAATAAATGTACCTGCTGGGTACAACAAAACCAGAGGCACCTGACAGCCATGAATGACGTGTGCCCTCACCTGCAGAGCTGCAGGGGAGGTGGCCCTTGGCTCTCCAGGGAGAAGCCCCAGCACAGCAGGGCCCATCTCTGCAGGGCTGGGAATCAGCTGGGACATGAGGGCAGGGCTGAGTCTCAAACAGCTACAGCACCACAGCTTCACATGTGGCCTTAGCCCAAAGCAGCTTTCACAGTGTGAATTATTGCACTATTCTGTCAATGGAGGGGATGGCTAAAATTCATCCCTCTGTGTTTCTTCAGATGATTTCTCTTCTGGTCCAAACCCACGAGGCCAACAGACATAGTGCAATAAACAAATGTTAATGTGGCTCATTCTTGCCAGTTAATTAATAGTTCTTCTCAGAAACCATTTAGTAAATTATTTGGATGATGAATAGTGCTTTGAAAGGGTTTTGCAGTTACTAATAACACCATTCTGTCTTCCTGTTCCACAGCTGGTTTTATTAATAGAATCTTTTCATAGATGAGGGCTGATCTGCAAGAATATTCACTAAAATAACATCCAGAGATATATTACATACAGGCTGCTCTGAATCCCAGACCTGTAAGAAGCACAGCTCCATTTTAGGAAGCCATCAGTATGCTGGATGAAGCTTTCAGGAATGCAGAGCCTGACATTCCTGTGTGAGAAGCTGCTGTGAGTTTTCTAACTTTCCACAAGACTCCACAGTTCCTAACAAGGAAAAATTCACCTGCTCCATCTCTTATCGAACTGTACCAAGTCTAATGGGCTCCACTGATTCATTTTCACTTAATTGGCTCTAAGATGCTACCTCATTATTAGTTGAGCTGCAGGCAGTCACACCATCTTGGAAAGGTAAATTGGCCCTAAAACCAGGGAATTACTCCTTTAATTAGGTTGAATTGATCAGAAAGGCTACAAAGATCACCTGCATTAACTACAAATCAGCACACGTACCCTGCCAAGAGTCAGGGAGTGACAAACGACCATGGAGGCCTTGTCTTGTAGCACCCACTATTGTGAGACCAAGTTACAAGATGCTCCAGAGAAAGGCCATCCATCCAACAGGCCACAGACTGCAATCAGGCTTAGCTGAAATTTGTTATTGTAATGAACTGAACCTTCTCAAAGTAGCAGATGCCAGGAGGGAAGGATATATATGGATTTCCAATACCAGCCAAACAGCCTCAATCTCTGAGCCAAAATTCTGTCACTCTGATGCTCCATGGAGTGTCTTGTTTATGGACTTTCATTACTTACTCGGCTTTGTAAACCACTCATTCCAGAGCTCCCAGTGGTATCAGCAACTTATCATCACTTGCCATCAGCTGTTGTATATTATGTACATTAGTAAGGCTCCCCACGGAAACACAGCATAATAGAAGCAGTTTGGTTTATTTTCCCCAGTAAGAAGAAAAATAAAATCAAGATTTCTGCAGAAATAAGCTTCTGAATATATAAAAATTAATAACGAGGCACTAAATGTTTCTGTGCCAAGTGACAAAGTGGGCAATGAAAAAGCTCTTCAGTATGTTGGAGCTTGGCTAACTTAACACACATTCTGGGAGGGATTTTAAAAAGTGCTTTAGTGCTCCTATAAGTGCCCTTTTTCAATGACATCTGTTTCACAGCTGCTCAGGTGATCTTTTCAACACCCAACCTCTGCCACCAGACAGCTCTCAATAAAGAGCTGAAACATATGCAGTGGGGGACACACGAGACATTGCCATTTGGATGGTGCCAAAATGTATTTTAAGAAGTTTCCCGTTGCTTTATTAATTTCAAGTTCCATTGAAAAAAAAACCACACCAGTCCTTAGTTAGAATACAGATAGCCCTGCTTGCAAAAGCTCATAAACCAATCTTGGTTGTATGCAAAACATCTGTACTCCATGTGCTGTTATGGCTATAAATCTGTATTATGCTCCTCTGCACACCAGTATTTATCCTTGTTGTTTAGTGCACCTCTGCACACTGGAGAATTCATTAGGAAAACGACACAGCCATGCAGTGTGGCTATAAATTAGTGTTCTGCCTGAAGAGATGCTATTGATTTTTGCATGGCACTCCTGGATTTGCATGTTTGCCAGTTAGCTTAACCATAATACTATAATGTGTATCAAAAACTACCCTCAAAGAGTTGAGTTTGCAGCCCAACTAAAGATACATTTTGGCAGAATTTTAAACCTTCACAGAATGCCAGCCAGGAAAAAAGCCCCCAAACCAATCAACTAAGTGGCTTAGATTTACCCAAACATTAAAAAAGAAGAGGGGGGAGGTAAATTTTGCATCCTTCTGTCTGTAACATTTAAGCAGTGCAACAGTGAGGAGTGAGCTCTTCAGCTGATACACTGAAGTGCCTCTTTCCAGCAATTTGAGGGATGACCTTGGCATGATGCATCCAACCAGCCCATCACCTCAGAGAATGCTCCTGGAAAAGCAGGTCAAGCAAAACAGGATAAATGAGTTTATGCTACCAGGCAGAACTCCAGCAGACAACCACTGACCCCCTGCTAAAGGCAGAGGGGCAAGAACCATCCTCATGGGACTGGAGATGAGGGATGTGAGTCAGAGGGAAGGAAACTGGAGCAGTGATAACCAGGAGATGGGAGACAGGGAAATACAAGGAGGAAGAGCTACTTGCCAACCTTTGCATGTGCTGTCTAAGAGCTGCAGATACCTTGGCATGTTCAGCTGTGACAGGGACACCCCTTCTTTCAGCTATAAAAGCTGTGAGTTGGCTCTAACCAGCTGGCAATCAATTATTGCAGGAGAGTCAATTGATCACATTTCATGATTAGCCAGATAATTTGCTTCATATTTCCATTAATGAGCCCAATGGGCATGATTAATTGCCACAGGGGGTAGAATTTCAGCGTGGCTGGTGGGGAACTTGCTTTGTAATACTGTGAATCCCATTACTGTTAATGGAAGTTTAACAGCCAAATCCCCTGTGGATCACTTAGAAAAAAATTACCCCTTAAGGTTAAAGGGGATTTCATTACTAGTATTCCAGGATGCCCTGATTTAAAAGTACTGTAAGCCTCCAGTGTCATGAAGAAATATGCATCCTACTGTTTTTTGCATATCCCTCGTTATTATCTATCACTTCACCCTTCTCAAATGGAATTTCAAAACACAGCTCAGCCTAATGAAATGTAAGGCCCATTAAGGGTAAATTTTCTAAAAGTTATTCAAGGAGATTTATCTGCTAAATTCCCATTAATATTAATGGGAATTGCCCAGCTACATAGCTAGACACTACTCTGAAAATAAACCCCAGCAGGAATTTATCAGGCTCCTTGGTACTCAATGCCTACATACAGCAGAATGTACACTGCATTCCAGCCCAAAGTTGGGCTGGAAATCTAGATACCATGTTGTCACAGTCAATGACATCTAAAGCTTCATCTTGCACTAGCCTGAGATCTAGACAGAGTCTTATAAATAACTTTCTGGAGCCAATACATGGATGTCACTCTAAGCTAGCTAAAGGATCTGTAGGAAAGTATTACGTTGTCACTCTAGAGTGCTTTACTGACTATCAATCACTAAGAAACACTGGTGACAGAGTGCTCCTATTGTTGGGCAGCCAAGTTGACAGAGAGTTAAATTCCCCCTGAAATACAAGGCTTATGTTCTCCAGAAGCCAAGGTCCATTAAGATGGACATCCAAAAGAGTCATTTTCTAAATACATATGAAACAAAAGGACAGCTGCAAACATTAATTTCTGTTCAAACTAAAACATTTCCTTTACAGTATCATTTCATGTCACAGACAAGACACCTGGTTAGTTGTTCTTGCTATTAAAAAGGCATTTATATTTTTCTACCCTGAGTAACAGATTTTCTCCTCATCTAGTCCAGGCTTCTCCTCTTAAGCAAGAAACTCCTCAAACCTCTAATTCTTCTCTTACTTCAAACATCCATTGTCAAAGACATTTATGAGCTTTCCTGGGAGTTGCTGAGGTACTTAAGAGGTCTGGTGTCCACAGCAGCACTGTGCTCATAAGTCACTGGCACAGCTCGAGGAGAATGTGGAGCATTAAGATCTGGTGGAGCTGAGCCAGGAAAGGCAGAGGGAGGGGAGACTGATGAAAAAGAATGAGATACATTGGCAAGAGCAGGAAACAGAAGGTGGATAAAAAGTCTAAAGACTTGCCAGAAAGGAAGGATTTAAGAGTGGAAGAAAAGCAGAACCAAGGTGGGAAAATCATAGGAATTTTCAACGCCCCCCCTTCCCTGCACAGCTCAAGATGTTTCGGTCCCGGCCGTTTGTCTCACGCACTGGGGGAGTGGCTCATCTCCACTATCCCCACAAAACACTTCCCTTGGTGCCAACTCACGTGCAGAATGCAAAAGATATCCAACCACCCCCAGGCTGCCCTAGAGAGGATTTAGTGAGTGCTGCTTGCACACCACACCTGCCTGCCAGGGGTGACAAGTGAGCGAAGTCAAACACCTCCTGCTGCGTCTTGTTCTCGTGGTTCTCACCACAACACACCAGCAGCATGGTTACATTTACACCTTCCTTACTCCTGGTTTGCTTCTGTCTGTCCAAGTGCTACCAGGCAGAACTGACAGCCCATCTGCTGTTTAACCCAGAGACTGTTGTGAAAGCATCTAGAGGTAAATTAGGGGTGTGCTGACAGACAGCCACTCACTCCAGAAAAAACCATCAGTGCCCTGCAGCATGGCAACAACCTTTGGGGAAAGGTCTAAGAAGCATCTTAATAAGTGTAAGAATTTGCTCTTTTTTCATATAGAAATTGCCTCTGACATTTGACATGACAGGAAATATTGCTGCAGTAAGATGGACAACAGGCTGTGCTTAATTAAAACAGGCAGAGGGAATGGAAAGGGAGAGAAAGTAACTTACAGAACAGTGGCACATCACTACAGCCTCCTGAAGAGGTACTGAATATGGACTAATGAGGAACAAGAAAAATGAACCACACTTCCCTTAGCAATTATTTTTGCTGTGCTTTCAGCTGAAGACAACCATGAGTAACCTGTAAGGATGAAAACACATGCAATGCTACTGAGCACAGAATGACACCAACCTGGGTCTAAATTCAGCTTTCTAAAACTCCCTTCCTATTCCCTGCTGCAGCCCAGAGGAGAACACCTCAGCATGACTCCAAAAGCAAAATGCATCGACCCTCAGGTTAAAAAATGCCCTGGGGAGTAGCTGGGAAGGAGACAGAAGGATTCCTGTGCTGCTTGCAAGGCAAAGTAATGGACTAATTAAGTTTATACCAGATCTGGCCTAACACTGAGGGTGCTCAGGGCAGAACACTGAGGGCTTGGCTCCATACTGTGTCATCCACACTCCTTCCCCTCCAGGGACAGGACAGCTTCATTTCAAGCAGCTGATACAACCACAGGTACTTTCAAAACCGACTCTACGACCTCTTCTTTCAGCAGGTGCCTGACAAACCTGGCTTGGACACAGAATTGTAGACATGTGCCACTCTGCTCCCCTGCCCCCAAATCTGAAAACAACAGATATTATGAGCAGAAATACAGATGCACTTTTGTAGGCATGAAAAAAAAAATCCTTACAATCTCTGCACCCTTTTTGACTGAAGATCTTTCAACCCTTGTGAGTAAATCCCTCCTCATTTCATCTGGCATATGTTCAAGAAGCCCCAATTCTAGAAATACTAATGCCTCTTTCTTATCTATTTACTTTTTCTGCCCGATTCCTAAGTCTAGCACAATGCTTCCCTGGCCTTCAAAATATAATCTTCATTCTCCTCCCTATTGCTTTGTAAACATTTTTTTTCCCCCCTCTAATCCCAGTAATCAGAAAAGCACACATTTTGAGGCTTGGAGACACCTGCCTGCATTGGCTAATCTTTCCACAGCTTCTATATGATTCTCTAAATCCTTCTTACTAGGCAATTTGCTTCTTACCACTCAGCACTGTGGCTGACCCTCCTTTCTGTCATACACCCCATTTTCTCATCACTGCTCTTAACACACAGATCACATGCACAGCAAGTGCTGGATACCCTCCATCTGCTGAAGCTCTTGTAAAAGGAAAGGCCCTCTCTCCTTCCCAGCCTTTTCCCTCCCAAACTGTGCCTACATCACCCTATTTCTACATAAAAAAAAGGCATTTCTGTCTAAGTAAAAATCCTTTTTCAGAAACTCCTTCCATTCTAACACTACACACGTCTTGAAGATGTATCAGTTCATCAGAGCACCCAAGCATTTTGGCACATAAACAACAGATTTATAGTAGTCCCTTTTAAATTATACATATGCTACTGATTGTGTATATTAATGGGTCAATATGTGGGCAAATCTGGTGGTTGTAAATTCATAGTTAAGACAATAGAGTCATGCAGAACATTCACAATGAAAATTTAAAATCTACTGAGTTTAGACTCTCTCCTGCATTCATTTTGTAATATCAACTGAAACAAAACCAAAGTTCCTCCCTTTAATTCTTTTGCTACAAAACACAGCACATCCACACATTTCTGATTTTGAAGAGAAAAATGCCTCTGTATTTGAAATGTGCATTTCAGATTAACCATACTGTGGCATAAATCCAAATATCTCACAGAAGCCCTGTGAGGAGGAATGGCCCAAAATGAGCACCAGGCCATGATCTGTACTTCCATATAAATATGTATACACAGATTTATATACACAAACACACAGATGAAACCTCAAGATGGGGAGACAGAATGTGTGCATGATACTGCAGAAAGAGGGCATGCTTAATTAAAGGATAATAGTACATAGAAAAGAGCAAGTCTAAATGTTTGTGACAAAAAGTTTGGCTTTCTGTTAATGTCTTATTTTTTAGAGGGTTGTAATATTTGATTGGAGATTTAAGAAAACAGGAAGTTCTTAGATGGGGACACATGAAGTAGGATCAAAAAACCCACCCTATCCTCAAATTCTTCTTATGTGCTCATTTAGCAATTAACAAAAGAGAAAAATTGCTTATTAAAAATATAATTAATTAATGATTGACAGTGCTAGGAGGGAAATCAAGAATCCCAGTTATGTTTTACAGGAAATCACAGAGAAGAAAGCATGTACTATATGCCACGTGAGTTTCTCTGACTATCAGCATTGCTTTCCAAGTAAAAAGTCCCTGGAAAGCCAAGATCTGACATGCAAAGGAGCCATGGCTTGGTTCAGCAGAGTATTGTAACATTGCAAGAGCCACTCCCAACACTCCCTCCTTCTGTTTTATTGGAGTTAGAGACCTTGCTGATGGAGCCTCTTGGGATCCAGAAGGCCCAAGCCATTCCAACACCACCCTGGATGGGTGGGTAGGGCAGCAGATGAACAGGTAGCTGAGGTTTCTTGCTCTGCACAGTAACCCAAACTCCTTCTGACAAAGGAAATCAATACGTCAGTGGCAGACGTGCCCTGGCGTGGCACAGAATCCCAAATGAACAAAAGGCCTCCTCCTGCCTGAAGATCACCCCCTGAGCACTGTATCAAAGCTCACCTCATTTAATGCAAGCATCTGCAGAGGGTATTTTCCCCTCCAGGCCTTCCACGTCCTTCTTTAACATTTACTGTTTGAGATCAGTAGTCTATACAATTTATCGCACCTGTCAAGGCTAATTTATTCATGCGATCTGGCAGTAATCAGAAAGACTGAGATCGATGTGCCAGCAAACCCTGACATTTATTCATATTTTAAAGTCCCATTTGACCTTGAACTGCAGCTAACTGGAGCTGAACTGTCAGCAGCTCTCCGAGGCTCGCGGGCTCTGGCAGATCGGCGCCTCTCGGCTAAAGGCGCCGTGTCAGGGCAACAGATGCTCGGCCCAGGAGCAGGAAAGGCTGAACCACAGAGGGGTAGGGAATACAGCACCACTCACAGCCCACCAGTCAACCCAGCACAGGCACCAGTGCAGCCTGGGACTGCACGTTCCTGCAGGACAACTGCTCAGGAGTCAATGAGCTCCTTGACGAGCGGTGGAAAGGGTGAGGGAAAGGAAGGAAAAGGAATGTGATGTATGGCTGCACACAAGGAGGACACCCTGTGCTGCCCTCAGCCAGACTGGCCCCCCATGGGCTATTCATGGTGAGTTGGGGGGAGGCAGGGACAGAAAATAACACCATCTCCTCTTCCTGGGGGGAAATGAGACAGCAGCAGGTGACTTCGACACAGAGAGCAACCCAGAATATATCACAGAAACCCTACAACCCATTAGGTACCTGCCAGCACAACGTGTCCAGATCAGCTGGAGACAGCAATAGCAAAGACAGATCTCAAGAGAATTGCTCTGAATGTGCTCTCACACTCCTAACCAGAATTGAGCCTTGGGATTTGCCTTTTCCTCTCGAAACCCATCACACCCCTGTCCTTCCTTCACTCATGTACACCCTAAAGGAACCCAGGAATTCAAAGCAGAGTCCTTGTAACACATGTGTGAGCTGGAACCTCCAGTAACCATCTCAGGTTTTGAATTCAGGCCAATTAGTAGAGAAATACAATAAAGTTTATTTTAAATAGTTTCAGTGTGGGCTCTGCCACCAAATGACTCTCAGACATCCCACGAAGCTAAGGACTGACAGCTCTGCCTCAGTTTTTTCCCCCTTGATTCAGTGGAGCCCTCCTCATTCACCTGCTCCCTCAGAGTGGGCCAGGAATTACAGACAGGATATGCTCTGAAGTTATTGCATCATTTGTTCTTCTGCTGATAGGAAGACACTTCTGCAAATGACGTGCTATTAGAGACACAGAGGAAATCTAAGTGGCATTTTAAGTAGAAATATGCAGCTACAGTTTTACCAAAACATGCATATAGATTATTTTATAACAGTCAAAACACTTGAATATGTAATATGCAGTTGCACCCAGCACAGATTTTGCAAACATATTTTGATGGGTTCTCCTTGGCTGCATTTCTCACGTTACAAATTCTGTATGTCATATTAAATATGATTTTTCAGTGAGATCTGCTTTTCCTAAGCCTAAGATACGAATAGAAATGACAGTTATGTCATTTTGTGTTTGTTTTGCCTCGCTTTTAAACGGCTAACACCTTTCCATTATGTTGGAAGAATGTTACCAATGGAAAGCAATTGGCATTTTGACCAATGCATTTGTGCACATTACATATATGTCTAACACTGCCATGCAATCCAATCTGATGTTATGGAAGAGAAACAATGACATATGAGGACGCAGAGGGAATTTGTCTGTGTGTATCTAGACAAGCTGCAGCATGCAAGCAGAGTAACTACATATGGGGCTGTGCAAGTTACAATAAATGTGCTAACAAAACATTTCAACCAACCTGTTTCCCTATTTTTCCTACATAGAAAACAAAATTTAAGAGAGAGAAGCTTGACATTCTGAGACTTTAAGGATTTTACTGAAGCTTTTCTCCTGTCTGTGCTCAGCTGAACAGGGACCTGCTTCCCTGCTCCATGCCCTGGTCTGGCCCCTCTGTGCTGGGTCTCACTCCTCTGTGAGCTCTTTGGGGGACAAGCACTGACTGCACTTCTCATTGGTGGCTAATCTGCTGCTGCCTTCAACAGAAAACAGCTTCTCTCCTTCATGCACAGTGTTAAGTTGCCTTTTTTCCACATGTTACACATAACACAGATAATGGAATCACTTTTTGGCACCGAGGAGTGAACAACACAGGTACCATGCATTATTCCTCCCCTGCTCCTCAGCTCAGAGGTACCTGTCACACAGGTCAGCTCAACATGCTTTGCTCTACTCAGGCAACACCAGTGCAAGGATAATTATTAGTCAGTTAGATATTTCCTTAGCAGGCCACAAAAGATTCAGGAGGAAATGTGACATTTTCTACTGTAATTCTGCAGCCAGAATTAAAACAAAACCAAGCCCCACAATACCTTCCCTCTCCAAGCCTATAACTCCTCAAATATCAGCTGTTATCCTCATACTCATGTGACAAACACACTTCCACTTGCCAGGGGTGAGGATTTACACTGCTCTGCTTAACATCATAAATAACAGGGACTGGAATATTCCTAGGAGGGTAACACCTCAGCTCCAGATGGAGAGTTACACATTTAAACACTCCAAACCCTATAAATCTAACAGCTCACCTCTGAGGCTGAAGAACAGTTTTCCAAATGAGACCATTTACCTGGAGAATGGTACCTGGGAAAAGCCTCCAGCAACACAATCACACACAGGAGCCCCAGGCACTGCCAAGGAGAGCAGTTTGAGCTGTGGGTCTCACACCCACCAGCTGCTCCTCCACGACTTCCCCAGGCTGCTGCTCTGGGTTGGGGACCACCACATAGTGACTCTAACCTTTGCTCCAACTGCAGAAACCCAGGCTAAAAGGACTCCTGCCCCTGTAAGAGCCTTTTATAATTGCTAGATGTTCTGATTAAACCTCTCATCTCCAGAAAAATGAGAACCAACTGGGGAGCTACTCAAAAAGTCAATTAGAAAATGGGCATCCCCCTGCTCTGGGAACAGCTGGTATCCTGAAAGCCTTTCACATCTCATTTTTTGAGTGGAAAGAGGATGCTTTCCAAAGAACTGATTTTTTTCTTTTTCCTTTTGTAAGAGTTCTGTAAAAGATTCAAAATGGATCAAAAAAACTCAAAGAAATCTTTTGCCAGGTATGCAGCTAAGGACTGACAGCTGGGCACCTCTGGGTACACAACAACCCAAGCCAGGCTTTCAGTAACCAGCATCAAAATTTAGACTTCTACAGAACCTCTGCTATTTTATAACAGAAAACATGTTGCATCAGAAAGTTTTCTGGGCATCTGTAGCTCATCTCTAGTGTTTGGTTCAGACTCATCATTAGGCAAGTGAAACCTATTTCAATCTCGACACAATTAGCACACACAGCTTCTCCTCATTTTCCCTCTCTCTCTCATTCACTTCACACTTGCCTCTGCAGAGGAACCTGTGTTAGATTTAGATCAAACCTGCAGGAAAGCGGCTGAGAAGAAAGTGGCAAAGACTAAAGAAGCTTTTTCTTTCCTCAGTTCTTTCACTGTTGATCTCTTTCTGAAATTTCCAGCCTTGTGCTTTGATAATGTCCCAGTACATGAAAGAGTTTGTAACAGAGAATGTTACACTCGATGGAGCATGATGTGATATGGGAGCCAAATGGCCAGATGCTCTTTTCTGGGCTATTTCCAATGCTCCCACTTTAGAGAGTGTTTTTAAGGGTATTCACAAGCCCTATCCTGTAGTGTGCTAGCAATTTCATGCTACAGCACCATTGCACTGTGTTCTGATGAAACCACTCTTTTCCATTCCAGGTTAGAGTTACATGCAATTTAACAAATAGAAAAATAAGGTAGAAAGTAAGAACATTAAAAAAAAAAAAAAGAAAAAAGGACAGTGTGGTTCAAAGAATTTGCAGACAGGTGGGGAGTTGGGTTCTGTCCCCAAAAAGAGGATCATACATCTCATTTAAAGTACAATTAAGACCATATTAATTTGGAATCACCAGTGGTGATTCCTGGTGGCTTTGGACACTCCAGGGTTCAGCAGCCTGGGATTTAAAGCCTACATGAGCTTCTTCACTTACCACTAAGTCTGTCTCCTTTTCCAGACAGAATGTGTTGCTGCTACGTACAGATGTCAAGCCTAATCTCATCCTGCCTGAATCTGTGGAAGTCCAATGGAATTAGAAGATGCTGAACACTTAGACAGGCTGAGGACCTGGCTCATCACATATTCACATCCCCACAGAACAGGCTGCTCCAATCCCTGTCTTGAAGAGGGAAAGGAGCTACGAATTAATGTAATCCGGGCACCATGAATTCAATCCTTTCATGAGTTCTTAATGCTTGACTTTACAAGCTTAACATTCTTTCACCACAGGAAACGCCTGTAAAACTGCTAAATTAAACTGGAGATGGAAAAAGAGGCCACCTTTACACCTTATCTGGAGGTGGAGACCTGGGAGATTTATCACCATGATCTTTGCAACCCAAGCAATGGGGCAACTTCCAACAACAGCAGATTACATCACTTATTAGGATTTTGCTTAGGCAGTGTAGAACTGCTCAGAAACATTTTAATAGCATTTAACTTCCTGCTGAAAATGCTGATTTATTGCACTCCAGTGTGAATAGGCATGTCTAAGGGTAGACTGCACTGCATTTTCAGATGTCAGCAATTGCAGGTTTTTGTTAACATCATTTAAGTGATTAAAAGTCTTCAAACTAAGAGGCTCTCTTTTAAAACTTTTCACTCAAAACGTCATTGATTCCTACTGAAAACTGCAGCTTGGGAAAGGTCAAAATAAAAATGAAGTATTTTTAGATTTACCAAAGTAAGACATTTTGATTAACCTGTATTTTTGCACACTTTTCGCTTGTATTTTATTTAAGCATGTGGGAAAAAAACCTGAAATTTTGAGAAACTCTCCAGAAAGGGGTTTCTACTTAGCTCTCAGACGAGGGACCTGACCTCATGAATCACACAGAGCAAAAAGCATTGTCCAGAATTCAGAATTAAAGTTCGCTATACATAAACCTCGTGACATTTTTATTACAGCACACCAGCCTGGAATCTGCATTTAAAACACTGCCTGCTCAAAGGAATCTAAATCTCCTTAGCTAAAGGTAAAAAATCAGGTCAAGAATTCACTACTCAACCATACACCGGGACATCTCTGATTCTTTTCTCTGGCCACAAGCTCTTACACAGCAGGTTTCTTTTAGGTATCTCAAACTGGGCAACTCATTAGTTGGGTGGAAGGTGGTGTTGTTTTGTTTCTTTGTCTCTTCCAATCTCTGAGTTAACACCTCTGAGAATTCATATTCCCCCCTTTGAGGTGTATCACAGTGCTGCTGAGAATAAAGCAGTATGGCCAGTTGATGCTGGCCATAAAAGGAAAAGGTTTTACTTTCAGTTGACAATGTGGCAACATATTTTTTATTTAATTTCTTTAGAATCTTAACAGTGGAAGCAGAATTTAATTTCTACTGGAGCATCTTTCAAAATACATGCTTGATCTCTTCCCACCCACTCTTACAGCTGATGGGGACAAAGTAAAAAGAAGAACAATTCACTCACCTCACAAGGGAGCGGAGCAGAAGAGAGAGATCCTTAATGCAATGATTAATGACTCACTATAAAAAGATGCATCATAAACTGCTTGTATTAGGTTAAATCATAAACTAGGCTTTTAAAGTTTATATGATCCCTTTTTACATAATTAAGTGTGTCTGTAGCTCCCACCAGGAACGGAACTTGCATGATGTTTGCAAACCAAGCAGTTTCTTACAGGGTCACATCCTTTGGCAAATACAGTAAGAGATGTGTCCACCTATTTCCTTACTATCACAAGCTTGCAAACATGTCCATCTCCCTTTTATTTCCCACAACAGCTGGTGGTTTTTCCTCAGCCAAAGCAGGCTGTCCCTTGCTTGGCAAACAGACACTGACCTCACTGCAAAGCCACCCCGTCAGGAGAATGTCACAGCTCTCACCAACGGGAAGTCTACATAAAAAAATGAGTTTAAAAAAGAGCTGCAGAGCCCAAAGTATTTTCAGTAGGCACAGCAGCCCCAGTCAGCTGCTGCACTGCTTATTCAATAAAGAAAATCACTCAGGGTAATTATTTAAATATGTCCATCTACAGAATTCAGAAAAGGGCAAAGCCAGTAGTGGAATACCCAAGATCATGATTTTTTAATAAACAATAGATGTAATGGGAATTAGCTGGGTTATCAAACAGTATCCTCCCAAATCAGCTCATTAGTTTCACTGAGTTTCCCTATTTCACTTTATTAAAACAATTTAAACAAGCGTTCATTAGATGCAATGTAATCTAATTCAGACATTCCAAACCTAATCCCTTTTCTTTTAGCAGTAACATGGTAATAGTTTGCAAAAAAGTTTAAAGGATTATCTTAACAGCTATTTTAAGTAGGGACTGTTTTCAGCCAAACATGTACCATCATCTTTTCCTACATCTTACTATTTATTATTGTACTACTTTTGGGGGTTTAATCATTAATTCATTTATTCCTTCCTTTTCTGCCCTTCATTGCTTCACAGGAGCAGAGTCACACGTGGTCAGCAGCAGCTGCTGTGTGCAGGTGCAGGGGATATGCCAAATATCCCAGCCTGGGTCAGCGCCCCAGGCCTTGGGAAAGGAGTGATGTTCTGCAACTTGGAGATTCTGGAGTTAAAAAACCCCAACCTGGGTAAATTCACAGTGATTTTATAAATATCCCAGAGAGGAGGGAGAAGGTTCCTGTGCATTTTCACGCTGTTAGTTTCTGACAGCTCTGGAAGACACACAGGAGGGGATCACGCCTAAGATTTGCAAATTAGGAGGCAGACACTGTATATGACTTACCATGATAGATTCAGGCTGGAAACACAGAGTAACAGATCCCTGCTATGGACATTCAGCTTATTTTAGAACAAACTCGTAGTCCTGTACTTTCACAAAACCTCTTCCAAACAGAAGGGTTAGTCTTTCTCATATGGCAAAAAAAACCCCCAACCAAAATAAAACCTGAAGAATGAGAGCTGGTTTTTTAGATCTGAGGCTTCTGCAGGCTTTAACAGGTTTCCTATCCCTGAAAACCTGTCGTCACCCACTTCAAATCCTTGTCTCTTCAGGCAAGTGCCATTCCATAATCCTATTAAAACCTTTGCCTCTGTTTACCAGGAGCCCTAATCGTGCTCAGCAAGGTCTTCTCATCTAAGGAAGAGCGACAGCTTTCAGATTTCTTAGGAGCCTTATTCATCAACTACGCCAGAGTTTTGCCAGAGTGTTCAATCTATTCTGGGAGCAGCCATGTGGAAAAAGTTTCAAACAGCTCAGAGCCCTGCACAATGATAAAGGAAAGCTCACACAATCCTGGTAATAGCCTGACCCTCTTAAGGAAAATTGGATGATTTGTGGTAGCAGTTTTTCTGTCCCCTATGTGAAAAGTACAAGCAGTGTATTCACACAGTCCCATTGCAAACCCCATCCCTCTGGCAGTGCTGGAATAATAAACACACACCCATATGTGAAAATAAACTCTTGCTGCAGTGACCTTCCTCCTCAGCCCACTGGTGTGAAGGAGTTTGTAGTCATTTTAGAAAAAAAAAGAGTCAGATAAAGAATGGACTAATTTGATGTTCAATGTTTCACCACGAGCAGAATATATGCTTTAATGAGCACATTACATGCACCAGGGACGTGTTACTGGGAAACAGGGGATAAAGAGTAAGGGGAAAATAATTAAACAGTCAGCTTTATAATGAGGAAACTGTGTTCATGCAACATTAAGTGGCCTAATTTCCAAATGCTAAGCAAAGACATGTTCCTTGGACTTGAGAAGGACTGGATGGCAAAGCACCACCTTGGAAACAAGGGCAAAGGATCACAGGTAGAAAACCTCCCATAGGTCAAGAGCACAGGGTGGACTGATGCTGTTTCAAAGCCACCTGCCCACACTTCACATGGACCTATCTGACAGGGTCAAATACCTGTACCCTGTAGTTCTTATTCTATACAGCTGTAAAATATCCCAGCATTCATCACAGGTCATATGTAGAACCTCACAACTGACTTCTACCAGCCTGGCCTCAGTTTTCTGCAGGTGTTGCATCTTCTAGGCCACAAATGTACAACATCAACTGAAGGCAAAGAGCACATGGAGTCCTAGTGTAGCTGTTTGCACAACAAAAGCTACTGGGAAAGGGGAAAATCTTTCTCATTGGGTTCAGACACTGACAGAATGAACCAATAAACCACATTTCTGACTGTTATCAGTTCTCTCAGGACCAGTCAGGCCAGGAACACTCATTTACTGGGACTGTCAGTTCCAGATAGTGTTGCAATATCAATTACTCCAGCATAATAGCCTATCAGTCAGGCAGCAGTTCTGCTGGGCCACAAGCTCCCTGTCATTCTTTGCAAATGGA
This sequence comes from Pachyramphus minor, assembly GCA_013397135.1. Classification (NCBI taxonomy): domain Eukaryota; kingdom Metazoa; phylum Chordata; class Aves; order Passeriformes; family Tyrannidae; genus Pachyramphus; species Pachyramphus minor. The sequence goes on from VYXB01004899.1 coordinate 219,630, forward strand.
CACAGCAAAAGTCTCGTCTTTGTTACTCACCCTCATGCCTAATTCGATGTTTTCCCCTCCATAGACCTCCATACCAGGGTCAAGCAAACCAATCTCACCAAAATACTCTCGGTCCACTACAAAGGAGCACCCAATCATGGCTGGTGTCCTGCACAGAGAGAACAAAGCAAAAAGTTAAGTCATTTCTCAGCTACTCCAGAACCCAACTCGTAAGAATTTTACACAGACAAAGCACTTCTTAGTCTTCAAGTTTACATTTTAAAGGAAAATGAACATATTTTTCCCCCACGTGTTGGTGGATCCCTGCAGGTGGCTGCAGGAATGTTCTCATCACATCAGCTCCTCTTTCTCATCAGCAGTTCACCATTTCTACAGCAGGAGGTTAAAAAGGCTACAAACAAATGGCCAAGATATGGTTGGACAAAACAGTTCTTTGCTGCTGGGCCTGATGCACACACTGACACTGCAGAACTGTGGCAGAACTATCTGGTACCCGTGACAAGGTCCATTTGCTGAGGTGCTGCTGCCTGTAATGGGCTCTGCTGTGCCACTGGCACTCCTGGTGCCACTCCAGCATCTCCCCTTTGCACTTTTTCTCAGTTTGAAAGCCACTGCCACCTCCCAGATCACTCCAAGCCTGTACTGCAGGGCACACTATCCCTCTCATGTTTTCTCTGCATAATTGAAAAAGGCAGCTGTTGATAGAAACACGTTTGATCAGTGCTGTTTCTGACAAAGAAGTTGAAATAGCTTGATTAACTCTCCCGTTTCACCCTTACGGAGTGAGATGCGTTCCCAGGATGATGAGCTGAGGACAAGATTTAATGGTGGTTACAGTGGCAAACATCTGGCTTTCACAGATGTCTCTGCACTGAAGTGGGGCTTCTCAGGAGATCCCTGCACTCATTCCATCAACAAAGATGGAGGAAACTGAGGCCAGATGTCACAAACCCCGCAGAGAAACTGCAGCAGGGTCACCACCAGCACCCTCAGTGCTTGGACCTCTGCCACACCCAGAGTCCCCTTCTGTGTGTGCAAGGAATTCCAGTACTCCTCTGTTGCTGCTGTTACCTGTGAAGGCTTTCTGGTGAACCAGTGCCTGGTTAGAAGTGATCCCAAGGCTCTGTGAAAACCACTCATGGCCCTGGTTTCTCCTGGCTGGGCACCTCCATCCTCTGCTGAGGCACATACTGGTACACCAGGATCTTTGCAACATGGATGGCATTTATGAATTCAAGTTATTTGATAAAATGCATCTTCCTCCTTATACTTCCTAGAGCCAAGCCTGGAAAAAGACTGGCCTAAAGAGGGTGAGAGCTCTCCTGTACTCAGGACCAGACACATCCCATATCCACCTCAAGGTCACATCCTGTACCAATGAAAACTGTATTTTGGCCTAACAAGGATTACATTTAGTCCAGAAACAGAAATAAAAGGAGGACATGACCAAGATAAGGAAGTTCAGTGCCTTTGCAGTACCTTTGAGGGAATATTTCAGGTATATTTCTTAAGTTTTAACCATGATAAAAAAAGGAAGACCAAAGAAACACACACCACTTTTTTCATTTTCCTTTCTATGTATTTAAAGCTAAACACAGGCTTCACTGGATTAAGGCATCACTGCTTTGTAAAACTGAGATGCTAGTCTGGGCTTAGATTCATTCCCTTTCCAGCCCTGTCTCCCTCTCAAAAGTCCTCTGGAGGCAGCTCTGTACAGCAGTAGGATGCTCCCACGAGGACCCATCTCTTCCCTTCCTAAAGAGGAATGGTACTGCCAGGCTTTGCAGGCTGCTCTCAGGTGCTGGAATCCCTCTCTCTGGGGGATGGATTTTTGCAGCTGTCGGCTCTGTCCATTAAAACACTGAGTGGTTAATTGACTGGGGGTGGGAAATATATTTTGGATGCAGCTACATAATCATCACTCACAGCCGAATGTCTCTGAGGGAGCCTTTGCAGCTCCCTCTCTCCCTTCTAGGCTTTATTTCTTCTCATTAGCTATTTTCAAATATAGACTCCACAAGCCTTCATGGCTTATTCAGAAAAAACCCTTGTTTTCAGGACTCAGCGACAACAGCAGCACAAGGACAGAAGGAACCACACCCAGCTTTTCAGAGAACTGTCCAAAATTACCACTGATAGTGGCTTTTTCTACCTGAATTTGGCCACCTGCAGCACTGGTGTTCTGCACAGCAGCACAGCTGCAAGCCCAGAAGCTGAACTGAGAGCCCCTGGCCCTGCCCTGGACACATCCTGACACGATGCAAGAACTTGCCTACAGTGCACAGTGTTGAGTTTTCTGCAAATTCCATGTTCAACACCTCCAGCAGAGCCAAAAAGAGTTTTGGACATGGGATCCTCACCAAGGCCAGGCTCTTCACTCCCCTGTGCTCTGACTTGTCTTGGTCACTCGTCAGCACTGGGTTTTCCCAGTATCTGAAATACTCCAGTGTATCTACCACTTTCAGTACAGTGCAGAAGACTTTCCTTGAAGGTTAGAAATGGATATATGAGCAAAAAGAACTGCCTTAGCACATCTTAACCACTGCTCACCAGCCATGGGGCAGCACGTGAGAAGGTGCCTGCCCTCAGCACTTCACAGCTTCAGAGCACAAAATATTAAACTTAACAACACCTGCTTTATATAAAGCAACCTTTTTCCTTAATCACGCACTTTCTAGCAAAACAGTGACATTTTCAGAAGGAAGGTATCACAAAATAGCAATTAGAGGTGCACTGTTTTTTACCAACACCTCAGAGGTGTTGTGAAACTTAATTGATCTATGGAAAATTCTTTGACACAACTGAGGATATTTTAAGCATTAATTATAATCAACAGCAGCACTCAAAGGATAATGTGGGAAACACAGCAAAATGGGTTTTGCAGCTAAAAGCTTAAAATGCAGCATAGAATCATATTGATTCTGCACTGGAGAAAGACACAGCACAGTCAATTTGTGGAAATTACCTGATAGCACGGTTGTAGCAAGGGAAATACAAGAGAGACATTACTCTGGGTAATGCCCTGGGGAAAGGGAGGAAGCAGAGGGCTTTGTGAACTCTCCCTCCTTCCCTGCCTGTTGCAGCAGATGCAGTGCAGGCAGCTGGAGGGCAGAGAGGCACAGTGTGGAGAGGGCAGTGCCTGCTTTGGGATGAGGCACCAGAAACACAGGGCAGGCTGGCCAGGGATGACACTTGCTGTAGGTCTGAGTCACAACTATTTTGTTTTAGTGAGATCCCCAGGAGCACAGCTCTGTCAGCAAAATTCCAGCAAGTGCCAAACCCACTTCTCCAGCCAGGTGCATCCCTCTCCTCCCCTTTACAGCCAACTGAAGGATCCTGCCTGGGGGCTCCATCAGCAACAAGCGAAGGAGAAAGGGATAAGCAGCAGCCTGACCTACAGCACATGATATGGGAAGTCTTCCTCTCCCTCATGCATCCTTCTCCCCTGCCTTAAGCTCAGTGTATTTATCTATATATCTACATATACATCATACAATCACATCACATTAGAAACAGTTTCCAGAGCATCCAATTTCCAGGAAAACTGACAAACGCTCACACATAAATACTTAAACATAAATACAACTCTAGATAAATATATAAACATAAATGTACATATACAGGCATGAGGAGAGAGGGAACAAGATTCAAATGACATCACCTGTCATGGTTTTCCACCTCCCCTGGCAGAATGTTTCATTGATTCAGGTTCCTAAGCAGCACCTCACCCCTGTCCTGACAGGTAAGTAGGGAAACGTGCCTGGTACCTGGAGGAGTTACACCAGGCCCTGAGAACAGAACTCAAGGATAGATTTGCTGCTCTGGAGCTAGAGGGAAAAAAAAAATGACAAGCTAATTCTCAGCTAGAAAAGCAGGGCAAACATGGATGTAAAATAACTCTCTGATGACCCCTGGAAGTAAATTTTTTGGAACAGGCTGGACACCCACCCAAACCTGGGCAAGCAAAAGAGAAACTGCTCTGTTACAGGCTCCTGTGAAGCAGAAACTGAAAAGATGGCCATAATCAAATCAATAAACAGTGTCCAGTTCTATTATTACCTGACAGCATGGTTTATCCTGAAAGACTTTACCTTCCTAAGCTCAGGTACACAGATGGGTCTCTTCCCGGAGCAGCAAAGACCCAACATGGCTTTACCAGCATTGCTATGGCAGAGCAGCACAGGGCATGGAATGCACCTGAGATGGGCACAGCCCCCCCAGATAAAGGAGGCAGCACAAAACACTCCACTGGGGGCACATGAAACTCTAATTTACACACATGAGCAGGACACAGGGCGCTCTCTCGAGCGGCTGATGCAGCGCGTGTGAAAACACGTTCCCTGGTACCAAGCTATGGCATATTAAAGCAGTAAGTGAGAACATATGCAACAATGAAATGCACCACTGCTGCTGGAGGAAGATAAAATGGAAAGCTGTGCAGGGCTTGGCTGAACGAGGCTGACTAATGACTCTAATGTTAGTGGCTGCTGATCAAGAAATCAAGTGCAGAGCAGTCCATCATAATCGCGGCAGGTGAGGGAAGACGAGTCAGAGCCAGAGCTCAGAATACCAGAGTCCTTCCTTGCTGTTCCAAAACCCAGAAAAAAAATACAGCATGCATTAAAAGCCCCGGCTTGTTTCAATGCATAGTCAAATTCATTCGAAACCCTCAGAAATAGGATCCTTTGCTACACAGTTTGTTGCCAGATGACAAGGACGTTTTGGGGCAGCGCGCTCTCAGGAACACAAATGGGAAATGACGTGATGGACACAGCGTGTCAAAATAACAATCCTCATTTAAATCCTCACGTTAGGGACATCTCACATCTCAAATGTCAAACATGTAAAATGGATTGCCTGCAGAAGCCGATTCAGGGAACATCAATTGTTCTGAAGTTCAGAGTACTAACGTGGGGGAAAAGAAAGAACCGACTTTAAAGTGTATCTGAGATCTTTACAAAATCTGACACTTTGTTCTTGCTATTTCTTTGCCTTTGTTAGCACTTCAAGGCCACATCCCCATTGTCATTTAGAGCACAACAGCTGCTGTGACATTTTATGGTGCACACTTGACATGACTGCCTATACAGTGCCCCACTGGCATGAGGGACAGTTCCTGCTCCTTCCCAGCAAGGCTCTGTGTAGGATCACACCACTGTCAGCATTCAAGAAATCAGAGGATCAGGCTTCAAACAGAAAAAAATCTTAGAAAAGAAGCACATCTGCTGTGTAGTCCCAGAAGAAACCAGGAATCGGACCCTGCTTTCTAAATGTCTCACCCAATTCTGCAGATCGATGATATTTGTTCACACAATGCAAACATGAGAAATGCCAGGGCTCTGATCCTCACTGATACCAGAGTACACACGTTTCTTAACACTGAAAATGTTTAATCCCTTTGGAGATCTGGCAGGAAATACTCAGCTACACCAACCACAAATCCAGTCCCAGGGTTATTCATTACAAGCCTTTTCCCTCACAAAACACACCAGGAGGCACAAACCAAACCCACCACTTGCTGAAGGGAGTGGCAAAGGAAGCCTAAAGAGGAACAGTGAGGCCTAAATGAACTTGCAGTTTTCATGCTGATGAACAGTCCTGCAATCTTATGAAGCACCAAACAGACACCATCAGTGAGCACCTGCTTGGATGTCTTGCAAAATGGACTAAAATAGAAAACATTTCTTCAGTATGTGCTTTGGAAAGCTGGTTACAAAACCAAAATCTGTACCAAACCAACAGAGATTTTGAAAACTAACTTTGCCTTCTTTTTGAAAATATATTTTAAATACTCTAAGCCACTACATTCCCATCATGGGTGCTTTCAAATTTCATCCTAAGTACAGGCCTCCTGATTCTTTTCATCAATAACACTCACATTCCCTCTCTCCATTACCCCAATTACACTGGTTTATCACCTGAAAGCCACAAAATCACACTGTATTTCTACAGGCAGGAATAACACAACAGCCAAATGCTTTAGCAAATCCATCCAGGTGCTGCTGCTTGAGAGCCCCATGAGCAAGCAGAGCAGTGTGCTGGGAAGGGGCTGCTCTGCTCCCCTGGATCACTGCACTGGAAGCACAGTGTGCCCAGGGAGACACCAACGTGTTCACGGGTCGACGTCGATGCTGCTGCATTTCAGGGCATGGAATTCTTAATTCACAGAAGAGATGCTCAGGCAATCACAGTGTGTCAGTGCTCCTGGTATTTGTCAGCAAGGGTTGGGTGCTCTCCTCCTTGTGCTGCTTGTCTCACCTGTCTCAGGGAGGTTTATGAGCTGCTGAACTGGAGGGTTTGTTCACTCGGGTCCAGAATAAAATCACTGCTCTTGGGAGCCAGCTACTTACCTGCATCAGATTTCAACACTGCTCAGTGCCTGAGTTTGGACCTTGTTCACTTCTGTGTCAGTCCAACTCAGTTCCAGCATGACACCAGCAAGAGCCTGAACACAGACCTGAGGAAAGTCCCTGGCACATCATGCCCTGTGTTGCTGAAAAAGAACCCTCTTACCCCAGCACTACAGGGATGAGATTCCTCATCCTCTGTTAAAAAGATCTGCAGTTGGATTTCCAGAAGTGTTTTGCTGAGGCAGCTTCCATGCCTTAGGGAGTGCATGACCTACTACCACTGAAATAATGTCTAAGATCTTGCTGAGATTTAACCTCTAAGTTCAGTCTTATCTGGTACTTGATCATTGTCTCCAGAACAGAAGATACTGAAATACTGGAGCAATCCACGTGAAAATTAATACAGTACAGATGAACACAGATTTCCCATGTAAACTGCAAGTCATCAAGTGTGCAAAACCTTTCAGGTGTGGAAGACTGAAACACTGGTTCCAGGAATGAAATCTTTGGCTGATTAATTTTCATCCACCAATAACCTGTTTCTCAGGGCTGAGTGAAACAGGTATAAAACACCTGCACTTGTAAAGCAATGTGAGGCAAGCAGGGCATGTTATCCAGGAAAACTGATTTCCTAAGTAATTACTTTCCTGCTTATTGAGGTTTTGAGCCAGGCAAAGGGTCAGTGATGATGGACTGTGCTGTCCTCTAGTAAATAAGGTTAATGTTACTGTATAGCTCTGTTTTGCAGTCACAGAGCATGAGAATGAACCTAAGTACAACTTGCCCAAATACACATTGAAATATTATTCTGCATGAGGGACAGATGCTGTGAGATGGTCCCATCCAACTGATGGGATCAGTTTGTCTGTGTCTTTTCACTTCCAAAGGATCACCTGGATCTTTCCAGGTGGGCATGTTGTTTGAAGTGCTCAGATGAATTTGTCAGGACCTGACAACTCAAGCTTTACACTGGAAGGGAAGTACATCAGCTTCTCTGCCAGAGCCCACTCTGGGACCATACAGTAGAGTTTTAGCTTACTTTGGTTTGGAGGTGATATACATGAAAATGAAGAAGACTCTAAGGTGGTAAATTGTGTCCTTCCCAAGGAATCTTAAAAACAGGGTAGAGCAATCTAAGTGCATACCTGGGCTTCACATTTTTTAGCATTTATTTCAACAGTTGCTAACAATAGTACCTTTAACCAAGTACAGTACATCTCAGAGGAGCTGTTAAGAAGAGAGGAGGAGATGAAGGGCTAGGAGATGTGAATTTTCAAATGAAGGGGAAAGAAAGCCCTTTTCACACAGGTTCCTGTTTTCCCACTGTAACAATTCTCAAAAACACCTTCACAATTCCTGTAACAGCATTTCCTTAGAAAATTCCATTTCTGTAATGTAAAATGCTCTCTTAGAGAGAAAAAGAAAATGACACTCTGACTATGTGGTCTGGGTTCATTTTAAAATTCAGCCAGTAGGAAAACTCAGAATACGTGTGCAAAGTTCTCAAAAATTAAAGAAAAGAGCAACTCTGGAACAAAGCAAGGCCAAGACATCCTGCTGGTGCTCATGGGAAGCTCTGGTTTGGGCTGATGGCCAAGACTGCTGCCCACAGACCAGAAGTGAAAGCAGCCTCTTTGTAGTCATATACACAACACCTTTGTTTCTCACACACACAGTGCCAGAGTCCACTGGAAAATAAAAGCTTAGATGAAAAAGATCCTGCTATGCTCCCAAGGGCCACAACATGAACTTGAAGCACACACTCACAGCTGGAGCATGTGCCCTTCTGTGTACACTGTGGTGCAGCTCTGAGAGGCTCCACAGGCACCCCCAGCTTTGCAGAGCCATCTGTTTCCTCCAGTCTCATTTTGCTGTCCCTGCCCAAAGCCTTTAGCCTTGCTTTTCACTCCAAGTCCCCTGAGCAGACAGCTGAGATGGAAACACCGCTCGTCCCGAAGTGACAGCACGCGGGAGATTTACCTGATGGGAGCTGACTCATCCCCCTTATCGAGCCAGTCCTGGGGTGGGATTATGTACATGCACCAGAGCCCCCAGTTGTAGCCATGGGCAGCGTTGGCATATTGCTGCACTTCAAAGGTGTTGTACTTGATGTTGTCAATGGCCGGCAGGATGATCCGCTTGCGATCCTCTCTGATCCGGGTAAGTGCAGGTTCCGCCCTGAGAGCAAGAAAAACAGTGACAGGTTTTACAGCCACCCAGTAATCCCAGGTCCTGCCTGGCAGGCTGATGAAACGAGGTTCTCTAGCAGTGCAAGCATTAACCCAGTGAGATGGCAGCCCAGAGCCACATCACTGTCACACACTGACGGCTGGGGGATACTTCACACAGCAGCTGCACAGGAATTATTACCTTTAGGAACCTGTACCACAGTTAAACAACACCAAACCTGACCAAACACCTGTTCTGAGGCCTGGGGACTGTTCATTCATTTCACAATGGACAAGTGTTGAGAGACACCATCACCATGAGCAGTTAAAATGGTCTCAGTGGCTACAGCACCAGGGCTCCTGGTAGCGATTAAACACCAGCTCCTGCTGACATGGCCTGAAGAACTAAACACACACCAGGGGCTGCAAGAATCTGAAGGTGACTCAAAGGTTTTAATCTTGTTTCCTAAGGACTGACCCCACCGGATCTAGTTTGAATGACAAGTGTGGCTGCATTATTCCTTCTAAAACCTCTTTGGTGATGAGAAGATTTCAATTGCCAGATGGTGCAAAAGCAGCGAACTGCAGGAAATGTTCCATCATTTCAAAAGGCTTTAAAACATCAATGTGCTTTCAACAGAAGCTACATCCCAAAAGGAAAGTAAAAAGCTTCAGTGCAAACACTCATTTCTGACCAAGGTAGTCTGAAGTCGCTATGAATTTACAGGGAAAGTGATCCAAAGAGGGAGCAGACTTACATAAGGGTGGAAATCACTCCTCAAAGTAGCATTACAAACAGCCACTCGTTCACTCCTTTGTAACTGTGTTTCCCCTTGAAATAAGCTTTGAAGATTTTGCAGAGCTCTCACATGTATCTTTAAGGGAATGGTGGTTTGCTGTGATTCACAAAGGTAGTGGGATTTGAACACTGATCTTTTCTCATTTTTCTTTTGCTGTTGGTTAAAAGGCAAATGTTCCTTCACGGCTTCGAGTTTGTTACTTTATATTTTGTTTGTTATATTTAGTTTGTTACCATGAATTTTCTTGTGTAGGCCAACAGAAAGGGAAAAGCTATGAGGTTAATTCAAACTGCATTTTCAGTCTTCACTGCCTCCGTCTGAACTATCATAAATTTTCTGGTCTCTTCTGTAAGAAGACAGAAATTTCTCCATAATTCAATACAGCCAAAATATTTGTCATTTTGTACACAGTCTCCCTATTGCTTACATGAGGTTGTGTACTGCTTGCCTTCTCTTCTTTTTACTGCTCCTACATTAGTAAAAATAGACATGGCTTCAGTGAAACCCTTGAGTATTGATGATGAGCTGCTTACTGCAAATAAACCACCACAAAATAATGTAAAATAAGAGCATAACTGACAAAAAGACAAGGTGTCACAGCATTGCATTTGGAGAGAAGTGCAAGAGAGTTAAACTAGTTTCATTTGGATTCCTCCAGAAAACTGACATTTGAATTTATCAGCTGGATGCCAACCAAGCAGAGAATGGAAGTTTTAATAAAAAGGATGATCACAAGCATGGTGGGAAAAAAAGAATGACACTGCAAGTTGCAGAAATTTTCTCTGGCCAGGAAGGTTATGAAAGAGATGTTCATCTCCTATTCAACACATATTGTTTTGTTACTGTCCTTGATTTATTCTGGGAATAAATCAATGGATCCCTCATGACTGGAATGGCCTGAGGTCACCCTTACTACTGCTTGCCACCTGCAATTTTAGGTGCAGTACTTATATTGTCAAAGCCCAAGGTCCTGCAAGGTACCAAAAACCTCCACAGAAGCCTGAAAGCTCAGCAGCCTAAAGGAGAACAGTGATTTCAGCTCTATTTTTAACATACTTTTTTCCCCTTTTTTTTTTCATGTTTTTGCATGAAATTTAAAGAGTTGTACCCCAGACTCAAAGGAGATTTTTTTATTTTTTTTTTGCTTCCTGTGGGAGGAACAAGAAACAACTGAGAGAGACTCAGGACAGTGCAGGACATGATTCAGACTCTCAATTCATATGGTCTTCAGGCCACACTTGGGCACCCCCATAAAGAGCCAATGTGACCTTCCAAATCAGGATAAGCCACTTCTGTTGTCAATATGAGATTATGTTTATGAGATTAAGTGTTTTAAAAACCAGTGGGTGGACAGCAGAAAAACTCTTGCAAATCCAACAAAGCAGTGACTAATGCAGGGAAGCTGATTCCATTTCGTTCTTTCCATCATGTTTTCTGTGCTTGTCACCTTAGAGGCAGCAGAAGAAAACACAGAACAGTGGCCACTTGAGCCAGACACTCCCACCACGAATCCAGTGCCCCCAGCTCCCTTCTGGCAGCTGCAACAAAGGCTTTCAAAATACCGAACAACAGCTATAGGTGTCACTAATGACAGACCACTAATTGTTTGAGTGGAAGAAGAATCCACCTCTTCAAGGTTTTAAAGCTAAAAAATGACCTTGGTGCAGATCACCCTCCATGCAAAGGGCTTGGAGCAGGACCCTCATTACAGAACAAGACTGTTTAACCACCATACTTCAAACTATCCTGGAGGTTGCACATTCCTTCTACAGTTCCTCCTTGTATGCTTATTTTTCAAGTATTTTGCTTTGTAGGGTAGATTGAGATTGTGTAATGAAAAAGCCAAAGGGAGAGAAGGAATTCTCCTCCTTTAATGTCAGATGTCTGCAAATCCAAGGTAACTGCCTCAAACTTCCATTCTCAGCAGAGGGAGATGAAGGCTGGCACTTTTATAGTCAGATGCTTCTCATAATAATGCAGACACTGAAACTAGGTGAGATTAATAACATTGAATTATTTTGAATATAAAGGGAATTTAGCCTGTGACTTTGCAAGACAGCTTAAAATTGGACTGCTGAAGTGTATCCCAAATAATGGTTAGAGAAAGAATGTGAAGAAAATATTTAACAGTCACTCTGGTTTTCAGCCCTTAATCATATCTGTGACTGTGTTAATACAATACTTGAGCCTTGGAAATGTTAACCTGGGTCCTCAGTTTCTTCATTACACAAAGAACAATCCATTCCCAGCTCTGGGGCTGCTCTCACACCGTCACCAAACCACTCCTGTCACTCTCCAGTTGACCAATTTCTGTGTGTTTCCAGCTGTATGACTCACATTTATTACCTGACATGTGCTTTGCATGTGAATGACACAAGGAGGGACCTCTGGAGCATTAATGCAACAGTTGGGTCAAAATACACGATGAAATTCCATTCCTGCTTCTGCCAGCTCACAGGACTGAAAGGACAGAGGGGAAGAGGGTTGCTGAAGCCCAAGTATGTTCTGCATGATGTGCTGATGAGCTGCAATATGTTGTTTGAGTGTTTCCTTTCCACATGGCCACCGCTGGCAGTGAGGCAGGATTCAGCCCTGCCTGATTAGGTACAAAAGACAGATGTGAATTCTGAGATTCATCTCTATTTTTCAGAGATGCAAAAATATTAGGTTCCTACCTGATATGTGAGTCAATGTGCTTTATGGGCATACAGCAGCATAGATTGTTAACAAGTTATTTACTGGAGCAAGAGCAAAAGTTCTCCCAGGCATATTCACAGACATGATGGATTTCAGGAAACTAAATATAATCAAAAGATTCAGCTGTAAAGGTAGTGCTTCACAGCAGCCAGTGTTTTTCTTCACCTAATAAAAACCAAGCAGACAATTTGGACTGGAATATCACTGACATATGAAGATCCTCCCTTCTATCCTCTCTTAAAACATAGATTGTCAGTGTCCTCCTCTCACTCTGAATAGATTGCTGATGAATGGATAAAGCCAGAAGAGTAAGGACAGTAAATTGAGATATCTTACAGACCCCACTAGGCTAAAGGGTGTTCTCACTTCAGTTTTATCCCAGGACTCATCCCTGTGACTGACAGACCTTAGCTGAACCTCCACAGAGCACATGGCTTTCCCAGGATTTCGGGGAGCTTCCCAAAGGCACCAGGACAGGCTGGGCAGGACATCCACAGCAAGTGCCTTGGTGAGTGATTCCTCCTTGCAGAAACTCTCTTGGGGGATTTGTGAGAGGACTCTCTGATCAGGAGCAAACCCACAATGAACTGATGTGTTGCTCTGTCACAGTGTGTTGAGCAGACCAATAAACAGCACCTGCATTTGATGCTTTTACCTACCAGTTGAAAGATTTCTGCATTAACACTGCATTTTCCAAGGTGCTGAACTCCCATGCTGACTTCATTGGGAGTTCCAGCAATGCCAGAACTGGGGGCCTCGAGGACCAAGTGCTCCCCAGATAAACACTGGAGGTAGAAAGAGAGGTGAAAGGCAGAATTTAACCCAGAGTACAGAATAAGTTGTAAGAAGACTGAGCGCAAAGGCAGGGGCTGAACTGTGATAACACAGGCTTCTCTAATCCCATTGTAAGTCTATCTCTGAACATATATGCATTCTGTATTTAACACTGGGTTGATTCAGAGCAGCTCAAACCCCACGGGAAACCACAGCAAACAAAAACCGTGTGCTGCCTCACATCCTTATCAGATTGCCCGAGAATTCGTGCCATGGGGAAGTCTGATTTTTCACAATGCTAAAAAGAACAGCTTCTTCCAGATAAAAGACAGATAAAAAAGAAGTGAGTTACGAGCTCCTCAGTGCACATGATTATATAATTCACCCTTTAAAATATGTAAAAACACCTGCTGGCTTCAAGCAGACTTTTAAAAAGGCGCAACATAGGAATAAATGCAGACAATCCAAGGGAAACCACATGATTGCTGCAGGCCAGAGGGCTGCCCCACTCTGCTACTTCAACAGCCTTCACAATTTCAGGGATGCTTTGCTATCATGCAGCATCTGAGAAGCAAACCCCACTCTCCAGTTCTTAATTAGAATGATTGCACAAGGCATTTGTCAATAAATTCCTCACCGCCGCCCAAATGTCACTTTTTCTAAATTGGTTCAAAAGTAAATCCTTTCCTAAATGACAGGAATTGCATTGGGAAATGTCTCTCAAATTCTGCCCTATCCCAAGTGGATACACAAATATCCCAATCTTTGGGATCTTTTTTTCCTCTCCACCACCACTATGCTAATTTTTACTCCAATAAAAAATGAAGAATGGACATTAAAATAAAAATAAAATCCAACCTTTATTTTTTCAGCTTCCGCAAATCCGAATTTCTTTTTCTTGCAAGCATTTAAGGAAGAGTCCTTACAAGACATAAATGAAAGACAACATGGTCTCACCTGCTAGATTTTATGGCTCAGTGGGTTTAACACCGTGTTTTACTCTGGCTCTACCACTGTCAGATACCATGAAGTGTAAACTTAACACAGAAATGTAAGGAAAAAAACCCAAAACTGTGTAAACTGAAAGCTTATTTTGCATGATTTTATACTCTACCTCACATTTCCCTGACAATATACATTTATCAGATGCAGACAAGCAGATCTACTGACACACATAATTCTTCACTGAGGCCATCTGAGGAATATTTAATGCAGAATGCCTCTCTTGTAAATAAGTGTTCAGAGAACTGAAAAAGAAATAAGTTTCATACTCCCTTCCTCGGTCTCTAAGAGAAAAGAGAGGAATTCCCCATCTGCTCTCCCTGACATCTCTATCAGCTCTATTCCCGTGTGCCCAGCGAAGTTTCAGACCCACAGCCCCCAGGCAGAACGGAGAGAACGCGGCAGAAACGGCTGCTGCAGAGGTAAAGATCAGCTCTTTGCCTGCCTGCTCTCCATGGCTCTTTTCTGCACCACTGAAAAGCCATGAGGATGCTCCAGTGAACACTCTGGGTCGTTGAGGTAGGTGAATAGTTGAAGCTGCTTTTCTGGTACATCCTCTCTATGTAGATCTGAAGGGCCCACATGGCTCACGCTTCCCTCTCCACTCACACAATGCTAGTTCACTTTTGCCATCTAAAACATGTATTTCATCAAGTTACCAAATGGATCCACAGGCTTTGGATGAGAAAAGATTCCCTTAATAAACATGTGTCCTTTCCTCTGCACAAATAAAACTTCCCAGGTCAACCCTGGCACGGTACCAGGGATGCAGCAATGAACCATGTCCTGAGCAGGAGGGATGTGCTTGAACCCTCCAGAGGGGAGGGAAAGCACAGGGGAATGACTGCAAAGGTAATTTTGCCCTCACCTTCACCACTTCTCTCACTAGAAAGAAAGAACCATCTGGACCTTACCAAATCCCCAAAGACCTGATTGAACTTGAATCAACTTCCTTTTTCCTTTACACAGTCCTTTCAGGAGTCCACTGCTCACAGCCACTACAGCAAATTGCACTGCATCTTACAGTATAAAGTAGCACCTGCAAATATCACCCACAGACCCAGGGATCTTGATCTTCAGTTCTTCGTAGTTCATTAAAACACCAATTTCCTATATTTTTAAAACACTGCCAACTTCAGGCATCCTCCCTAATGATGGGATCTGTATGACACAATCTGATGGATACTCAGCTTATATTTCAGGTTCTCTTTCTGCTGTCAGGCTGTCTCTGTGTCTCTGTTATACTGAAATCTTTTGATTAAATCCTCTTACTTCACTGCTTCCTTATGGATACTCCCCCTTTGTCTGGCAAAATTTTAATTACTACAGCACTGCATAACTCCATTCAGTGCTCTGATATTACCTCAGTGATAGGAGCAAAAGCAATTCCTAAGACAGAATGTAACTATAATACTCTATCATTATGTCTTCTTTTATGGCTCCTAGCACCCTCTTTATGGCTGCTAATATATTGTGGTTTCTGCCTTTCACTTACTGATTTCTGCTCTCCTTCACTCAATGTGTCCTTTTTCTCACCCAGAGAATTAACACCCTATCTCTGCTATCTCTCTTTCCTGCTCCCAGACATAATATAGGAAAGAGTTCACTTCTCCTCCTCATGTTATTCTTTCCCATCTCCCAAAGACAGGAGTCTACACAACACTCTACATGTTCTGCAACACAATCAGCATCCAGGACGTGATGCTCTGCACTCAGGGTTACTGTGTCTTAATGTACAGTGGGAGGACCCACTACAAGCCCTGAAATCTTCAGAGGACTGAAGGGAAACTGAGCTACACCAGCTTAAACAAACCCTCAGAGAGGAAAGTACAGCAGCTTTTCATGCCCACTGCTTCTGCTGGGTTGCTGACTCCTGCTAAGCAACCCTTAAAAACAGACCTGGTTCTACTGCAGGAGAGGTAGAATTTTACACATGAACTGTACACATACATTATCACATAATTTTAGTTTAAAATTCCAGTTGAGAATTAATTGCAATGGCCTCCCTTTCAGGCAGTCCCCTCCACTTTCACTCTCACAGCAGCAGTTCTGGCTCACACTATCAAAAGCCTTAAGGGGAACAGGTCAGTCGAAAATCACTGCTCTGCAATAACATATTTCTACACCTGAGAAGCCAAAAAGCGGCAATTAAGCACAGCAAAATAAATAATTCAATAGCTAATTTGACCTGCCAGGTTGTAGAGTGTTTTTTTATATTCTACCAGATTGTATTTTAGTTTAGAAGAAGTGTCCCTGGAGAGTAATGCCGTGAGAGCCCGTAAAATGCTATCCTGAGAAATAAGGCAAAAATTCCCCTGTAAATGGCCCACTATTGTTTAAAGAAGCTTTCTTGTTATTGGTCCTGCATATTTCATGAGAAAGTGAAGAAGTCCTTCTTTGTTTCTATATGAATTAATCTGCCAACTGATTAGACAGGTAAAGCAGCCATAGATTGGAAGACTAGAATTGCACTGCAGGTACTTGACTTTTAGATGGAACACAAACCAAACAGAAAGCTGATGCTCTTTTCTGTGGTAAAGGAATTGGCTTCCTTTTAATTGCCTCACAAATAATCCATAGACAGCTTCGAGTGGGACCAATCCATGTGGCCTCTGAATACATAAATACGCACTGAAAATGGGGGGAAATATTCATGCAAGATGCAACTAAGTAGGAGAACAGAACAGCAGTTCTACTTTAACAAGAGACTCCTGCCTCACTCCCAAGTTCACAGGGCTGGGAGTACGGGGAATTGTGACCTGGTGGGGAAAAATAAAGCAGTCCAGATGGAAGGACTTTAGTTCCTCCCAGTAAAAGAAGATTAGAAGAAAATGGAGCTGACAGAGTGGGCAGCACTACAATTAGGAGGAGATGGGCAGAGCAGGGCTGGAGGAGGCCCAGCAGCCACAAAGGCTGAGTGGAGGAACAGCAGGAACTCCGGCAGGGAGCACTCGGAGCCCGCGCGGCTCTCGGACACAGGGCACGGGTGTGCCAGCCCCACTCACTGCCCCGTGGTCCCAGAGCAGCTGCAGAGCTGGCTCAGCACAACAGCTCAGCCCTGGGCAAGCTGTGGAAAGGAGAGGGCACCAGGGAGGATGCAATACATGCAGACACTCTTTATCTCGGATACACACACCCTCTCATTTACTGAGCAGTCCGCGTTCTTGCTGTGCTGATTTCAATCCCTTCTGACATTAATGCAATGCAGCAAGGTTAAGAAAAGCCCCTAACAAACCCCAAAGCAACCACAAAGCCCTTTCCTGCTTTCTGACACTGCTGCCGAGCTTCTCTGGGTACAGCACATCAGTCAGATCTCAATGTCCTTTATAAAATTATAACAAAATTCTCCATAAGCCTCAGAAAACTGCAGCTTGGGCAGGACAAGCGCTGGGAACAGCACCCAGAGCATGGTCTCCCCAGTTCCCAGCCCTGTCCCATAGCTGATATTATCCTAGATGAATGTTTGCAATGATTTGAAAGATCTACTTGCTTTAAAAGTAAATAAATAAATTAAGCCAGCTCTTAAGCTTCTAAAAAACTACTACAACTGCTATTATAGTCTAACATAGTCCTAGGGAAAAAAAATGGGATGAACATAAACCAGGTGCACTACAAGACTTATTTTATTGCATCTTCCATTTTATAAAGATATTCATGAACATATAAAAATAAACACACCACTCCTTTGCAATTAAGTTTCTCCCTAGTTGTAAGTACAGCTATTTTTAGTTTTAATTTGAGGATATCTCCCAGAATTGCAGAGCATAATCATTTCCACCATAACTCTGCATCATCATTATCAAATAACAGCCTATCTTTGGAAAACACACATTTTACATGCTGAAGGTCCCAGCAGCCCTTTTTCAGCTGACTGTACATGTCAGTTCCTTCAGTCCCAACTTCGGGTAATGCAAAATATTGGCCACCAAGTGGTGCTACAAAGGTTTCCTCCAAATGTAGATCTGGCCCATTAAACCCAAAACTTCACTTGCAAATCAAAGGGGGATGAGGAAAGGTGCACTAATTTCAAGCTCCATTAAAAATGCAGGAAATCATTTAATGTTTCCCTCAAATGTAAACGCAAGAAAATTTACGAGGAAATCAGATTGGTATTCAAGTTTCCAAGACGAAATGACATAAAATGACAAGGAGGTAAAAGAAGCACTTGAAAGCATCCATCTGCCTGCAGCCCAAAGCTCCTTACTGGTGCCTGCCCATTTGAATGCTCCAGGGATTTCCCATCCACTGTGGTTCCAATTACTTCCCTCTCTACTGAGCTGTCCTAGACCAGTCACCACAGGGTTTTTATATGGGTCTTGCAGTCATTGGAGAAGACCCTCAGCAATGTTGCAGTAATCAAAGACATTCTTCAAAATGGGGTGACACCAGCCCTCAGCCATCTCACCCCCACGGCCTCACGGCTTCCCTGCAGCTCAGCAAATGTCCCCTGAGGCACAGGGCAGCTGCCACCGAGGCAGCCTCCCCCTGGGGACAGCCAGCACTCACCAGCCAATGTTGAATTCCACGTGGGCATCGAAGAAGCCGACAACAGGAGAGGTTGCTGCTTTCCAGCCCTGGATTCTGGCTCGGATCAGTCCTTCTCGTTTGGTGTTGCGCACTATTTTCACCAGGCCTGGGTATCTTTTATTGACGTACTGGTCCAGATTAAATTTCAGCTCAACTGCAGGACAAAAAATAAAAAATAAATAAAACCACACAAACGTTTAGAATGAGAAAAGCCCTGCAATGTTATGTTTAACTTTGATTTATTCAGCAACAGAAAGGGAAAGAGATCCTTAAAATAGTCCCAAGCCCTTATTCATTCTCACAGATACAAACCAAGTCCCGTGGTTGTGGCATGAACTAATTCCAGGGGTATCAGCTCAGAGAAATTCTCTACACATCCGAGATTTGCCCGGGTTTAATACAGCTTGATGGATTTGAGTATAGCTTTGAAGAGCTGTTTGCCAAACTACTGTTAAATAGTTACTATTCTAATTCTCTGATGATTTGCATTAGGTTACAAGTGGCCTCTGGAGGAGCAACTCTGGCCATAAAGCAGTGTAACAAGGGAGTCTGGTGATTTTTCGTTCTGATTTATGCTGCTCAGTAAGAGTTTGAAAAACAACCTCGATGGATTTTGGGTCAAGACCTAATTCAGATCACAATTTCTCTTCATTTTAGGGGTTTCCCTTAAATATAATTAAGACTCCTCAATACCAGGCTTCTTTCCCATTGAACTAAATTGCTATTGAAGATCTCAGATAGATTTGTCTTTTGTTCATTTTCAGGCATTCAACCACAGACAGAGCAGAATTCATTCACCCCTTTTTCAGCTTCATTTCAAGAGGTTTATAAACAGGGAAATTACCAAAATGGTCTCTCTATTTTTTAAAAATCAATCTAGTTTGGTAATTCATTTCCACTGCAGTTTATTCATAATGTGGCTTTGGCTCAAGTGTATTTATTAGGAAAACTAGAAGAAGCTTCCAGGATGTCAGAATCCTCATTCTTGAGATCTATAGTACCCGGTAGCATCATTATCACTGGAATCAAAGACCTGATAAATCTCCAGTTATCAGGAAGAGCGGCAGAGAAAAGCCACAAAAGAGTTCACTGAGAAACGATGAGTTCAATTCTCCTCAGTATTACACTGACTCAAACTCTCTGCAATCTCACATAATTACTCCATGGGTTACTCTGCCATAAGTGAAATCTGAATTGCACAACCTTTTTCTTAAATCTATACGTTTTGAAATTTAGTTTTGTTTGAGCTCTTTCTTCTCTCAACCTTCCTCTCTCTTCAGGGATCTTGAAGAGTGAGAGCAACTTAAAACCAAAACATGTAAGTAAAGCTGTTGTTCTGTGGAGGAAATGCTAAACTTGAGACTTATTTTAAATAAATACGGTTTTAGAAGATGCAGCAGTTCTAGAAGACTAAGGTATAACAACTCAAAACACAACAACACTGCTAGTCCCTTGTATCCTGAGAGTTCTTCAGACTTGACTGTATTGTGCTGATCTACAGCACTCTACATGTATGTGTGAGTCTGGACTGCTGCAACAGAAATGCTATTTTTACATGAATGAACCAGATGACCTGGAAGTTGCATGTGCTTTGTGCCCATTCTGTTTCGTGCTCATCCACTAATTTACTCCCTATCTCAAAAGGAGAAAAAAATCAGGCTCAAAATCTGACGTTATCAACACCTCTTTAAATCAAGGAGAAACAGTGTGCTACTATGCAAAAGAGCATCTTTCAGGACAATCTGTAGCCCCACATTTCCCTGGAAGCAGAATTTAAAATTTTAGTCTATTAATGATGATGTTCCTCCTGATCTGAAAATTTGGACAAAAGTGTCCTATTAAGACTGCCCATACAAATGTCATTTATTCTGAGAGGATTTCAATGAAATCAACAGGGTTTATCCACATAATGTTTATTTGTTATACAAACAGTCAATATTTACTCACAGCTTTGTGCAAATGGCTCAATCAACCCCTCTCATCAACAAACATGAACTCTTGCAAATTCTACTGCCTTCAGCAGAGGTATGTTAATTTACACCAGCATATGAGTCAATGGTTATTAGCTGCAAATCAGGGGTTGCTGAAATGCAGAATGACTCCAAGGTGTTTCATCCAACATCAAAAAAATAAGCATTTTGTCCAGCAGCGACCAAACTCCCTCTGCTTTATGTTTCACATCCAGAAATCACACATTAGGAGGGAACACTTGGAATGCTCACCATTGTCACTGTTGTCATCCACCAGGATGATCTCCTTGAGCAGGTGGGAGGGGGTGTGATTGACAACGCTGTGCACCGAGCGCAGGATGACCGAGAGCGCCTCGTTCACAAATATAAACACCACAGAGATCTGGGGCAGGTCATCGGGGTAGGTCATCTGTTTGCACCTGCAGGGAACAAAGGCACAATTAAAACCCAGGCAGCCACTGGGAGGCCAAGTGGGCTGCAGAGCATCCTCTCCTCCTTGCTCTCCATCCCTCAGAGGGGTTTGCAGGCTTTGTCCTCTGTAACCCCAAACAAAGATGTGGTAAAAGCTTGAAAGCAGCAACCTGTGTAAAACAAAGAAGATGAGCATACACACACATTTGTAGCGGCTCTCATTCCCTGGAAGGTCAAAAGCACCTCTGGTAAACCAAAGGAATATCAATGACTTCGCTCAAAAACAACCTGCAGAAGGCCCAGAGTGCTACACCCTGGCTGTGCTCCCAGAGGAACCATCAGCAGGTCTGCTGTAGCTCAGAAATGCATCTCCTAATTTTAAAACCAGGGCTCACTCAAGCAAATTTTGCATTTGCCCATAAAAGGAGCATTTTCCACCCTTCCTGACTTCGCAGTTTGTGCAGCAATAACAAACACATGATGGGTGTTGTACAGGCACACACTGAAATATCTGCAAAAAAGATCTGCTCCCTCTGAGACATCACCTTGGAGGGCAGTTACATCCTGATCCACAATTTGCTTTTGTGCTGCTCACTGACACATGTATGTCACCAGAGACCATTTTGAGAAGAAAAACTGAGGCCTGGAGAAGTCACACAGCATAGAGCAGAACTCATACTTTCCAAGCCCACACCCCTCTCTAACATCATACTGCCTTATTTTAGTGGAATTCTCTCCCAAAAGCAAATATTCCAACTTAAAAAATACCTATGTGTTCTCACAGTCAAAAGCCATTCAGAATTACCATAGCAATTACTGAACCTGCTCTCTAAAATGCTGCTAATGATATCACAGGAAATGACTTTTTGTGCTCTTATCAAACTTTCTGACCTCTTTGCTCATTACTCTGGTATAACAATCACCTTTTTTCCCCACTCTCAGCAGTCATGGGGACAGGGAGCACGACAAGTGCTTGACTGCTGAGTAACCTCTGGAAATCAGTTATGAGTTCTAGTAAAGTGCAATTATTCCTAACTCCTCATCCCAGCACTGCTTGCTCAGAGACCTGAGTACTTGTCATTGATTACAGTGTTACTGCATCAACTCTCAGAGCTGGCAGGAAAGAAGGGACGAAAGGAAACATGTAACTCAAATCTGGAGACAAAAAGAACACTCTGACCACATGAATATCCTGCGTAATCCCAATGCAACAGGAGCATCTAGATGGGCAAAAGTAAAGCTCATAATTTAGCAGTGGTTTAAAAGCTGCCATAATTTTATTTATTGCAGTGAGGATGAAGAACAGCAAAAGCAGCTGTCCAGCTGAGCAGACTTCTCAAAGCACAGCAGTGATTTAGGAGTTTATTTCCTTCAGACTTCAAGTCAACCTTGAACTCCCAGCTCCTTAGGTCACTTCAGAAAATGAGATGGATATGCTGAAGTAGTCAGGAGAAAGTACCAGTCCACTGAGAAACACTTCAGATGATGTTTGAGAACATGAGCAATCCCAGTTAAGGGGCCTTTCCTTAAAAATCAGTGGGTGCTTAAGTGCTTTGCTGGATTGTCGCCCAAGTTCTTCCCAATGTATCCTCTAATTAGATACCAGTCACAGCCATTTACAGTTAATACTTCCTTTATTCCAAGAAACTCTAACCAGCACTTGACACACGGAGCCAAACACTGACATTAGCAAGTCACACACAAGAACACACTGGGTGTCACCTCCTGCCACCTTTGCTTGGCCAGAGGTTGACAAGAGACCAAGTGCACTGCAAGGGGTCAGTCCTGCCTGTGTGCAAGGCAGAGAAAGTCAGAGTGTCAGGACACGTGAAGCATCAGGCAAGAAACCTATGGGATAGTGATGGAGAAGCTTAGCACAAGACTGGTCACTTCTGTTCTTTCTTAGGAGAAGAAAATTACCAGGAATGTGAAGAAATCAAACTGTACAAAAGTGTCCTAGCAAGGCACACCCTTATAATCCTTCAACCTTACCACCAAGAGAACTGTGGTAAGATCTTAAGAGACCATCCCTTTTTTGGCAGCCCTGATGCTGTGAAATGCCTGGGTGTCTCAGGGAAGGGAGCTGTGACCACATTATGAGCTCTGGCAACTGGGTGAGGGAGGACAATCACAGTAATTGATGGCTGAAATTTGGCCTCATTAACACCCAACACTGCTGAGTTCAAGAAGAATTTAGAGCACACACTTGACCTCTGTGGTGGGCAACGATGTTCTGAGCTGGCCAGGCACAGCTTAAATTTAATATTACTGTGATTTTAAATTAGTGTTATGAACTGCCACCAGCCCCACAGTGCACAACCAGCAGAGGAGCCCAGGTCTGCATGAGAAGCAGGGCCTGTCTCCAGGGCAGACAGGTGAACTGGAGAGGGACTCAGCAGGGGTGTGTTTAGGAGCAGGGATCCCAAGCAAATCCTGACAATGCCATGGTTAAACATTTCCATGGGCCAGCTGAGGATGGATTAGACCTGATATGTGAAACAGCCCTTCAGGCACCTTTCATACGACATGCCAGGCATCAAACCTGAGGCGTCCTGCTGTTGTCTTGGGAAAGGTCTTTGAGTGTTCTCACTCTGTATTTGCTCCTGCAGAGCTTGGCCAGCAACCCAGAGGTGTTTCCTTTGTATGTGACAGAGAGCTTGATGTCAGGTCATCTTTCTCTGTTCTGGAGATGATTTTCACTCATTCTTTCCCTTGCATTGAATCAGTTCCTTAAATGAACACTTCCCAGCCAGCCTCCTGAGCCCAACTGTGAGCACTGTCTTTGCAAGCATAAGAAAACAGGAAAAGCTCTTCAGTTGGCAGACCAGAACCTTGGAAATAAAATCAGGTACTGACATAAAAAGGTCACAGATTAGAAACTGGGAGATGAGAAAACAAAAGCTACTCAGCTGCACATGAACCTGCTCATGGCAACCTCGGAAGTTGGGAGGCAACAACGGGAAGGAAATTTTCCTTTTGTCTGGACCTTCATTCCCTGATAGATGTATTTACTCTATTTGTATCTGATCCAACAGAAACATGTGAAGTCCTCTATTTATCAGAGCTGCTCTTACAGTCCATTTGGCCTGCACTATTTTTCGTGAGGGGCTGACACTGCAGGTAGTTCAGTGCATTACCAAGGAAAGAAAAATCTTTCCCGCTCTATTTCCCCTGCCTTCTCTCCTGTCTGCAAACTTGCTAAAGTCTAAAAATGAGTTTTGCTTGCAGACCTTAATATACTGAGTTTGGAAATGGATTAGGCAATGCATTTAGAGATTTCTGACAGCTTTACCCTTCAGGAAGAAATGCAAACAAAATTAAAGCTGCTTCATGAATCTTTAAAGTATTTAATACAAGATATGTTTTTCCAATGAACCACTGGGATGGGGATGGTTGTGGGTTTCTCTACTTCACAAACTCGATGAAATTGCTGGGCATGAAGAAACACCTGCAGTTCTGGCACAAAAAAAACCCCAAAACAACCCTACCCTAACATGCTCTGTACCTTGAAAGCTGCAGAATGGTCTGTGTTCATGTTTTACAGCCACAGGAGGAGAAGGAGGTGGAACAGCTCCTCATTTGGTACATAACCAATGAAAGGACAAAGATAATTATTAATAAGATTAATGAATTCTTGCTCATTAATGGTAACAAATACTACTTTTAATCATCAGGTCAATGTGTATTTTGAGTCCAGTTAAACCAAAGGCTCAGAGTAGTCTCACCTGCATGGTCACCTTTTAGTACCTAAATGCTGCTGTGACTTCTGTAGGCACAGACAACTTACCACAGCTAAATCACTAAATTTAGTGGCGAGTTCAATGCTTGATTTCTTTCTCCAGAAACCCACTGAGGCTTTACAGCCAGTGCTGGATGTAACAGTAACTTTTGAGCTGCACAAATAAACCAGTATTGCTTTCTTGTTCCACACTGGCACAGCGGTGAAAACGTGACGAGCTGCAAACGTCTCCTTCCCCCGCCTGGGATCCAGCTGCTGACCAGTCTGCAGCAGAAGAAGTGACAGGCTACAAAACTGATTAGCTTCATGGATCATGAATCTGTCAGCCAGAGGCTCCAGCTCCTTCCTAATTAATTCTCCTTCTCAACACAAGGTGTTAACTGCATTGTACCATAACATTCTCTTTCCATTAAGGATGGATTTTCCTGCCCTATACAAAAGGGGAAAAAACCCCCAAATGGCCCATTTTTGAACTTATTTATTCTTATTTCACATCCAAAAGTCTAAGAAAGAAGTCCCCCACATTCATCAGAAAGAAACCAGGCCAAATCCTTGTTCGTGAGCCAACCTCAACCACTTCCTGTATCAAGAAGTGTCCTTTCATGTCAACCACAAAGGATGGCAATACACCATGAGTCTTCCAGCACACATCTAGTCCTGGAATTTCCCATATTCCCAGGCTGAACAACTGGATTTCATATCTGCAGGATTTGCAGAATGAAAAACAGCAGCAGCCTTTTTAAAATATCTGTCTTTTATACCTTAGAACTCTCTCTTCTCTGTCCTGTTTCCTACAGGAAAGACCAAATTTGCAGGAATTTCTGTCCTGTGACACATCCATGAAGGAGAGAGCCCTTTCAAGCTGGGACTCAGGCAGTTCCACAGGTATGTCAAAGTTCCCCATGAAGTTTAATAACACATTAGACAAGTGCTTCCTGAGAACCAGACATTTCCTTTTTGTCCTTTTTCCTTTCTTTTTAAATTCCAGGCCAGTACAACCGTGACTAATTGCTCAGCACAAAAAAACCAAACCAACAAACAAACAATACATGTTTGTGCCTTTTGTTTTACAGCACACTTGTTCTATTTGGTTTAATCCTCCCTTCTCTATGACGAATTATTGTATGTTTATAGTAGAAAGCCCTGAGAACTGTCAATCAGTGACTGATGGCACAATATACATGCACAGTTAACACACACAGCATGAAGATGACTCTACTCATAAAGAATATTAACCCTTATATTTAGGATTATTAGACTCTTCAAAAGTAGCTGCTGCAGACATAAAATAAGAGGCCTTGTATTTTAGTGAGCTATTTCTGGCTTTCCTCAGGCAAACAATACCAGAAACACGCCGTCATGTCTAATACTATTATTGATTTATACATATAAAAATGCTAAAACTAGTTTCAATCACTTCTAAAACAAGCCCCTTTATTACCATGAAAAATGGCTAAAAGCTCATGCTCAGATCCCTCCGTAGTAAAAAGTATTTGCCTTTTTTTTTGGTAACTTAACTGGAGTCACTAATATGTTTTGAAATACCATCTGTAAAAAATTTCCACTCTATCCCCTGGTGTGCCTGCTCAGCTCTGCCTCTGGCTGTATGCATGCTGCATCACAAAGCATTAGGCTCATTGCAAATTAATGGAGAAGCTGAAATCTGCTTTCAAATGCTTTTCAAAATCCCCAAAGAAAACATATCCCCCCGTGCAACTTTATTTTTAATGGTGCTGCACTTAAATTTAAGGAAGAGTCTCCACTAAATTTCAAGTGGTATGTATTCTGCCTAATTTTAGGAGATTAGACACAAATGGCTTGTTCAGTGATTGTCTAGATTTCACAAGGATCCTGGTCACTGGTCCAACTGGATAAGTAAAAATTAGACAAGACAAAAGTAAAAATTAGACAAGATTTTTTTAAAGAAAATTTTTAAAAATTGTCTTAAAAAAAATCATAAAGGTGGTCTTACAAAATTCTGCTTTGAGATTGGAGAACTCTTTGAACTTGAAGTGAAAACGGTGAAATGATACCAAAATAAAGGCAAAACTAAAGGCACTGTGTCAATTTGATTCAAAGTTCTTACCAGCAAAATGTATGCAGGAAAATACCTTTTGTGCAGCCTTTTTAAGCTTAATTCTGGGAACTACCTTGTCTATGGAGAACAGAGAATATACACTCTCATCTCAGCCCTTCACCAAAACTAAACCTTCATATATCAATCAGGGGAGGTTCACAAAGAGCCCTCCAAGAAGCCACAAAATGTTTTCTAAGGTACATTCACAAAATTGGCTGCTACCCTGTGGCACCACTGCTTGTTCCTGCCACCAAGGGTCATTGCTCCCCCTCAGCATTTGCAGTCAGCTCTCCATCTGCACTTCCAACCGTCAGACTTCCCATTAAGAAGTACTTTTCCACTCAAGGTGATGCATCAAGATCCCAGAAAAGGTTCTTTATGGCAAAGGAAGAATTAATCCCAGCATGTCTGCAGGGAGTGAGAAGGTAACAGCCCAGATATCCAAAAACAGACTACATATCTGCAGAAAACCACCTTCTCTGAAGTGTATCTCCTGTTGAGTTCTGAGCCCATGCCAGACATAAGGGAAAAACAGTGGAGTTGATGAAATCAAAGCCATTATTTTCAATAAATAATGTATAAGAGTAAACTCGCCATTTTCCATCTGCATGGAACAGTTGGCTGTACCCTTGAAGCTATTTGTTATTCAGATAATAATATGTAAATACAGAAAGTTATCCTGGACTATTAAAAAATGTACTGCAAGTATTTAATATTAAAAATTCAAGGCACTTTTGTTTAATTTTGACTATCTCACTCCTTCAGCTGGTGTTGCTGGTGCTGGACAGAGGCTGAATATCACAGTGTTCCCTAGAAATGTAGGGCAATAAAGAAGTTTTCAAGGTAACTGCTGCAGAGCTCTCCACGAATTTCATTACAGGTTTGCTGTCACGCTGCAGTGTGGTGGTAAGGAGGAGAATGGAGGAATGCAATAATTTTCCACTATTATTTCAGCTAACAATGTTTTTTATGGTCTTGGGAGGATATACAACAATGTTTGGCAAAGAGTCCCTCCTTCAATGGGCTCCAGGGTATTTCAGAGGAGACCAGCTTTAATCCTTGGTCAAATTCAGTTATGCAGCAGAATGTTCCTCTCTACCTGTGTACAAATACAGGATGACTGGAGGAGTAAACCACCAAATGGGAGGTCAGCCATAAACTGGGTTTCACTGCCTGCCAAAACTGTCGTGAGAAGCTTTTTCTCTTGACTTGTCCCAGCAGCTGCAAGGCTGGTTGTAGCCCAGAAAGGCAATGCCTCCCTGGTAACCCCAGCACTTTGCTGAGGTGTGCACCAGCTGATTTCACTAACCAGCAATGGTCCTGAAATGTTTGAACAGTGGTCACAGGCTTCTTCCTCCTTCTTTAAATGACCAATTTCTACCAGAGTGAAAACAGAACAAGTTTATGGTATGTAGGAAGTACCCGAAATAAAAAAAAGCAGTGTTCCAAGAACAAACGCATAAAGAACATTGATTTAGCACTGAAAATGGGAGTATTAAATCCATGATGTTTAGGTGCTTTATATGGGATTGAGCTGAGCCTGGTAGCAGCAGCATGTTTATAAAAGGCCTGAGTCAGGCAGAGAGGACAAATGAAGGTTCATGTGTTCTCTGTGTTCCCCTCTGTAGACAGGGGTAGGAAACTGCCTGACAACCAGATGATGGAGCACATCCCAAGATCTCATTGAACTCTGAAACAGGACCCCATAGGATAAATCATTAGGCAAGAGCAGTCAGATCCTGAAGTGCAGATGAGACTTTTCTCCTCTCTACATCTTTCCCAGTGATACTTGCAGGATTGTTCTTTATATATATTATAACTACTTCAAGCAATGTCCCCTTCAAGTAAAGCAGTTAAGCATGTCTTAACTTCACTGGGGTTATTCATACACTTAAAACTAGGAACATATTTAAGTGCTTCACTGGACTGGAGCCTAATTGTACTTTTATAGCTTTTGTTTAAATTAAAGGCTAGTTAGAGGTGAACAGCACAGTATTCAACAATTTCACACACTTAAAAGTTAAATGTTAACAACAGTTTCTTACCTTCTACCTGTTTTGATAGCTTCAGTTTATATGACTTCAGAAAACTCTGGCATTTTGACTCAGTTTTGGCTACATTTAGAAATGAAAACATTTTTTTAAAAATCCAGCCACATTTATTGTCTAGCACACAGCCAATACCTAGAACACACACTTCACAGCAGGAAAACAGCGCAAGATTTTTAGATTTATGAGTTCTTACCCGAAATAAAAAAAAAACAAACACACACACACACAAAAAACCAACAAAGAAGAGATCAATATATGCTTACTTTTCACCCCAGTTGACAGAAATTAGGCACAGATGCTGGAACAGGTAACACAGAAGTGTCACTGTGAATTTGAGCAGGCCAAGGGCACATGTTAGTCTTTTCCTGACTCTCAGAAGATCTGGCCATTGTAGCACTTCAACTTTCATGCACTGTCCCTGCCCACAGTGGCCTGCTGAGAAATTACTGCCCTTTGCATTCTGTGTTATCTGGTATCTTTTCCTTCATGCCCACGGAAGTGATGACCCCGCACCCAGAGCATTCCCATGTGTGCCCAGCAGGCTGAGGCTCTGTGCCCTTCCTCATCCCTCAGCTGTAGACACACACATTCACCCTGTTCCATCCAGAACATTTGCTCAAACCTCTACTTAGAAAAACTTTTCCCCCACTGCTTCCATAGATTCCCAGATCTGTCAGGCAGAGGAGCTGAGTGCTCCTCTCTGAGCAAACACAACACCAATTCCACATCTCCTGGCGCATGTGGGTTAATAACACCAAGGCAATAAGCCAGTGGACCAGCCAGAGGTCAAGCATTTGTTTTCAGGCAGCACAGAAAATACAGGAGCAAAGCTTTGATGTCATTTTTATCTTGAGTTTAATGTAAACTGCACCATGACCCTCTGGGAGAACTGTGTCCTAATGAAACATCCGCAGCGGGGATGAAAGCTTACTCCAGTTGCTGAATGAGACAACTGTTCACTTTGTGGATGGAAATAACTACAATTTATGCCTTTCCTCTGAAATTTTAGGGGTACAGACTAACTTAGCAACAACACCCACGGGTATTTTAGTGCACTGCTTTAATTATTATTGCTGCTATTAATATTCTACCATTAGTCAAGTCTGAACTACCGTGTCTGCCAGAGAGGTGTTTCATGCCACCCCAGAGGGCAGCCCTCTGCTGGGGCATTCAGAAGACAAAATACATAAATGCAGACTAGGAAAAGTCTGGGAGAGTAGCATAAATAATATACTCATCCGTTGGAGCAAAGAAGAAAATAAACTAATTAAAGAACTATTTGACAACCCGAAGGCATCTCACACAGGTAAAAGGCAATGGCCAGAGGGTTTCATTTCTGGAAGCTGAGAAACAGGGAGCTTCGTGCAGAAGTAAGACACAGAGGTGGTATGTCCAGTAATTTAAAGCTGCCTAATGCCTCACTGATAAATCCTGACCACCCCAGAAACTGTGGGTGCACTTCCTAGGTCAGGGGAATAGGGATTTTGCCTGATGCTTGCCTGGCAATTGTCCTCATGTTCTCTGTTTAGCTCAGACACCCAAGGAGAGAGGTGTATTTGTGCTGGGTATCCAGCTCTGCTGATGGCCTCCATTGAAGGGCTTCTTGTCACTGCAGAAGTGATCCCTACAAAATGTATCACATATCACAGTTATGTTATACATAACTCTCTGCAGGAAACAGAGAAGGGTTTTCGCCAGCTTGAAATTCTGAGACTTAGTAACATACACGGCAAGATGCCTCCTTCACAAGGGTTATTTAAACACCCTGCACAGCCAAGGAACAGACAACAGAGATCAGCCTGGTGACAGTTTTACAAAGAAGGCAACAAGGCACAGACCTGGAGCTGCTGCTCCTCAAGGCCTGCACCACATTTCAAAGGAAGTCTCCAGGTGGGAACACGCAGCTGCTGCAGGATTTCTTGTGGCCAGAGGGATCAAGGTCAAAACTGCACAATGAGTTCTTATTAAGACAGGCACTTGGTTTGGTAGAAATAGGGAAAAGAGTGCACAGACTGCATGGGAAGCAACTGTCCCTGGACCTCCTTTTGGAGCTGCATCCAGCAAGGTGACCTGGTTGGACCATGGTTTGTTTTTGAGATCACAGCAGAAGGTCTAGAAGCAAAATAACAGAATCCAAGAACATTTCAGAAAGCTGGAGGAACAGAAAATAGAGGCCCCATACTTCAATATCATAAAACTTTCAAACAACTTAACTGGCAGGTGCTGTTTCAGAGAAACAAAACCTTGGAAAGCATCTAGATCAGACTAACCAAGACAGGGAGATCACATTTGCTGCCCTGTAACTGTCAGGTCCTTCTGGCTCCAGCTACTTTTAAGAGTCTCTCACTTTTATTAGCACTAAATTCACTCAAAACAGGAGACACAGGCAAAACAAGCAAGAACTGACACTATTAAAATGAAACACTGCATCAGCTTGGGAGTTCACAATTCAGTTTTATTTCAGACAGAAGAGTAAATTGTCTGACATTTTGGCCTGTTCATGTTTTTATCACAAAGACACAAACAACAACAACTAAAATACCTTGAGGTTACGTGACCTGAAACCTTGACTTTCCTATACTACGAAACCTATCCAAATAAAATAGGAATTGCTAATTTTTAAAGTCACACAAGGAAGACATTTGGAGATAATACATATCTCACATTGTCAGCAGAACTAAATTTGCATACATATTTTAAGAAAGCAAAGGGGAACATTATTTCAAACCGTTAGAACTCCTTCAGAGCCCTAAAAAGAATCTCAGGTGTAGTGTAACAGAGATAACATGCAAGGAAACATGAAAGGAAAAGAAATACCACGCTGAATTCATTGCCTGTCTTGTTCTGTTACTTCTTTTTGTCCTGTAATGTGATACCATGGAGTGTAACACAACATGACAGTTCAGAAATGTACAGGAATACCCTTTTCTCCCTGGAAGTGATAGCAGGCATCAACCATCCATGGGCCCAGGGGAGGGAAAGGAAAGACTGTGAAATGCCACACATGGCTGCAAACCCTGGCTGGGTCTCAGCAGTGGGTCTGCACTACAGATATGCATTTGCCTGTGAAGGAACAGCTTACTCAGTTTGAAGAGTTACCCCAGCACTGCTCTTCTGGAGGAGGAAATACTCCTCCTTCTATGGAAATACTCTGGTTTCAGTTTTCAAGTTCAAATAATTACCCCAAGCAGTCGTGCTTAAGGTACCAGTGAATGTGCAGGTCACACAGGACACATTTAGTTGTGATAGGTAAGAAAAATTGAGGCATGCAAACCAGCTTTTTGATAATCTTTTGCTCTCAGACAAAAACTGGGCTGCAGCCACAGTTTTGCCTCCACAGCTGTGGGGTGGGGACTTCACCCAGGCTGCCCATGGTGGCAGGTTGTCCTTCACTGTGTGCTGCTAATACAGCAATTCCCTCTCATTTCTGGATGCCTTGGAGCATTCAGCACTTTGGGTTCACCTGAAATGCTGTTTAAGCTGGCTGTCCTAGGTTCCTGGGGGAGAAACCTGCAGAGGACATTACACACTGCACCTGATAAGCAGTGCTGCCATGTCTTCTTCTCCACTGACAATAAAGGCAGCCAAGTCGATTGCCTTAAATTAGATGTCTAATTTTTAGCCAATGTTATGCAATCCACCTCAGGTAAACTATTCATGTATTCAAGAGTACGTCCTGGTGCAGACAAATTGCAGGGAATGGCTTCCAGTCTCACTGCATTTAAACACAACATTGCAATCAGTTACTTTTCATGCTCCCTAGTTAATCAAATTCAGCCTTCACTAAATCTACATTTATTAGTGCTGACAGTCATGTAGAACTTGTCTTCAACAATTAATATACACAACGGCACTGCAAAAATGTAAAAGAGGAAAATTACTGTGTTTGAACAGAAGGTGGCTTCTTGGAAAAGGTTGTTCATTTTTATGATTCTTTTTAATTTAGCCTTTCTGGTGCTCCTTTCATTATCCCACGGGTCAGTGTTAATAATCAAGACCGATGTTATACACTTTGCAGTATAATTAAAGTCACTACTTAATTGGAAAGCCCAGCACTAAACAAAAGGGAATCAATAATGAATCTAATGGGAAAAGCCAGAGAAAACTTCTATCCCATATCAGAAATAGCTGTGAGATATTGCCACGTGTCCAGCACTACAGAGACAGCATTGAGTCTGGCTGGGGGGGAGTCTCTGCTTACGATTTATGTCCTGCAAAAACCTGTGTACTGTCTGCCCAAAGCCTTGGGGGTCACCAGCCCCTCAAAGCAAAGCAGAAGGCAGAGGATTAGTGTGGTGCAATTCGGGCAGTCTCTGTCACTGTGTCAACCTGTTCATCAGTCTTTTCACTGGAGCAATTAAACACTGTACAACTAATTAAATACACAAAGACCTAACAGTGACCTGGGTTTTGGGAGACAAAGGTTTGATCCCACATTCCAGTTAACATATCACTATTTATGCAAAGCGAGCAGAGCTCCAGCAGAGGCTGGGAGAAGACCTCCAGTACTGTTCAAACACAGAGCACTGGGGTGTAGGTGCTGGCAATACCTGTGACCCACACAGAGTTTTCTTTCCCAGCCAAGGAAATAGGTGATTTTTTTTTTCCCCTCCCCTGAGGGGGACAGACAGTCCTCAGACAGCTGCAGCCAAATGAGAAACACTTCCCAAAATGCAGTGATAAGCCTTTGGCATACACAGGGATACACAAATAAGCACGACTGGCCCAGAGGCAGCAGTATGAGCGAATTTAGGTTGTCAGCTGATATCCCAAATGAACTGAGTCAGAACTGCAACACCAAGCACAGAGGAGTAGCTGGTCAGAGCCCAGTTCACTGCAGAGGAAGCAGCACAGGAATTTTCTCACTCCACACCAGTTCCTTCTGCTCTCAGGCAAGACAGAGGTCAGCTCACACTCGGATCCATCTCTCAGGGACTGTGTCACCAGCTGTGCACACAGACAGTGTGTGTGCAAAAGCCTGTGCTATTTGCAGGGGATCCACAGCCCCAGGAAAATGCCCAGCCCATGTAACTCAGCAAAGCTGGGAGAGCTCCACATGAAGTCCCAGAGCACGTGTACACACACGCCCCTCTGTGCTGCTCAAAACCCACATCTGGACATTGACTGGGGATCTAATTAAAACACTTCACTTAGTTTCACGTCTTACTGAATTTCCCTCCCATAAACAATCCTAATCTGTTGCCCAGAGGTAATTCTGTCTGCTCCATTTTCTGCCTCTGTTTTTCCTTCTCTCTGCTTCAATTTATGTCATATGCTCAGAGTGGCCAAACGGGGTTTTCAGGATTTTAGCATGATTTTTTAGATTGAGAGTGGGTGCAAAAGCAAAAAAAAAATTCAAATGTGTTCCTATTAAAAATAAGCCTAACTGAAATCCAAATATCATGCTTATACTGTGATTGTGACATACTGTCAGCTGAAAAAACCAAAATGTTTAATTTTAACTAATGTTTGTCTTTACTATGACCTGGTATTTAATCTGAAGGTATTGAAAGAAGCTAGTGCTAGAAAATTCATCACTTTAGAAATAATGTTTTTTATGTTTCATTGGTCTAAATGTTTTCTTTTAATAAACATTTCACAGAAGATGTTCAGCCTGACACAAAATATTTTAAGGCCTTTTTTTTTTTTTTTCCCCAGTTGTCATTTTCTGCTAATCAGAAATTCTGATTCCTGGAAAGCTCTGATCTGTTCCACTTCAAATATTCCTTGCGAAGAGGCCCATTACAGTGCACTCTGGTTAACCTGGGAAGAATCCTAAGGGTCTGTTTTAATTTGGAGTTTCTTGTGTCATTTTTCTAAGTGGCGCAAAGAACACCCAGGATCTGAGAGGATCTGAGAAATGGGTCACGAGGCAGAGCAAGCGGCAGAGGTGAAGAAAAGTCAAATAATAGCAGACCTGACCCTCCCCAACCCACTGACCCAACGCTGATGCCCTTTGAGAGCCACCTGCCCTCACGCCCTGCTCCTGCAGCGACACCCAACGCAGCCGAGCTGCCCCTCGGGCAGGGCCGTCCTACCACACCACTGATCCTCCTCCCACGGCAGAAACTGCAAACACACCCATGCTGTGGCTCCAGAGAGCTGCTGACTGATGGTTCACATGCCACAGCAACTCCACAGAGCTCTGCAGCCAAAGGGAAGGGCCAAAATTAAAGGTGATGCCGCTGCCTTGTCCAGCAGCTGGAGCTCACAGGACCATCTCCAGCATTAGGGCTGTTTGCCAGCTCCTGGCCTCACACCACCTACTGTTATTAAACCCTTGAATGAACAAATCAGAGGCCTATTTACCAAGTCTGCCCCCTTGATAGCACTATTTGATCAACTGCAGAATTCTTTCTGATAGGTAATTAAAAAAGCTTTTCCTTAGGTATAGGGTGGATGGAACCATTAATTACACTTCAAGGCCCAAGAGATGCAATTCCTTTGCTATTGTGAAATGTCTACAGCAGGCCACGAAAACGCTCTCCTCCATGAAAGAACTGAATAAATGAAAGCAATTTCCTCGAGACCCAGATTTCTTTGTGCTTTATGGCTAAAGACTCGAGTTGCCACGGCATTAATAAGTTTGTTCTTTAGGGCTGAATTTTCTCAATACAAACATCCATGACCGTAACACAAAGAAATATCTTCTGATAGAGCCAGCAGACTGAATCCATATATTAGTATTATTGTTATCACTGAACTGCCACAATGCACTCGGCATCAAGTTGCACAAAAAAAAGATCAGTTAAATTAAAGTTCCTCACCAAGCAGCGACAATTTTGTGTAAAAGCCAATTTAGCCATTATGGAAGCTCCAGGATCATATTAACTTTTCTCAAAGTATGCATAATGCATCACAGCAAGGGATTTTGACAAGTGTGTGTGTGTCTGTCGGTGCATGGACGTGTCCTGCATGTAAAGAAACCCCAGAAGTTATTTAAGTTGCAAAGTCAAGTGGTAGAAAGTTAGAAAATGCCAAATTTACAGGTGTAGCACCTGTTCAGTTCAACCCCTTGCTATCCAGCCTGTGCACCAGAAAGAACAGGGGAATTGTTGTTATCCTGAGAGACAATGCTTCTGTTTGAAAGCATCTGGTTAGTTGACACTTCCCACTTTTCCAGGATGCTGCACTGTAAAACAAACAGCTTTTGTAAGTTTGGGGGCCTTTCCCCCTAACTTTGAATGACACTCCCTAAGGTTTTGATTTTTTCTGTTTTATCTTTGATAATGTCACACGGGGCTGCAGCCCCTCTGCCTTCATGCATGACTGGGAAGGGTTGAGTCTGATCTTTTGTTACAGGAGCAGAGGCTTCAATTCTGTGCCCCAGCTGGCAGCAGTGGAGGCTCTTATTCCCCCAGAAGGGCAGAAGGATGGTTGCTGCCAGCCTGTTGTAGCAATATATGTCCCAGGCAAACCCATTCTCTGTCTCTGCTCTCAATACCCACAGGGGTTTAGGTGGTTGACTCTGGGTTCTTCTGCTGGGAAGTGCAGAATCTCCACAAAAATCTCAGCTCTGTTGCTCCAGATCTGTTTCTGACTATTCAGTGAAACCCTGTCCCTTTGGCATTCTGGTGAGAAAGGCATGGGAAGAGCCCAGCAGAGGATTCAGGGCTATTCTACACCTATGTGTATTGGCAGAGATAACTGATATAAATACACTTTGAATTGTTCAAAGTTCACTTTGAATATGGAAGAACACATATGGAAATTAACCCAATAGTACTTCAACATTAAATAACACTTCTCCCACAGCACCACAGAGCAAGCTCTAGCTTAGCCATGTGCTTCCAAGGGAAAAAATAACCTGTTCCTTACAAGAGAAGCTTCTCTTTCTTCCACTGCACAGAGGAAATAGGGCATGTTAGTGAGTGCTAGAAAGTCCTGCTAATTCTTTACTATTAGGAGGAGAGATCAGGACATTAAACATACTTTCTACCGTGGTATAGCCCTTGAAAAACTTCAGATACTGATATTATTTACACATGTCTGATAGATATTTAAAAATCTCTGATATTGAGGAGAAAAGGCTGAGGCATTTATTACACCACGCTAGCATCAAACAATAATTTTGTAATTATTGTGTGATTAGTAATCACAAATGAGCTATTTACTGCATTGCTTCTATTTGGCACACGAACACAACATGCACAAAATCCTCTTGTCTCCTGTACTTGCAGCAATTCCTATCCTAAGGAAAAGGTTTCTGAGCTAAAAGCAGTATCTGCACTGGCAGCAGCAGGTAGGAAAGCAGAACATGATGTGAGAAAAGCATCTTGAGAGCAGGACTGCCCACCCAGGCCTGAGACTTTGCTGCAGTGGAAGGACATGGAGGTGACTCCAATTTAAGAGCCTTCATGGTCACGCTGGCTGGCTGGACACCTCTTCAGTGTAACATATTTTTTTAATTTGCTGTGTGGGGAAGAAAATATCTCCTGCAAAGCAATTAAACTGCTGAGTGTTTATGAGCCTACACAAGGAGATGGAACAGAAGGGTTATTCTACCAGAAT
Organism: Pachyramphus minor; assembly: GCA_013397135.1. Classification (NCBI taxonomy): domain Eukaryota; kingdom Metazoa; phylum Chordata; class Aves; order Passeriformes; family Tyrannidae; genus Pachyramphus; species Pachyramphus minor. Next base: position 256,707 of record VYXB01004899.1, read on the forward strand.
AAGACTGGACAACAATAAGGGACAACAAATATAAAATTGCTAAAAGGTAATATTTCTGATCAAGCCTGAAATATTACAAGTCTCAAATTTTCATAGTGAAATCATCTTTACTATAATAAATTGTGCCTATGCAATACAGACTTGAGTATAAATTCTTCCAGTTCATATCTTTAATACTTACTTCTGTAGGTATTATGTAGATCTGACTATTTTAAATGGAAGCCAGAATGGAGAGAAGGAATGGTTTAATACTTTGGGAATGCAAATTCAGGTAAGTGTTTTCATTCATAGACTGGGCACAGACTTTGTATGTGGCCTTGGACATTAATTCTAACTTGCTTCTCAATTTAAAAATGAAAAGTCTTCCCCTTTTTAAAAATGAAAAGTTCTGGGAATGACATGAATATAAATCACAAGCAAACTGAGAAAGGCTCAGTGATGTAGAGATGAGACCACTGGGCAATTCATCACCTGGAGGTTTAGTTCTCTCCAGTACACAATTAGAGCAGAGTGCCTGAACCAAAGAGACAGCCAGTCTCACCTTGGGTACATGTGCTTCTCATGCTGGGGGCCCCAGAGCTGGATGCAGGAGGGGTCTCATGAGAATGGAGCAGAGGGGCAGAATCCCTCCCTCCTCTGCTGCCCAGAGCACTGGGGATGAGCCCAGGACACGTTTGGCTTCCTGGACTGTGAGTGCACATTACTGGGTCACTTTGAGCTTCCTGCCAACCCACACCCCAAGTCCTTCTCTTCAGGGCTGCTCTCAATCCATGTAAGTGGATAAAACTCTTCATATAACAAGAGCTTCTACCTTCTCCAAACTTTCACTCATAATTCACAGCAAATTCAATCTGAAGGGCTTCCCTGTGACTCGTAAGCATCCAGAGACAAGTGCATCAATTCCAGCATCTAGGTCTGACTAGAACCACCTCAAAAGTGTCAAAACATGACAAGGAAGGCAGTTCTCCCAGTAACTCAGCCAGTTAATCATGTAGCATGGCCTTATGAGATACCCAAAAGGAGCACGTCAAAAAGCTTATCTGAGCGACTCATCAAAGCTTCCAAGTAAAACGGTGCAAAAGTCTAATCTGAAGTGAAACATCACTGCATTGCAAATGCTCTCATGCCTCTGACAGCTGCTGAGCCAGATTTAAGCTCTGCAGCCTTTGCTTTTGTGTTTCCTAGCAGAACATATCTCATTTATCCTCATCCACCTGACCGCAGCAGCTGATAACAGCCCAGGTCAAACCTCACCGCCTTTCATTTGAGAAACTTCACATTGATTTTAAGGGTCTTTGGACCAGATCTGAGGCACAACTCCAACATCTGCATAACTACAGAATACTTTTTCCCCAGCATAATACCATGATGGATTGTTATGATACATCAAGAGAGAAGGAGGGATGAGACCACTGAATAAGTCAGTGTACTTGCATCAAAAATGTGACAGCAAGTCAGTAGGTTGTTCTCTCTTTGCCACTTCTGTGATCTGGGTTTTCTTTTCTACAGCAAATGCTTGAGAAAACAAACGCTGAGTCAATACTTCTGAGATCAGATTAATATGCAACACAGCTAATGAAATTTGTAGTTAAGCTGAAGTTTTGTTTCTGGCAGCTTGAACTGCCTAAAATCCTAATTCAATTGCAATCTACTCACAGAGCACAGCTGTTTTGCTTGGCTAAACTTTTCTCACCACTTAATAAGATATTTTTTTATTTAACTTTCAGTTCTGCCTAGGAGCCCCAGTGGGTCTTTTAAAACAGAAGATTATTATTAGAAATTAATTAAGTATTCTTTTCAATTCTGTCTCCTGAGAGCAACTAGGCATTGTTGCTGATCTCCTCTGCATTAAGACATTACTGATTGTCATTCAGGGGATGACAGTGTGGATGTCTCATCTGGAAGATACATAACTCCATAAATATGAAAGATTTGAAAGATATTTAATACAAAATATAATAAATCAGCACAAATAATAAACATGTAATTGCAATGTCAAGCATAGCACAGGCGTGTGAAGACTATAAACAGCAGAATAAAAATAGGCACACATTCCAAAGACAAAAAAAAAATCTCCCTGCAATTACAGGACCCCGATGGATTACACTCAGTCCGTGTCTCAGCACATTGCAAACCCCGGCTGAACAATTCTAAGAACATCAAATGTAATTAAAGACAGTTGATTAGATGTGGTTGTGGGTTTTTTTAAGGAACCAATGGCTATAATGTGTTTCTTGCACTTCCCCCTCCCACTGCACGTGACTACAAGAAGGACAGGCTAAGGCTGCCACCTCTGAAGGCTTTTCCTAAGAGAACCAAACCCAATCAGTATTTGATCTGAGGCCTTGAATGTGCATATTAATGCATTACTGACAGAATTAGCTCTGCATTTAACATGGCCCTTCATGCCTGAGATGTTGTTGGCCTGTTTGACTTTCAGTGACCTCAGGGGTATATGAATGAATAACTGGTGTCATACTCTGACCAGGAAGGCACATGAAGAGAAGAAAGCCATCACAACAATCAACCTCTTAGTCTCAATAATAATAATAATGTGGAATTCAACTTACTTTTTTGGTCTGTAGTCAGGGATGGACCTGTCCAGTGATATCCTGTCACTGAGCTGGGCATTGTAACCATATTCTTCATACTTAGTCTCTGACTCGTGGCTATCATCTCTGAGGGTAGCAGCCATTCCCCCCTGGCCCAGGCCTCCTGGACCTTCAACTAATCCCATGGGCTTTGCCAGACCTAAATGAAACAGATTAAAAAAAAAAAAAAAAATCAAATTATTCCTGAAAAGGTAATGGATAGAACCTCTTCTGTGACCACAAAATGTTTTCACATAAATGAGATCTGAACTCCCACAAAGCTCATCTCTGAAACCCTCACGGCTCCGTGGAAATTATCCTCAGCTTTTCAAACCAGAGTCCAAATCAACACATCTTGCAGAATCAGCGCATAATGAGCAAACTATAAAGAATTAATTAGCAGCTTTCACGACGTCTTCTTTTTCCAAAATGCCTAATTATTGTTAAGATAATTAAGAAAAAAATTTTCCCGTAAGAACTGGAGGATTTCCCAGCACAGCCCATTATATCCACTCATTTTAAGGGAAGTAACATCCATTTCTACCACGTGTAGATGTGCCATTAACTCCACGTTAACGTCAGTTCTGGAATACCTGTTGGACCAGAGGCACCTGCTCTGTGACTCTAAGACCACTGAGCCCCTGAATGGTCCAGGTTTGGTTCCCATTTTTGGGCACACAGCTATGGGCTGGTGACCAGCTTCTGCTGGGTAGGAAATACAGGACAAACCTGATTCCACTGCACGAGTCAACTGACTGCCCAAGAAGACAGGAAAGTGCTCCTGTCCTGTCTCAAACTGTGCAAGGAGAGTTAAAGAAAACAGTCCAGCTGGGCTGAGTTGACCCCCAGCAGGTTGGCAGAGCACCTACTCCTGCTTATCAACTTTCTGCTATTAAAAAAACAAATAATGAAAAAATCACGAGTTACCAGCACAAGCCCTTAAATCCTGGAGAATTTGGACCTAATGCAATAACTGGAGACAAATCTAAACCACAGCACTGTGTTGAGTTGTTCCTTACTAAGACACCACTGAGCATGCTGAGTGAGAGCAGGACTTGAGATACTGGTTGTCATTCTCTAGTGCAGTCCTGACAGGTTCTATCTTAATTATTACAAGCATTATGATGCCTAATATGTGGGACATTTAAGGACTGTTTGAATTTTCTGTAAGAAAAGTGGAGAACAAGACAAATTACAGTTTCTCTTGAAACATGACTAAAAATCAAGAGTTGTCTTGATTTCAAACCACAGAAATTCTTCTACCTTACGAAGTGAAGCACTTCAATCCACGTTCAGTATTTCTGAAAATATTTTAGGGAGCCTCACTTTGAAGGAAATTGTAACATTTGTCCTTTTTGTTCCCATTTAGGATGAGAGGCTACTTGGCACCTTGACCAGCTTTAGGATTTAACATCACTTCCTTTGGAAAAATTAGAACAGAAGGGCCTAATGTTGCCATCCCTGGCCTGACAATTATGTCTTGCTCAAGTAATTACAGAAATTACATGTCTGAGACTCTAAATCTCTCCCCACCCTGAAGGAAAAGCAGAGCAGCCTAATCTTCCTGCATGATACAGGCTGAACAGACACTAACAGCACACAGTGATGCTGCAAGCCTCTGCCTCACATGCCCAACATACAGAATCTTAAAGGGGGTTCTGTTTAGGAGAAAAGTCAGCAGTTCCCTCCAAAAAATTCTCAATTTAGGCACTTCTAAAAAAATAATTGAAAAAAACCCTCCAGAAAACTAGACACTATACAAAGCCTATGTCCTTGAAAGACCTCAGTGTGGAAATTCATTTGCTGATCATTTGGAGTCATCTAGGCTGGGTTCTGATGTTACATCAAAGCAAACTGAAGATGACTTCATTAAAGTTAACTGACCTGCTTTGATGAAAGGGTCTCCAAGATGTGGCATGCTCATTTGCTTTAAACAACAATTTAATTCCAGTAGTTGAAAACTTTATTCTTTATACTCCATGCTCTTGCAATTTATGGAACAAAACACTTGTGCCTTTATGGCACAAGTAATGGGAGAATGAAACTTCCAACCCACAGGAAGCATCAGGTACTTTGCTACTTTTCCTAGGGGGGAATCAGTTAGACAGCCTGCCAAACCATGCATAATGTCTATTATTTCATCTACCTTTTTCCTAAATCTGATATTCTAGCTCTTCATGCTGCTAATCTGATCTTGTTCTGGGAAGGACTCATCACGTCTCCCATACTCTCAGAGCATATTGCTGTGAGGTTTTTCCTGCATCTGTTACCCAAATTGTAGCTTAGTCTGACTGATAGTTATTCTAGCAGTGCAGTAATATTGACCAATGCACAGCAGCAATTACTGATACCACATGGCTTCATTCTTCAGGAAGAGCACTAAAGTGTCTCTAGAAGTTTTTGGGAACAATGAATATAATATATTTTATATCTGCATTTGTGTGTTAGATGCAGCAATTACAGGCAATGTTCTTCAATGCACAGTTGGTTAGCTAGACACTATATAACCACATCTCACACATCTGCATAGCATTTTCCATCTCAAAAGTGAATGTGCTGTTGCTTCAGCGAGTGCCTCCTCAGCAGAGGGCTTTTCCCCATCACTGGCTAAGTGCAGATGGTAACTTGCTAACCTCAAAATCCACTGCACTGGTCAGCCTTTTTGAAAAAAACATGAAAGCAGTGCCAGTTCAGCAGCATCTTCACAAAAACAGGCTGGTATTAAGAGATGGGATCAGAAGACAGGTGATGGGACAGTGCCCCATTTGGCTGAAGCAGAGGCTGCTGCTGAACAGGACACATCCATTCAGCACTTCCAGCCCTCATCCAAGGGGTGCCCAGCAGTGTGGGACCATTGAGCAGAATGATCCCATGAGAGGCCTTCCAGCACACCACACATGGCAGCAGCACCTGGGAGGGCACAGAGAGGCAGAGCTCTCTGCAGCAGTGCTCCCACAGGATGCCTGAGTGGGCTGCCAAAGACAGAGTCAACAAAGAACAAGTTATTTGTGCCCCTGGCCTTGTGCTGCTTAGCAAAAACCCAGACAGTCTTCAGGGACACCTCACTGGAAAACTTATTCCCAGCACTCTTGCCTACTAGAACAACAGGGAAAGGGACACATTTCTGGAAATAGTGCTGTTCAGCAGAGAGACAAGTGCTATTGATTTTAAATGCTGGCTGTTTAGGTCTTACACTGATGGGGAAGATGGGGAAGTGCTTCTGCTTCAGCTTCCAGCCTATTACCTGGGTTTTAGCCAAGGCAGAACAGCTAAGAGCACTTTTCTGTTTCCTTTTTCTGAAGCTTGTTGCAGACTTCCAGATCCTCCTCTTCTCTTTGGGTGACTTACCTACAGCTCTGACTAGTGCCCATTTCACCCACTTTTCTGTGGCATCTGAAGCCAAAGAGGGCAGGGCACAGCAGCACTGCTGACACTGGAACCTGCAGCTCATGTCAGAGCCAAGGATCCAAATCATGGGGCCAGATCTGAATCAGGGATGGGCAGAAAGGGGATGCCCAGTGAGATGCTGCTTTTAAAGCTGTCTTTTCTTTAAATTTTTTAGACTGAAAATATCCACAGCCCAGGCACTGGGATTGGTCATAGCCAGCTCAATGCTGCAGATGACAATGAGGTCACAAATAATTAGAGTCTGTCATTCATCACAAATTTATTGCTCTGACTGCAGTGATTTCTGTGTAAGACAGAAATTGTTGGGAGAATGAAGAGCAGAATGAACTGGCCTTAGTTCCTTAACCAGATTAATTACTCCACAGGATGCATAATTTTCTAGGAAGAAACGAGATCATCTCTTTTTCATCATAAACCCTGTCACAATAGGAAAAGTACTAAAGAGATTTATGTGAGAAACTATGGCAAAAGCCAGATCAGATTACATCTGTGATTATTTTACTACCCTTTTTTTCTTATTTGCAACACAATTACAAGGAGCTGTAAATCAGGTTGAGTCAAGGTTCTCGGACAAAATCAACCTTTTGATAAATCAAAACACAAATAAGTGACTGGAAATAATCCTACAACCACGATCACAGTAGTTTTTGTTTGATTCCCAAAAATACTCCACAAACTATGGTTAATGAGGAAACCACCAACATTAAACCTGGGAAAGTATTTTACTTTTTTATTTTATTTTACTTTTTTATTTTACTGCATTTTGCAGTTGCAAGCCCGAGAATCAACCATATCCAGATTAAAAAAAAACCACACAAACTTATTTGAAACTCTTTCACTTTGCAAACAGTAGCATGCAGCATAAGGAGCTGGTAGTGTCTAGCTCATGATTCAATCTAAATGTTAAACAGAGCCTGGCCCTTAATTTCTGCACATCCTAACTTTCCATATCCCAGCTCAAGTTTCTCCCACCACGACCCTGAAGTAAGGCTACATAGTACATGAGATTTGCTGCTCAGAGAACTGATCTGAATTTTGCCCATATCAAAGGTGCTTACTTCCTGAGCTAGAAGGAATGCTGTCTGTGGAGGAGATTTAGCTTTACATACAGAAATCACATCCCAGAGGGATAGAAGCTCCAACTTCCTGCAAAGAGCAGAGCAACAAACAAAACCTCATCCAATTTAAATGACTCCAGCACTTCCATTTATCTGAAATCCAAAATGCAGTCTTATTTTTTATAGTTTTAGTCAAGTTTGCTGTGTCCTTGCCTGAAAGGTTTAATTCCCCTGGTACCCAGTCTTAGCCCCAAGTATCTCTGCAGATATATCAAGGAGAAGACAAACAACATCCTGTGGCTGATGGTTTGAAAAGGAAAAAACTACAACTTGTAAAGCTGAAGCATTTGATGTGCAACTTTTTTGCTGTATAAACTAGAAGGTGGAGTGGGTTTGTGCCTTGACCTCACCTCCAGACCCCAAGTAAAAAGCCTGAGAAAGTACTTCTCAGTCTTCATGCCCAGATGAGCAGCAATCCTGAGAGGAGACTGCTGAACAATGCTGAGGGGATGAAGTGATTTGGCAGCTCTGCCTGTGGGAGGGTTGCTCCTTTTCCACCCCCAGAAGCTTGTCAGGCAGAGAGACTGCAGATTCAGGAGCCTTGGAAATTATGTAGATCAGGACAAATTACCTGGAAAGAGGACTGATATCCAACCCCTTGTGTGCTTTGCCATATGTTTCTTCTTCAAAATAGGGACTTTTCCTAGTTGCAGTGAGCACCCTGAGGCACAGCCTATGAATATCTGTCAAGTGCTCAACACCATCAACATGTCCAGCATCCATCAACATGTTCTCAGCATCTGGGCTGGAAGCTTATTCCATCCTACATTCCATCCTACACATTCTGCTCCCTCTATTAATCCTTAAATCCTATCTAGTAAGCCCTACCAGGACAGGATTTGGCCAGAACAGCTTTTTTTCCTTTGTGTTCTCATAGCATGTAGTCCAGATTTCAGGACACCATTGCAGCAAACATTACAGGAGCCCAGAAGGACAGTTCCTATCCCAAAAAGCTGTCAATGAAGACAAGAAAGATAATCAGAGAAGACATGAAGACAATATGGATCACTGGGAGAGGCAGAGGTTGCAGTGCAGCAGTGGCCTGTGGAATTCATCCTTGTCATAACAGCAAGAAAAAACCTTGTTTCACAGCCCACTGGAGCATCTTCTTTTCTACCCCATTGAACAGATTCTATCCCACAGACATATGGCTTCTTTGGGATGAAAAGGAGGGGATTCCCATGGCAAAGTAACCTGGGGACAGGATTTATAGTGTTCTCCAGCATAATGTGATCAAGGTGCTTCTGACATGACTCCTGTAGAAAAGCTTGTGATAAAAGCTCCCTGCTCATTCAGGTTGTTTTGAGATGATGAAAGATGGCAGTTGTGTTTCTGGAGAGGGAAGGAGTCCAGGGAGATCTCTGCTGAAGCTGCTCCATGCCAAATGCAAGATTCCTAGAGCATGACTTAATACTTGGGGAAAGAGGAGAGGAATATCTGAGGAAATAAAAAGAACAACGTGTAACGGAGGGAAAGGTGCAGGAGAGGGATCCAGTCCATCAGTGGGATCTGGGGGAAAAACAGGAACATTCTGCCCTTGCAGAACCATCTTCCCTCCTGCATCTGCTATTCAGTGGTGCAGCACACACCCCCTGCCCTCTTCCAGGCCTCATCTTTTGTTCCTGGGCTTCACAGAAACACAGCATTGTGCAGGCTACTCCCTCTCCAGGCACAAAATTCATTAGTGCTTTTTAATTGGAAGAAATACTGTGTTTTTATGTACAGATATCTAATATCAAAAGTAATTGCTTTTATAGAACACTCATTTGGAGCTGGTTTCCCCTTGAGATGAGAAAATGTATTCTAATTACAACAGATAATTCAGGAGGAGATAAACAGATTGACGACTGGAAGGACCAAGAAATAGCAGCTCCACAGTCCACTGGAGATGAAGATAAAAGCTCATTTGTGAGGTAGGACACTGATTCCAAGTTTATAGATAATAGGAGAGGTGCCAGAGTTTTGCCAGAGACTTGACATAAACAAAAATCAATTTCCTAATATGCAGAGATTCTTGGGCAAGGGAGAGCTATCTGATACATTTTTAAACTTACATTTCTACTAACAAAATAAAAAGCCCTTATTCCACATGCAAAACTTTAAATTATATGCACGTGACTCTGATTTTTCTTTTCATTTTAATGATCAAAAAGATTCACAGAGAAAGATCAGTTTGTTATTTTTAAATAAATAACAGATGCCACGACTCTTCTAGAAGTTTTAAAACCCCAGATGATTGGTGGTTTGTGCTGGTGAAACACATAAAATGGATTTCTCTCTTCAGGGCTTTGGAGGAAAGCCAGAAAACTCCTCTGGTGATGGCATAAATCTGGAGTTGAGGAGGAGGAGCTGAAATGTTGGTGTATCTGCCCGACAGCCCACTGATATTAAAAGGAGACAAAATCTGAGTGTCATCACTTTGGCACTTGGCCCCTGGCAGTAGCCAATACCTGAGGCTTCAGAGGGAACGAAACACAAATCATAAAGCACTTGGCCAATTAAACTCTGCACTGTCCCTGGAAGCAGAGTTCCCTTCTGAACCCTATAGGCAGGTAACTAAAGCCCTGAAGCATAATATTAGATTACCTTCATTATCTTAACTCAGACAGGTAGAAATAGGGCTTAAAACTACCCAGTGTCCTTTAAAAGCCCAGCCACTAATATTGGATTCAATGGCCTCCTGAAGCAATGAATTCTCTGGTCCTGTCACGGTCAGAGTGTCACTGACTCACATGAAATGGATCATCTGTATCAATATATTAGATTTTCTTTAACTTTTTCAGGGAAACAGAGGTGAAAACTCCTGGGGAAAGTGATCATTAAAACAATAACAGAGCCATTCTAGAGGAAGAGAAAAGGACTTCTCCTTGAAAAGATCCAAGGTGCAAGGGCTAAAACTTTGGGGCTGTTTAATTAGATTCAGGAACAAGCTGTTCCAGGCCAAGTTAAAGGTCTTTCGTTTCATAAATGAGGAAAATACCTTCTGAAAAGCAAAGAGTTTGCTTGTGTGATTCAGAGGTAGGGAAGGAATGCAGCAGTCACTGCAGGAAGGGAGTTCTGACCCAAGGTCTGACAGGATGGAGCCCACAGCTGGAATGCTGGGATGCTGTTGGATGCAATGACATTTTCTTGCACCTACAGAGCCAACTGCACATCTCTAACCATTAAAAATACCCCTTTGATTTCTGATGCAAGTCTGGTTGAGAAATCTCTGACTGCTCTATTCTCAGAACAGCTCAACCATAGCAGTCAATCCCACAGGGTAAGGTTCCATAAAGAAAAATAACTGGTTTTAAACACCAGGAATCAAAAAAAAAAGCACATCTAACTTCAGGTCCTATGCAGGCTCATACAACTCTAGACTCCATTGTGCTGATAATAAAGTCTAAAGTAATCAAAGGCTCTATCAGACCTGACACTGCCCAGCCTGCCAAATTACTGCCTTTCAGCCCAGGTTTCAATCAGGCACCCCTGGGACACTGTCTCAGGGATTGTGTCCAAGGCTAAGCAAGTCTCTTCCCTCCCTGCTCAAGGGTGTTTGGAGAGCTTTGACAAGGGCCAGACGAGCCCATCTCCTGCAGCATCATCCTGCAATCACTCTCCACATTATCTGCACACATTCAGATGCCTCCCTGCTCATTTACCTAAACTGCCTGCCATTAAATTAAGCTAACATAATCACACAGAGAGCTTTCCCAATAACAAAGTCACATGGAACACTCTGCCATTTGTGTGGCTGCAGAGTTCCTGGTCGTTCAGCTCGTTTTACACAGCACAGGGTGACAGCACTGAACCCAGACCGGGAGCTGCTGCAACTCGACATCGCAGCGCGCTTGAACGCAGATCTCGATTTTCCACTGTTGTGAAATCAGTCACTGAGCTCCCCTCTGGCAATGCAACCACAATAAAGAGACAATGTTAACAACTACAGACCTGCTGGCACATGCACTGCTCTCCCTTCCATGCTCCAAGAGTTGCTGTCCGCTGTCCTTTCTGGTCATGAGACAATGAAATCACCTCAGAAAGTCCCTGGTGTTGTGAGAGCAGAGCTGGTTCTCTGTCTGCTGCCTCTCAATCTTAGCATCAGGCATTTCTCCTTGGGAATACATGGTAGAAGAGATCAGCTGCCCCTGAGGACATGAGATTTCAAATACTTCCCTCCAATCTCTTAAAAACAGTTAATTTGGATATTGGTTTTCCCAGGAGCAGAGAGAGCCTTGGTTCCTCCCTTTTCCACTCAGTGTGATGTTGCCTTAAAGGCTCTGTAAAGGTGACATTCTTTTCTTTTGCATCATTGCTCAGCACTATTGATGGCTGGTCTCAAACCATACTCCTTTTCCTGACAGACTATTTCACATGTCTACATATGTGTATTTTTCTTGACCTGTGTCTGTATTCTTCTTTTTCAGGCACATATTTGACACCTCTCAGGGAGCCTGACTTGGGAATTTGGTCAAGATAGAACCTGCATCTCTGCTTTTCCTCCTCTTCCCTCCCTTCACTTTATTTCACATCTCATGTCAAATACAGCACAGTGCTTGTCAGTGCCAGGTTGCAGTGTCTCCTTCCATCACCCTCTTACCATGTGCATGACTTCATTTTCTGCCAGCAGGACAAGTCAGTTCAAAACCAAACACAGGCCACATTTTAATCAGCAAAAATGCAGCCCAGAATCCAGCATCTAAAACCAAAATGCTCACAAATCAACAAATTAGGGCAGACTTGAAGCTACAATGGGTGAAGGAAATGACTGTGCAGAGTCCTCCTAATTGATGAGATAAACTGACAGGCACATTTAAAGCAGATCTGTCTGTCAGAGGATGTGCCCAGCTAAAGGTCTGAGACTCTCCTGCTCTCCGAGGAGAAGGAGGAACAGAAGGAGTCCACAGTGTTGAGAATCTTACGTGGTTTTGAAGTGCCTTGCTATTGTGCAAGGAAATGCTGAGGCTGGATTTGGGTTTGGCTCTAGAAAGGAAAGCATTAGCTCTTTCTATTCACAAAACAAAGCCTATTTAGAAATGAAAGACACGATGTTGCATGGAGAGCTTATAACATACAATTAATCAGGGATTTATCGGGGACAAATAAAAAGAATTAGGTACCATATTCTCTGGGGGAAGTAAATCAAAGGATGAGATAGCTTTGCAAAAGAAAAGAGAAATGAGGATAAATAGCAATTGCCAATAAATTTGAGAAAATGAAGATGTAATGTTAGCGAAAAAATATTGACACAATGTTTTATTTAAAAGCGGTAATAAAAACATTGCTTACTTTGATTTCTGCCCTTTCTGGTTTATTGTTGATATAAAGATAAATTGACTCAGACTTCCAGGAGCGGGAAAGCTACAGAGCCACTATTACAGGCACTTTAAAACCCAGCCCTGCTTTAATAACTGATTCATTATTGACAAGATTGGCTTCGTTGCGGGTGGGTATTTGCACGAATTGACTGTGACCCAGGGCTACTTTAGGCCCTGACAAACTCACTGCAGGACAAGTGGGCTTGCTTTGACAAAGACAGGATGCATTTGGTACAACAGAGCACGTTTAAATTACCACACATATGTAGAATTCAGATCATATATAAAGACAACAGCCAAGTTTTTGAAATTGTGGATCAGCCTTCTTCAATTTACTTTCCTAATGTCACTGACTGCAGTAGTGGTGCTTATCTGGTTTCCACCAAGGCAATGTAAAAAAGAAATTCAAGTTTTCAGAGACCCAATTTTTCTTCAAGCTTTCCTTTCCTTTATGCTGAAATTCCATGAAAGAATGAATGTCCCTGTCCCCTGATGTGTCTCCGGTTTGTACTTACAACTACATTATGAGGTGTTAAATTACACAGTAAAGAGAGGAATGAGGACAGTGATAGAAGGTGCCTTTATACGGGAGAAGATCATCCTTCAGTGTAGAGACTGCTATGAATCAGAATTTGAATTTCAGAAACTCAGGTTGTGAGTTTACAGCTTGGACTCATCACTCCTCAAGGACACAAAGCTGACACACTACCCGGTCACACTTAAACTTCAGGTCACACCTACACTTCTCCTGAGCAGGAAGAGCTTTCCAGCACCAAAAGGCCCTGGATAAAAGCAGTGCTGAGCCCCCTGGGCTGTGACAGGTACCATGAGAGGAGCAGCAGGATGTGCTCCACACCGCCTCGCAAAGAGCAGCACCCAACGTGCAGATCTGACTCTGGTTCCTTTAGAAGCCAAGAACTGGATTTTCATGTTTGTGTTTAAATGAGTAAAAATCCCATTTGTTGCCAATACAATTTACAGCCTGGCTTGCTACAAACAAACAGTTTATAGGACCATGCTGTCTGCATGTGGCTATCAGTCTGCTTCCCTCTCCATACTCTCCCCTCACCTCTGCTCATTAGATTTTGAGGACTGCTTCTAATTTCAGCCAAAGCTTGGCAGACAGTCAGAGGTCTCCAAAAATTACAGTTCTGCAACTGTCACACAAGTTGACATCTGGGAAGAAAATGCCATTAAAATGTTCCTACTGAGAGAAGAGGTTTGGTGAAAGATCAAACACAAGAGACCTGTTGGAGCTATTGGAGACCACCCAGTGGCAATGAGAACCAGGTGAAGTGATAAAACAGCACCCTTAGGTCATGAGATTACTTATAAAATAATGAGGTATGGGTGTGGTCCCATTTAAAAGTACTTTCCCTGTAAAGATACCATGTTAAAGAAAATTCACATGGAAATGCCCAACTTTCTAAATGAGTTCTTCTCTTAGAAAGGGAGATGCAGACTCAGAGCTGAGACACCACAACAGCAGGTCACACACCCCATGCAACTTTGCCTGTTTCCCCTGGCATTTATTATGAAATTAATCTTTCAGATTGTTTGTAGTAGGTGTGTTTTTCCCTCCCTACCCTTGGAAGGAATATAAAGCAAGGTATGATCCCAAACCCACACAGCCTCACGAGCAGAGGAGCAAACAAAACCTTTCTTTTTTCTTTTCTTTTTTTTTATCACAGGGAATTTGTCAGTTCAGTATCTGTCAAAATCCTTCTGAAAATAATCAACCTTTAGTTTCACAGCCATATGCTGAGACACTTGTATCTAGCACAGAGAAGCCCCAGGCATGCAACAGCACCCATCAAACAGATTAGAGACACCTTCTTCCAGTTCAGGGACAAAACCCAAAGGTCATACACTGATTTCTGTTTGTAAACTAAATTTCCATCCAGAAATACCATCTTGTTTTACAACCTCACACAGAGCACTGCCTGGCCATGTCTGACTGGTGCTGATCCTGCAGGAGCTGTCCCGTCCTTTGGGCCAGATTCTGATTTTGGAACCACAGTACCATAAGGGGATGCAGGAGACAGCTTTCATCTCCTGAAACTCTGCTCCAGAAACAAGTAGTCCTGTAAGATATGCAAAAACCCTTGTGCAACAATCAGTGCCTTCTCCAAGGGCTGCATCACTCAGCCTGTGCCCCTTGGCACCTCGGGCTGCTCCATCCCAGCTTCAAAGTCAAGGCCCTGTCTTTGTTCTCTCATAAATATTTCTCCTCCGTTTATGCACATCTTTGTTCACTCCTCTCATTGTGCAAAGAAGACTTGAAATTCTCACTTTGTGAACTTTGTGATGTGTGACAGAAAGAGGGAGACAAAGAATCCAGTTATTAGGCAGATCAGGTTCAGAATGAATCACAGAAGAAATTCCTAATTCCATGACCTCATCTAAGAGGGCTCTCTGCAGCCTGGCTTTGAGTTATGTGGGCCTGGAATGGGAACATAGCTGTGAATATGGGAACCATACCAAGCTGACTCTTTCAGAAAACAGAAGGTTTTACATATAACCCCACTGGATACAAGCATTATAAAAGCCACTTCCCTTCCGGAATTAATTTGCTGTTGAATGAAAATGCATCGAGCCAGATGGATCTATTTCAGGAGGAGGATCAGGCTGGCACAGGTCTAAAATCAAAGATTATTGGGTTTGTGTATTCAAAGCTGGAACAGCTGAGAGCAAAGTGTTCAGTGCAGGTGCTGACACGTTCATGTCTGTGCCTAAAGGAGTATCCCAGGAAGGAGGCATCGAATCAGTTTGCAAATATTAAAGTGAAGAAAGATGTGAAATTTCTAATAAATACCTGCAAAGCTTTTCCCTGCTCCTTGCAATACTAGCAGTGAATAAACAAAAGACATTCTTCAGCTGCTGAGAAAGTTGAAAGTTCTAACAGATGCAAAAGACCATTATAAAAAGTGGGAGAAAAGACTGGTCACCAGGAAGAAATGCACAAAGCAGGCTCCAGTGGAGCATTTGGTTGCCCATATGCCCATGATGGTTTAGGAAAGTCAGTGGCCTAAATCCACAGACCTGAATTCTGGGGATTCTCCACAGAAATTATGTAACAAAAAGAGTGTGGTTTGCAATCCCAAGGCTAGCACAGCCTAACACCTAAACCACCCAACCACCCATTTTTTCCAAGCCAAGCCCCCTCATTGCTGTGTAAGTTGAAAGCATCACCTATTTCAGCAGCTGGGCAGCTTCACATGAGGCTGTTGAATAACTCCACCACCATCAGCTCACTCTCACCTCCTGCTCCCCTCCCACATGGAGCCACCTGTGATCCCTCACTGTGTTTTAGGATTTACAGCTCTGTGCAGGACAATCTGTTTTTTCCTGTCAGAGGTGTGAACAGCCCCTGGTCCCTGACACCCACACCAGTGCAGTGGGTGTCTGCAGCTTCCATCAGCAGCTTTCTGCTGGTGCCAGTCACCAGTGGCACAGAATTATCAGTAGCCTCATTTTACACATGGCTGGACGACCAGAAATCTGCCTTACAAGGAATCTATAACAGCAACTGCAAATTTTAATCCTGAGGAAAACTAACCTTTGGGTTATACGGTGCTATTTCAATTGGGGATATTTTTAGTCTTATCACTGCCTTCAGTTCAGCATGCACAGGAAAGAACACCACCAATCTTTTCTACAACACAAGGCTTGCTTGAAAATGAGTTAAAATAACAAAAAATACATTTTTATTTACAAAAGCTTCACATCCTAGAGGCATATGGGAGCTGTAGAAAAAATAAACTCAATTTCTAAAAGGGCAGTAAGGCCCCATTGCCAAATAAAACACAAAACCAGCACAAAAAAATCCAAATGAAAAACAACCAATTAACCCTATCACCCCACCAAAAATGCCAGAGACAAAATAAGAAGCAAACTTCTCCAGTATTTCAGGAGAGGGCTTTCCAGCTGTCTTGGTGGATACTTTCTAAGGAAAATGAGCTCCTGTGCAAACAAAGGCCCTTTTGCTTTGCAAATGCTCCTGCAGTACCTCTGGCAAGACATCCACTGTCAAGTGCTGATCTGATCTGAGAACTTCTCCTTGAAAAATGCAAACTGGAGCCAAACAGTGCAAACACAGAGGCAACCACAGACCCCAGAACAGGAGGCAGAGGTAGAAACACAGAGTTCACCATGTCTACACTGGAAAGGGGAATCGTTCCAAAACCTTCTGTTCCCAACCAGACTGAAGCAGTACAGGGACACAGCAAGACTTCATCCTTTACACTACATACACATCATCATAAGTAGCCAATATACTGCTCATTCTGTGGCAAAAACATCTTCATTTGGCCAAATGTACTGCACTGGTAACCACTGACTGTGCTGATGGCTCTGGATCAATAGCCAAGATTAATTTAGGGAACTGATTTCAATAGGACTAAGTGCATGGGTGAGCTGAGGAGAATTTGAATCATTGCTGCAGCCATAAAACCCTACTTGAGCGAGTTACCCTGTCCAACCAGCAATGTCTGTCACTCCACACAAGGCACTGCTGACAGCAGAGCAGGGTTGGCAGGAGCTGCAGTTTGCTTAGGAAGCACTGTCAGGTTTAAATCTGGCTCAGATCCCCGGCTAAACACAACTGCTGACTGTATCACAGACAGGACTTTTAACAGTTCTCCCCAGCAATAAAAACTGGTAACACACTGGTAATCCCACAGAGATCAGCACTGTGCTTCACGAGCCTGTGAAGCCCATGAGAGTGGACACCCCTCACACAGCCCTGCACGACCCACTGGAGGCAGCACTTGTGTTTCACAGCACCTGAATATTTAAAGAACTTCACGGAAGAGAGAGCCCTGGGAGGATCAGTTTTCTCCCCTGATCAGTCTACCAGACATTAAAGCCTAGTGGGGAGACTTCTCATGCTGCTTGTACCAAGGGGTGATTCAGACGCAGCTCTGACAAACCTGGATTCAGTCACAACTTACCAACTGTGTGAGACCCTTACACAGTAAACACTTATTATGAGTGCTTCAGTAAAGACAACTGCACAAGTACCTCTGAAACATAAGCAGAAGGTAGATAATTGAGCTCCATGACTGCCTTTTGCCCACACTATCCCTTCCTGCCACAGCTGAAGAGGAGAAAGCAGCAGGTTATACTGCCAAAGAAATCTCCTGTTGGAGCAGATTCCAGTGGTGCACAGGGATCAGGAGTCTGCTGGGGGTTAGCATGGTTTTTGCCAGTGCTATACCATATTACAGGGGCTATGCAACCCAGGGGAGACCCTGGCACTGCAGCACCCTCTAAGGCTGTGCACTAATGTTAAGACTGAAGCAAATGCACTAAAGAATCCCAGAGGCCACATATGGTCCCTTGTATCCTCATCCACCCAATCTGGGTTATTTAAATACGATTCCAAATGATGCTGTGAAATATGTAACACTCTCCTTTAGCATTTTGGCATCAAATATCTCTGCCTGGCAGAACCATTTTTAGGCATCAGTGCTTAGAGAAGCTCTTTTAGAAACCTTTTCCTTGGTTTAGTTTTCTTAATCATTGCCCATTCTCCCAGGATGACATGCAAATTACAGCTCATGTATTAAAAGTATAAATCAGACTGTGGTGGCAAGTGAAAGTGCTTCTAGAGAATGGCTCCATGGGAGGTGGTGCATGGCTTAAGACATTCAGAAACCTATATTCTCATCTTGTCTAAAAAACATTTTGCTCATTTACTTCAACAACTCTTCAGCCCCCAAAAGAACTGTGTGTCCACAGTGCACATGATGACAAAGCAGAATCACTCTGTTGTCTCCTCAGCTCCCTACCTTGCTGCTGCCCTCAGACTCTCCTTCAAAGCCAGTAATCAAGGACACATTTGAAAAAAAACAAACACCAAGAAACCAAAACCAGGTCTCAAACCCAGCCCTTTTCTACTGCATTGTTTCACTAAGGGCTGCCCTCAACAAGGACACAAACCAAGTCATGGTCCCAGGCTCATCCTTGGGTTTTGAGAAGATCCTACAAAATCTTCATCCCCAGCAGCACTACCACGTGTTTAAACTCCAAGTAACCCAAGCTAAATGAGAGGGCCTTAGACCAAGCTGCACCACACTGCTGCTCCATGATTGCTGCCTTCTGTTCCTTAAGTCTAGCAGCAAATCTTGGCTCAGGAGATGACCTTGCTAACAGGTCATTTTTACACTCTTTTTATGCCCCACAGGACTTGCTGAGCGATCAGAAAGTGCCATTTGTGGGGTAGCTTGTTTCCAAAACTGTCTGGGGAACCCAGATACTCCTGAACACCTGAACAGAGAAAACCTAGAGGGCAGAAGGACAATTTTTAATCTGCTTGCATCTGCCCTGCTGTCCTTGAAATGGGTTTTGCCTCCACCTATGAGGCTTTCAGACATTCCCAGCCATTTCCATGGCACCATAGCGATGGGTTTGGGGAAAAGCAGACACATCCAATTAGCATTTGGCTGCTTTAGCTCTATGCTCTCAGGAGGAGATGACTTTGGGTCAGTGGGAGGATCTCTATCTGGCTTTCCTTCTCAGAGACTCAAGGTCTCTTGTTTCAGAGGACAGTTTTGATCAATAGGACTACAACAAGGTTGGAAGCTGCTCTGCTGTCACTGGCTTTCTTCCTTCCTATTATCCAAGACATCACAGGCTCTTTTCATTTTCTTCCCTTTTTTTTTTCCTCCCCTTCAGTGTGTTACTTTAAGTTAACTGATGGTAATGACTACCAAGTGAAACCCCTCAAATAACAACAATAATAAAAAAGTACACCAAAGTATACCCAGAAAAGAAACTGAGTGCCCATTAGTAAAGTTAGAGAGGGGCATTAATAAAAGGCAGATTTGTTAAACATGACTCATTTATTTTCCTTCCTTTTGTAAATCTTATTATTTCCTTGGAGAATCGCCATGCACTCAGTGGCTGGAACTGCATTCTGAAATGATGCCCTTGGTTTAACTGCTACCTGCCTTTATTTACTGAAACATCAAATAAACAAACAATAAACCCCCCTAAACTCAGAAAACAACCCCAGCTCCCAGTATCAAGGGTATTAAGTTAAAGGCAGGATTTCTGATCCTCTAAACCTGTTCAGTGGCTGTAGGTGTGCCACAACCACACTGCAGCTCTTCTCTACAAAGATGACAGACCCATATTTGCTTTTCCAATCCCAGCCACATGTACAAAGAAACAGAGAGATACTGAACTGGAATACTGCTGAAAAGGCAACAAAACCAACATCAGAAAGATTTTCTTTCTGCCTCTGCAAACATTGTTTTTGATCCTATATAGTACAAATGATTCAAGCTCTACACAAATGAGTCAATGATAAAATTACCACGTGATTTTTTTTTTCCTGTCAAAAAAAAGCTTTTTTCCCAGCTACAAAGGCAAAAAGCAGAAACATTACATAAAACCAATAGTTACTGCTATATGAAAAACAGAGTACAGGGAGACTTTAAAATCACTGATGTGCTGCTGGAATGCAGACATATTTTTTTGTATTTGTCAGTATTTTGCAGAGTTGAACACAATTTTGCCTGTATTACAAAAGAGATCTGCCCTCTTTTTTAACTAAACTTTCAGACCTTGTCTTCCTAAGGTGCCTAAATAGAGTAATACTATTTTGAATATTACCTTACATTAATACAGGAGCTATCCAAATATTGGCTGATGATGTTTTCCTCCTGTTATTTTGGAGAATAAAACCTTGACCTTCCTGAGAGAACTGATTATTAATTTCCTCAGTTACATAGATCAAGACTAACACAACTGAAGCCAATGTGAAGGGGAAATCAGTCTTTTGGACTTGCCCATCACTTTGCAACACAGAAGGTCAGGCCTGTAGCAATGGTGACTTACCTACCTAAGCTTGAGAATCTGACCCAGCACAACAGAAAATACTTGTTATGTACTGTGTGGTAACCCATAAACAGCAGCCTAACTTAAAAAAAAAGTTGGTATTTTTCAATCCCACCTTCACGAGGCCCAACCTTGCATTTCTTAAAAAAAGTCCTCTAAAGGAGGACACATGAAGAAGCCCCTCAAGAGGACAAGGACAGGACTGAGAGCAGAGCCCACATGACACCACAGTCCCCATAAATTATACTTTTAGAGATACTTATGTGCTGATTTTGCCAGATGTTTGCTGGCACCAGCCCATAAACAAACTGGATAGAAACAGTTATCAAATGAGAATCTGTGTGTGAGGATCTGTACGAGAAGCTGCAGTCACACTGAATCTCCCCCTATGCACATGTGTCTTTACCTCTCTTCTCTGCTTCTCTGAGCTCTTCAGCTCAAAGTTGCCAGCTGTAAAAGCTGCTTTTTGACAAATCTGATGTGGACATTCACCTGACTCTCAGCCTGCGCCCAACATGGAAATCTGGAGCCCTTCTCAACCAGTCGCAAGCCTGTGAAGAATAAACTGTCCTGTTAAAAATACTACTGTACCTTTTAGGTATGCAGATTGCCAGGCTGAATTTTAAATGCAATCACTTTGCTCCCAGCACACTCTGAAAATCAGGAGTCCCAGTCAGCATGAATCAGTCCTCTGCACCTAGGACCTGCTATTTCCATCATTTCAAGCCTCTGTGCCGCAATTATGTGAATTGTCCACTTTTCCCCCCAGTTTCCTCCATGAAATGCATATGTAGTATAAAACCCATTTATCACACTGGAAATTGCTATTGTATTTAATCTCCCCAAAGAGAGCAAAATCAAATTATGATGTGTAATGAATGATAATCTGCCAAACTCAAGGGAATACTCCATGTCTGAAACAGAACAGGTCAAAGGGGTCTGAAGTAGAATACATGGGTATGAAGATGTGATATGAACATACATAAAGAGAAGATGAAAACACTCTTAATCTTTGCAGATGGAATGAAATATAATTACATGTTGTATGGATTGTTGTGTATTACTGGAAAGAGACACTGAAAAAGGAAAAAAGGCAATTAGAGTGAGATTGTAGTCTGACCCTTCAATTGCTTTTGGCATGAAAGGTTATGCTCTACTTGGGGCATCAAAAATCCTCTACCCTCTATGGTAAATCATTAGCAACAGACTCAGTTGCAAAAGTGATTAGGGGAAAAATGCAGTCAATTAAATCTTTCTTTTAATTTTTCCCCTTTACAAAAAGAAAAAATAAAGGCAAAGGAAGAAAATACCAAGGTGTTATCATTATGCCATTATTGCTATTAAGTCTAGCTGGCATTAGTTCTGTGCTGAATGACAATAAAATATATTCATCAATAGAAATAATGCAGTAAAAATATAATATATATATTGAACTAGATCTATAATAACTCAGTTTTTCAAAATAAATGTTATACCCAAGGTCAAACATCTAGAGGTAATATCGAGTCTCACCAAGGAAACTCCACAGACACGTTTCATTGCTTTCCTTTTCCTTTTCATGCTCCATTCATTTACTTCCACCAAAACCAGCAGCAGCTGAGCAAAAGGAAAGTTTTCAGAAATACTATTTTTCCAAGTTGATAAAAAACCCCAGAGCACGAGCCAAATGAAAACTATTGTTTGGGTGCACGTCTGCACAACTCTGCAGGGAATCGTGGCAATTCTCATTCACCCTCTCCTAAAAACTCTTGTTCTGCCAAAGATAATTGCAAGGACCAGCTTTCTTCTGACTTTCATGTGGGACCCTCTGCGTTCTGCACACACCTCCACAGGCACTGCACTCACTGGTTTTATTCAGGCTGAAAAGTCAATGAGTTCTCAAGTGATTGATTTTGGGTTGCCTCTTTATACATCTGTAACGTTACTGCTCGTGATTATTTTCCTTGCAGAAGGTAAACTTCTAAACAACATTTCTTTGACTGTATGCAAACAAATCTGTGTGACAAACAAAATTCTGTGCAGCTGCAGCTGCAGGGCTGGTCTCTGACACAGGTACTTTCTATGGCACTGGTAAGGTGGGACCAGGTAAGGTCTGACCAGGTTAGGATTCATCTGAATAGAAGAGAAAAATGAAATAAAAGAATACTGAGTTGTTATTACCAAAAATACACTTATTAGGTGGTTCTAAAGTTGCTGATCTCAAAACAGAAAGGAACAAGAGCAGAAAACTGAAATACTGATCTGGACTGACCAACATAACAATAACGCTGAGCTGCACTCAACCTCCTGGTGCTTTCAGAGATTCTGGGTATGCAAGGAATTCACAATCCTTCTGAATATAATCTATCTACCCATGTCTGTCTCTCCCTATAAAAGTGACTTTGACCCATCTCATGAAAAAGGAACATCCAAGTCAGCCTCAGCCATCCCTCTAGCCCTGTAATGAAGCAGGACACAGGGCAGTGTCTCAGAAACCTCACTCAATATTAGGGTGAAACCACAGAGCTCCAGAGCAGAGTTTCTGTAACACCAACCTTCCTGCAGAGCCCTGTCCCAGACAGGTCCCCTGCAATCTCAGTGCTGCCAGAGCAGCATTATACCCAGGAATGGCACAAGGAATGAGTCATGGTATTAAGAACAGAATACCAGTGAGCCAAACCCAAACACAGATGCTTGATCCCGATTTCACTTACAGTGAAGCAACTCTGATGATTTCAGTGCAGCACTTCCTCATTTTTTAGGACTTTTTGGTTTTGATGACACAGGATGGGAAATAAAATAAAAAAAAAGGCATTTTGTTTCAGAATGATTATGAAGTAACTTATCTATGTTAATGTACCACTGTGCCATAATAAAAAACCCCAACAACTGTGTCAGAGAAGAAGTGAAGGGAAATGAATAGGAAATGTGAACAACTCGGCTTCAAAAACTTTCTGTATTTTCCCGTGTTAAGAACTTTCAGGAAGAAAAAAACTGCCTGCAGTGTTTATCACGACCTGAAGAAGTAACATAACACTAGTTCAAGTAATTTCACTATGAAGTTCCATATCCAACAAACCAAATCAAAGAAGATGAAGGAAAAAAGTTCCCAAAATAGGAGGACACTTTACAGAGAACTTCCCGTTTGCTGTGAAGCCCCAGCCACCACATGCAATGCTGCCTGCCCAGTGTGCTAAGGACATCCAGGAGATGCTGTGCTGACATGAACCCAGCACAGGTAAATCCTACCCAAAGTCTCACCTATGAACAACACCGAGAACAAACCAATTTGAGGCAAAAAAGCCCCCGTTCAGCTGAGCTACAGAGAATTGGATCAAGAACCTCGCGGCTTTCTGGAATTTGTGAGAAGGATTTTCCTCTTAAATCCTACATTCTTCAAAACTGCTCCAAAACATGGTTAGAAAACACAGCTGTTGACACTTCCCTCTAATTCCTGAATGTGTGTTTTTGTGACTAACGCCCACACTCCACGTTCCCCTTCTCTCTTCCCTGTTTATACAGATGAGAGCGTAAGGGGATGCCTGTTCTCTAACACTTGCTGGCACAAACTGCATATTACCATAACAGCCTAACTTACTTAGATTTATACATTCATTCAGAAAGTAGTAATAGGAAACATACTTTATCCTAACCCTCCTATTTGTCTGCATTTTGAGACGACAGCAGCCTTTGTTAAATCAATGTTACGAGCAGGATTTCCACAAGCAGCCTCGGAGCACATTTGCTATACTTAAACATATTTGCACTGAAACATTTTATTTGGGGCTAGACACTAAATATTACATTTATTTTATAATTTTATGCAAAACTTCACTCCTTCAGCCTCTTCTTGTCCAAAAACTCATGTATTTAATCACATACCTATTTCTTTCATGTCTCACACTTAGAACTTTACGAATCTATGCAAATACAAATGTATTCATTTCAAATTTGTAGCTTCTCTATGAAACGTTAGCTGTCCTATAACAACTTTGATGGCTTAGCCTGGTCCAGCTCCCATGGAAGGGTTCTTTGCTTACCTACTGATATTTTTCAATGCTGGTGAATTAGAATTGTATGTCATAAAAAGAACTGGTGGATGCTTCCCCTCCTCATCAATGACAATAACTAACGTAAATGGAAAATCGTTATGGAAACATAGGGGTGCTATGTTTAAACAGACCATTAAAAGCACACAGCGTGAGAACTCAGCAGAATGTTTTAAAGTAATTCTCCAACCCAGTATATGACTTGCAGCTATAACCTAACAGCATATTTGCTCTCCAAACAACTTCCTATGCAGAGTTAATATATCCAGGCAAACTGTAAAACCTGGTACAGTTCGTAGGGACTTCTCCCAGACCCAAAACTGATGAACTCTGCAGTCTCCTTAACTTTGCATCCATTGAGGAAGTGCTGAGTTCGGACCAAGGGCTGGGGGAGAGGCAGGGTGGTGGTGGGAGGCTCAACGAGCCCCTCCAGCAGAACCCTGCAGGCACATCTCTTCCCGGGATTTCAGCGCTCCAGCGCTGGGGTCAGTGCCGGGTCCCCTCCCCATGGGGGGACACTGCGGGGGCTCCCCCCAGCCCGGGGCACCCAGGACACCCTCCCGGGGCCCGGGACCCCGCGGGGCCGGGGCCGCGCCCCCTCCCCAGCCCCCCGTACCATTGAGCTGGTTGTAGACCACCTCCTCCAGGTGGTCCAGGCGCTGCAGGATGGACTCCCTGTCGCCCAGGCTGCCAACCTTGGCGCCGCGGCTCCTGGCCCGGCGGTCCGCGCTCCGGACGATCTGCACCAGCTCCTGGGAGCGGTCCTGGATCCTGCAGTAGACGGAGAAGAGGATGATGCCCACGAAGACCAAGATGTTCACCGTCAACAAAGTTTTGATTTTCCGTGCCACCGCCATGGGAGCCGCCGGCGCGGTGGCCGGGGGCGCATCCAGGCGCGGCGCCCGGCGGCCCCCGCGNCTCGGGGGGATCTCATCCACAGGCACACGGAGGAGCCGCCGCCCCGCCTCGCCCGCGGCTCCCGCCCCGCGCCCCGGGGCCCCGAGCTCCGGCACGACGGAGCGAGGACGTGCTGCTCCCCCACCACCACCACGGAACACGACACAGGGATCATCTTCACCTCACTGCCCAAACATTCCCGCTTGTCCTGCACAAGCAGCGCCAGGCGCAGCTCCCGAGAGCGGGCGGGGTGTCCTTGTCCGTGCTGCAGCCCCGCAGGTGAGGGGGTGCCACACCCGAGTCTCAGCGCTGGAAATGAGCGGAAACCGGTTCGAGGGAGAGCCGGGGGCTCGCTGGGCTCCGCGGACTTCCCAGCAGCCAAAGTACAACACCCGCTTGGGGTCCTGCCTGGAAGTGACATGGCTGGGGCCACGTCCACATGCCAGACAAGTTTTGCCAAGAAAACATAGAAATACAGAATCATAGAATAGTTTGGGTTGGAAAGGACCTTTAAAGGCCCATCTAGTCCAACTACCCTGCAAGGAGCAGGGACAACTTCAACTAGATGAGGTTGCTCAGAGTCCTGCCCCAGCTGACCTCAAATATTTCCAGGGATGGGGCATCTACCACCTCTTTGGACAAGTTGGGCCAGTATTTTACCACCCTCACTGTAAAAATTTTCTTCTTTATATCTGGTTTAAATTGATCATCTCTTAGGTTAAAACCATTACCAGTATACATTAAAAATAACCCCTTTCAGCATCTTCTCCATTCATGTTTACAGTGGTCCTCCTTTTATACAAAGAAACATACCCATCTCACAGGGGTACATACCATAGCATATAATCCTGGTTCTGGGAACTTTTTCCCTTTCATCCTTCCTTCTTGATTTCAGGAGCTGTCAACTCAAAATCCAGCAAAAGTTACAACCTCCGTGAATTCGCTGTAACTTGGCAAGGCCAGCTCAGGGTCTCCTGAGGTATAAAATCTCCACTGCTGGTCCTACTTCTGACCCTCCGGCTGTTCATCTTCTGCAAGGCCCCCGAGGGTGCAGTTTCTCTGAGGAGATGTGTTTCTGTCTTAGAGAAAATCTCCCCCTGTCTTTTGGGTATCACCAATGAAACCTGTGTTGGAGAGATCCAGCAGCACAGAACAAGGCTGGACTGCAGTTTCACCATCATCTAATCTTATCCCTGGAAAAAGATGCCACAGCTTTCTGCAGGGTCATGTCTTGCAAACAGGTATGTCTCTATGGAAATATGTACAGGATTTAGTTATTTTCTATAGTACTGGATTCTTAAATGCAAATAAGGCCCAAAGGCACAGTCAGATCCTCTTTCACTCAAGCTGTAGTAAAACTCTCTGGTCAGCTCAGCAGAAGCAGCTCAGAACCTGCCATTTTCCTGTGCTTTGATTATTTTAGTAGTATTCTTGTTGCAAGTCTCTCCCAGCCTCACGTTTTCCTAGACAATAACAATTTGATTTAAGAAAACATATTGAATTAATGTTCAAGTGCAGCTTATTAGGTGCCTCCACAGCATTTAATATATTATAGCAACACCTGCTGGTCTTGATATGGTTAAGAATCTGTTACATACCTGTTTCCATTAGAAACTCCAAGTTCACAAGCTGGCCACAAGAGTTCAGTTTGGATTCTGACAGGAGCGTATACTTTGTCCCAAGAGTTGTCAAACACCTTCAACCCTCTCAGGAGAGTTTACCAAGTTTTGATGAGGACTGTTTTTGCACCACTGCAGTTTTAAATGGGCTCTTTCAGAGACATGATTTCATCCATGATTGGCTTAGTAAAAGGAAACAACCGTTTGACCTAAGTAAATGGTTTTAAATGGTCAGCTTAAAATAGTCTATGATGTGTACAGAAGAATATGAGAATATGCTTACACAGCTGAAACCTCACCTAACACCATTCAAATAATAGCTAGCTTGTATAGATCACTGCTCCTCCAGAGATCTCTAAGCAAGTTACAAAAGATAAACTAGAGCTGACTGAAGGACAGCAGTAGTGTTTTTAGGAAAACTGTCAAGATCAAAAAATGTATTTTCTTTTTTCCTTGGAACAAAACAAAGCAACCCCATCAGAAATATTTTCACGCAAACAGTACTGAGCTGAAGTCACTGTTTCCTGCCCCAAAGGGTCATGCTCCAATTTTCCTTCCCACAGAAAGGTGTGTATTGCCAAAAGAAAGCTAGATCAAAATCAATATATGCAATAGCTGGACTTCAGTGACAATGCTTTAGCTGAAACCATATGAATCAGCTCCATCCTACAAACAGGGACCATGGGAAGACATTGGTGGCTTGTTCCCAATCAATGGAACAAGCCAGAGGCAATGTCAGGATGCCATTCCAAACCACAAATGCAGTGTCTCTCTCTCACCATTACCCTCTCACTGACTTTCACTCCTACTTGTTTCCACAGGGCTCATGTTTCCACTCCCATCATCCAGGATGGACGAGGAAGATGCTATAAAGACACACCAAGACACTGTGCAGTCAAGTGACACTCTACAGGTGATTACACTATTTACATCTCTCTGCCACCACTGTGCTCAGCCAAAATGAACACCTGGATGGAGGACAGCTGGCTGAAGATGAAGGGGATGATGAGCAGCCAGAGGCAAAGACTCTCAAAAACCAGTCAGCACTCTGAAATCACCATCTGTCACAGGCATCTCCCCTAATGGAGCAAAGATGGTTCCTGCCTTGGGGCAAATCTGGGCTGCTGCTGGGCTGTCAGAGAGCTGAGGCTGTGCTGATAAC
This sequence comes from Pachyramphus minor, assembly GCA_013397135.1. Classification (NCBI taxonomy): domain Eukaryota; kingdom Metazoa; phylum Chordata; class Aves; order Passeriformes; family Tyrannidae; genus Pachyramphus; species Pachyramphus minor. Next base: position 284,675 of record VYXB01004899.1, read on the forward strand.
TGCAGCATGGAAAAACAAACCTGTCTGTGGCTCTCCTTGAACCTGTGCTTGGTCCTGTACAATGTTCATCTTACAATAGTTATATTTGCTTGTGGTGACTTCTGGTTACTGCAGAGTGCCCCAGCTTGGCACGAAGACATTGTCAGAGTGGAAAACTTCAGCTGCTTCTGCATTTAAAATCCTGTTCTACTTAGCTACTGAGGCCAGAGACAGTACACTGCACGTAAAACAACACAGAACTAAAATATTTTGAAAAGAACCCTATGAAAGTATCCATTTACAGCTGTTACCTGCAGAGCCCATCATGCAGCTACTCAACACAGAGGGACTACATGGGGTTTTTTAGCCAGCTAGTGAAAACTGTAGATTGGCAACTGAGTATGACCCAGATACCCATCATTGTCATCTGGACAGTTCTCAAGTTCAAGTTTTCCCCAAAAGTGGCCAGAAAAGCTTATTAAAAAAGACCATGTCAGACCTACAAAATCCATCCCTACACAGAACCTTTGGAGGCTCTGTGCCTTCTGCTGTACAGTCCCAGGTGTGGTGGGTACATACTCAGATAATCAATACAAGTTTCAATTTTCTATGAGGTGTTTTCCGTTGAATTTCATTTTAATGTCCCTCGGAGGAGATGAAGGAATTGGCTGATGAAACAAAATAAGTAAGATTTTACTTCTGAGCAAAGGCAAGAAGAGGGTGATGGAAAAGTTTCTTCAAAGTTCTTTGAATTTTAAAAAGCTTAGGTTGAAAAAAAAATATTGAATTCAAATTAATAACCATAAAATCATTCCCAACCACTTTTCCAAAAGGACACAAGACTGATTTACCATATCTAAAGAGACATACCTCTCTGATCATTCTACTGCATGATATGAGACATTTGCAAGAATGAATAATGCGTAGAAGGGAAGGCTTTGATGTTTAAAGTATTTGAACAGTGGCTTTAAAGAAAGAAAAAGACATGGCAGACGAAATATTATGCCAGTGATGATCTGCAGTTGTAGATTCCAGCTGTAGTTATTCACACACAGACATCCTCTACCATTTTCCTAATCAAATCCCAACTGCATTTACCAGCACATTGCTTAGAGTCTTCATATAGCCTAATATTTTTCTACTTTATTTTCTACTTTTCTACTTACTTAGAAGAAAACAGCAACAAAACCAGACAGCAAAGTCTCAGATCTGTGTTGAGTACCCAGACACACAGAGCTGAGGCCCTCATCTTGCTGCAGAGAGGAACTGCAGCCCACTAAATACTTAGGGGAGAAAGAAATGAGGAAGCCACAACTGTCTCACGCTGGAGATGTTTCCAACCAGCCTCTTTTCTGCTGCAGCCTCAGAGATGGTGTCAAACTGGTATCACAGTGGCACAGGAGGGCCTAAAGCTAAATAATTCCTCCTGCAACGAGCTGCTGCCAGGTCCCTCAGGCTCCAACCTGCCACGCTGCTCCTGTGGATGCAGAGGCTCTGGGGATGTTCAGAGCTCACCAAGGGCCTGTAAGGCAGAGGGGGGAGTCCCCACCCTGGTGTCCAACTCCCTGCATTACAAAGGCTGGAAGCCCAAAAGCCATTTGGGATTTCCATGCAGTGATCCTGTGCTGGGAGCATTTAGTGCTGGCTCAGAGAGGGAAGGGGTGTGGTGGCTGGAGAGCCCTGAAGATCAAATTCTGCTTTAACTGGGAGCAGAATGACAACACACTGTGCTGTGGTTCACCCAGGATGGATGTGTTTGCTTTACTGAGATGGCCTCTGTGCCACCCTCACCACAGACGTGCCATGAGCATCATTAGTGGGGTCACAACCCCTGTGGGCAAAGACCCTCATTCATAATGAGACCTACTCAAAGCAGTGGGCACGGCCCAGGGATTAACTATTCACAAGATTAGCCTGAAGGTGCTGAATTTTAAATTCATCTTGAGGATGGTTCTAAATGAAATGAGATGCCTTAAAAATCTGAACACGTATTTCAGAAATAATATATAATTTATATATATATATATCCTTTTAATTTTGGCAGTATTAGTCACTTATTAAGATTAAACAGAAGTTTCATAAATGGAATTTTGTGATGCTATTCCTTCTAATGGTGCAGCAATTCCCACTTGCACATGGGAATTCATGCAAGTTCTTCAAATGTACTGTGTTCTAGCACCTGTGGCTGTGATGCAAATATGCACTACTGACCCTGCAGAGGGGATTTATAATAGCACAATTGCTGGCAGATCTGCTGCTTTCATGCCTGTGAAATTGTGCTGATGACCACCCTGCAGTAAATAGCACACAGATAAAACTCAACAATTATCCAAACACGCATTAAAAACCCCAATAAACCTGTCATTGTAAAAACAGAATATAAATAAGTGCCAAGACTAAAATATTCAACCCACATGCTTACATTTTACAAAGCCCTAATTTATAAACATTACAGCTCTCACCAATTTTAATAAGAATGAGTTGAGCTCCTACCTTTTTAAAATCCAACTGCATAGTCCTCTACCCATGTCCTGTTATTATCTCCTAGTGTAATCTCAGAATAGGTGCTTGTTTGCTAAGAAAGGATCATCACCACTCACCACGATCAAAGATGACTGAAGATTTACCCATGCAACAGCAGAAAACAATCCTTGAGGACCTTGTCTCCCACAAAAAGCAGAGAGGCTCAGTCCAACTGCACCTCAGAGAGGGAAAGTGGCTGGAACCTGCCTGACAGCTGCTGCTCTGGGATCCAAAGCTGCAGACTGATGTTTCTGATCATCACCATAACTTACTGCAAGGAATTTCAGAGTTGCTGTGATAAGATAGAGGCTCACACTGGAAATAAATCTGGGAAGCTTTAAAGGACAGCTCCTGTGTTTATGAGAGTCCTGGTAAAGAAAATAAATGTGCAAGAGATATATAAATGTAATTTAATATCCAGCTATTACAGATATAGAAATTACCTCATTATACTCTGGGAAATCCATCTTTACTTATTCCTGTTGCCAGAAAACTTACAAAACCCTCAACAATGGCTGGGCTGTTTGCAAGCTGAGACTTCTACTTTTCATACTGATGAATGTTGTCTTTTGGTTCTGTGTGTTCTCTCTTCTGCTGCTTCTCATATACTCTGTAGAGCCTTTAAAGCAGAGACTGCTTTTTGATAGTACTGTTTTAAAAAGAGGGTTCATGAATGATGCTTCTAATCCCAGGAACAATCAACTTTTAACTTTGTCAGTGACATCTCTGGACTATCACCCCGAGTTCCTCCTTGGAATCCATTTGTCCCATTTCCATCTTTACTCTTTGTCACCCAGCCTTATGGTAGCACAATTTACAGTCAGATCTCCTATTAGTATCTAATCAGATATGATTTTAGAAAACTCTGTGCAGATCAAGTTTTATATTCCAGCATGTTTGTAATACAGCTGTGCTTTAGGAGAAGTCTGTTCACTGAAGGGTCAGGCAAAAAGAAGGGAGCTTTCTCAGGCAGATGTTGAACACAGCAGTCCTTCACTGGCACTAAAAAGCTGGAAGGATGTTGCTCCCTGACCAATCCAGGTGAAACCCTATGAAAAAGCTGAACTGGCTTAGGATAGTTAAAAATATTTTGCTGTTGGAATGGCACTAAACTCAGTAGGGAACATTAAACTTTGGCCACCACCAGCACAGTCCCAGCTGTGCCATGAGGTACAGGCCTGGGGACTTCTGCAGGTGTTTGTCCAGGCTGATCCTCTTGCAGGAAAAGAACCTCATACAATATTCATTACTTACTTGTCTCTGTCTTGATGCACATTATTAAGAGCTGCATGGCCCTCCAGCAAAATCTTCACAACAATATTAGGAAACACAGCCAGTCATCATGTCAAAGTCGTAAGAGATTAAATATTCTAAGTGCAGCAGCACCAGGGTAAATTAGTATTGTTACCTCCTGACCCCCGGAGCTGCACCCAATGCTGGCTTTAAACAATAAAAATAATGAGATTTTTAGATTCCATTTATTTTGAAACAACAACTGGCAGCTTGGAAGAAGAAAACATGCTTTGGCAAATAAAGTTGACACTGACATTTTTAGCACAGAATAGCTATATGGTGACTTGTCACTGGGCAAATCTGAGGAATCACTGCTGCCTCTGATGTATGATGTGTTTCACAGGGACACTGTATATATGAGTAATAAAGAACACTTAGTACAGTTTGTATCTGCCTTTAACAGAGATGTTCAGAATATTTAAATAGAAACCAAAACACTTCTAGCATAAAGTCTTCAATATATATATTTTTTTTTAAATATCATCTTAAAAAGAAGATAAAAGCTGATGTATGGTAAAATTCCACCCTAAAACTATGCCAGTGAGAAGCCTTAACAGATGGAAGTAGGATGACAAAACCAGACTCATTTAGTTGAGTTGAATTCCCAAATATTCCCAGTAAAGGGCAAAGTCCAATTTAAGATGCTTGAAAATGAGCCAGTTTGTTAGGAAAAGAACATTCAAGACTATATTGGACCATGCAAATGCTTAAAGAACTTAAAGAACATGTTCTGTCATTTCCTGTTCCAGACCACACAACTTCTCTAGTTTTCCATTTTTCCATCTGAGAACTGGGGCCAGTTTGCCATAAGGGGACGTGACAGAATTTGCTTTTATTAATCTCCATCTCAATTGATTCAGAGACCATAAGGAGCTTAAAACAAATAAAAGTCCAAACCAAGAAAAACATGGAAAACCAACAGATCTGCTAGGAAGCACCAAAAGTGCAACATGGAGAGGGGAGCTGCAGGTAGACAGAGACATATCTGGGTATATATATATATATGTGGGTATGACAGGCACACAGGCATCCCTGTTTCAAAGCTGTAGATGCTGGGAAGACATTATTATTCATTAATTCTGTGGTGAGCAGATAGATTAAGTGTTTTTCCCTATTAATTAATCTTGCTCTGGGCTATGAAGTTGAAGAGCTTCACTTATTTATATATTTACTTCTTTTGAGGGAATAATATTTCTCACCAAAACCCTCCACAGTGAAAGTGCAGCATCAAAGCCTCTGGCCAAGCTCCCAAGCAGTCCAGACCATGGAAGCCTTCAGCCACTACATCATGATATATAATTACAGATACAGATCACTTACTGCTTTTGATACTAAATACAGGGAGATATTTTGCATCAGTGTCTTGATTGTGGTACAGACATTAACACCAGCCACAAAGGACAGATCACATTCCACCAGCACACAGGAAACATGAAACAGAAAGGATCAGGTCTGTAGTTTTCTTTATGCTATTTATTATTATATCCAACATGTAATATCAGGTGATAGACTAGGGTCATTCAGCTTGTGACAAAAGGTTAGGGGAATTCTCTTGAAGCAGTAATTGTCTGTCACAGGAATTACTGCAACTTCTTGAGCACAGGAAAGAGGAAACCATAACATGGGATGGATCGGGGCAGGAGGAAACTAGAGGCAGGCAGGTGGATACAGTGGGATCCAATGGACTCACCAGAAGAGCCTGTGGTAGAATGGACAAAAAAATAAAGAATAAAAGGAAGTTAATAAAGATCTCAAATTTGTCTGATGTGTCTGTAGCTCAAATAAACGAGGCCGGTTTCCTCCTCGTTTAAAGGATTTTTGAGGTCAGTAGGTGGATGGGGAACTTCTGTGGTATCACACAGAAGGGCATCAGAGGATTCAGGATGTGAGACAGAAAACGAATGGCACAGGAAGAATAATGTATTTCTTGGGGTGACAGCATTCACTACACCATAAAAACAGACCACATGTTATACATCATCTTAAACATCCAGAGCCCAGCCCAGACACGGTGCCACTGTCACCTGCCTGACTGGAGGTAACTGAACTGAGCTGCCTGCACAGAAAATTGTTCTGCAGGCTTGGTTTGAGGAAATAATATTTAGGAAGCCTTCAGAACAGGCATCCCTGTTTCAAGCACGAGTGCACAAGTCAGGTTTGCAACAGAGGGTAAAAAAAGGCTTCAAGTAAAAACCTGTAATTTGATCTTGCAGGAGAGCCAGAAGCATTATTCACAGAACACCTTTCACTACTGGCTTTAACTGGTCACAGACACAATCACTGATTGCTATCAAAGTAATTCTGTTGATGAATCCTTCAGCAGGTACATTACAATCCCCTGTTCCCCTCTTTGTGGCAGTTTCCTAAATTTTTTGTTCTCAATGCTTGGACAGAGCACTTATGTACAGCAGGACCCTGGTCTTGGTTGGGCCAGTGAGATGCTTCCACCTGACATATAATAAATAGACAGGACAAATAAGAATGGGCAGCAGTATGAGAACAGTGCATCTTACAACATCCACTCTATGTATGACATAAATGAATACATCAGATTATTCCTTAAATAGCCTGATCTAAAATTAGATAAGTGAATACTGCCATGTAGCACTAATACCAATGTAATTGGAAGAGCTGGATACACAGAGCAGACTCTGAGAAAATTCACTGCCTTGAAAAAGTTAATTCATTTAATTGCCACTAATTGTACATGGCATCAGTGCAAATTCAAACATGAAAACTGAACAAGCCTGACCTTTGCCAGCAAAAACCTTCATTTTAAGGAAAATCTCTCTCAGAATCAGTGAATGTATACTCTTTTACACTCACCCAGCTTTCCAAAGCATGGAAAGCCAGAACTAAGCCCAGAACTAAGACAAGCACACCCCAAAGTCTGAAATGCTGGGAGCCCTGGCCAGCAGACTGAGCAACATAAAGTGGCCAGAGAAGTACCTGAACACCTTTCTACCTACTCCTCTAAACCACAGTAAACTGTATAGCTGATAACTCAGTTTTACAGTAAATTCTTACCCTAAGGGGAACTCAGGGTGCAGAGAAGAGGGAAGACAAGACTTCTTCATTTTATGGAAAGAAAAATCCATGTCTGATAGCCCAACAAGACACTAAACACTGCCATGATGGACACAATTTGGTATGCCAGAGGAAAACTGCTTACTCTTCTGGGAATACATTGTCACAAGCCAGCTGCTTATACTGGATTAGAAAAGGGAATTAGAAAATGCACAACCCAATTAAAAAGTAATGTTTGTTTGTTTCTTGCAGTTCTTTTGCTCTTTCATACTAATTTCTTCTCCTTTCCATTTTTACTTAATTTAATATTAATAATGATATTCACAAATAAATCCCAAGATTCATGTAGTTTTAAAATGCCTCTAGCACTTCTCACACCACAGCCTGATCCTCCAGCTGTAAATGGAGCTACTCCAGCTTCCAACAGCTCAGGATACCACCCCAAGCCTCCCTCTGCTGACTTGAGTGGGAGACAGAATGATCCATTGAAACAAAGACAGGAACAGGTGATATTTTAAAGCAGCACGAAAATTCCAGCAAACAAACAGTAGGACTGGCTGTAAAAACCTATACAGAGTTTAAAAAAGACCCAGCTCAGATTCTCCGGGTTCGAGGGTAAACTCCCGTCTTCCACCAAAGTGAAAAGTAGAGCAAAACCAACTGACATGACTGCACAGACCCATGAATTCTCTATTGCTTTTAGAAATAAAAAGGTTTTTAAAGAATGCAAGGCCCCAGTCCTTCCTTGCTGGAGAGAAGAAAGAAATACAGTCATTTATTAGGTCCCTTTAAAACCTGCGAGAAAATTTCAGATAAGAAGCTTGTGGCTCTCTATTTTTTCTTACTTTCATGAAGCAACTTTACATGATTAGAAAAGAAACACAAACTTTGTCAACTGAGTTGAAAGAAAACCTTAAATTCGGAAAAGAAGAAGCGGAGGAAAAAGAAAACCCTCCAGATCTATGACCAGTAAATTCCATTAGTCTCCAGAGGAATAAACACATCTGACACTCTGAACGGTTTCAGTCCTGGTAGCTTCTCATTTTGGGACAGAAAAGTTGTAGGATTCCTTGTTCCCTTCGACATTAATGTGTTTGCAAGTCCCTTTTTTTTGCTCATTTCTGCTCAGTCTGGCCAAGCCAACCCTGTTGTCACCTCCCAGCTGGGCCACCAGCCCCTGCAAAGGGACCCTCTGGAGACCTGCAGCACCCTCAGCAGCTGCCTGCTGAGCTTCCCACTGCAGGGCACTCGAATTTTGAATTGCAGAATTCCCTCCATCTTTCAGCTTATTCCTTGTTTGATGTTCCAAGTCAGGAAAGTCAATTGAAACTTAATTCTCTTCTTCTTTGATTTATAGCAGCTGTGGATTAAGAACCCGATTTGGGACAGATTCAATTGTTTCCTCACTGGAAGGAAAAAAAAAAAACACCACAAAGAGTTTTTCTTAAGGTTTGCACCTTGAATAATGGTTGTGTGTGTTTTATCCCATTACAGCACTGTATTTTATTAGAAAGCATTAATCAACCCTTATTTGCTGGAATTTCACCAGTGGTCCATTCACATGTTGTCAGAACATGGAAGTGACTCAAGAGCACTCTTTGCTCAAGACACATGGGGACAGAGGGCTTGGCTGGAGCTTCATTCATTGAAAACCAGACTTCAGCCCCCCCAAATGGGCCACAAGAATTTACTGTAACTGTCAGTAGCTTTTTTTTTCCCCAAATAAACTTTAGCAAAGTGACTTTGCTTCAGATGTTTCACATCTTTCCACACTTTTAAGTTCTGTATTTCTAACAACCCTCTGATACGAAGTGAACCTAATTCTGACCCTAAAGAACTTTTCATGTTTTCTATATAACTTATTTTTTTTTAATTTTAGTGAAAAAGCTTAAAGAATTCATTTTGAGTCTGGATATTTTTCTCTACCAGTGTTTTGATTTAATCAACAAACAAACAAACCAACCAAATCAATTATTTGTATCTCTCCAGTCTCCTTACTAAAGCTTTCCCTTTTAAGAGTTTATATAAGACAGCAAGCTTCAGAACAACCCACTGTGAGTTGGGGCTTAGAGAAAAAGATGTTTAGTTCATATAAATCAATATACCTTCAGTGAGGAACATGAAACTGTGCTTCCATGCCAGGCTGGGAACCTTCCTGCTTTCACTATCTCATTTTGGAGGAACTTTTTTGTTTGAAAATATACATTATTTCATCACTCAAAAAAATATTCAGTTCAAAAAATGTAATTACAGAAAACATCAACGTTGTATTTCCCTAAAACAGGTGCACTGAAATGCATAAAGTATTAAAAGATAGGGACATGCTATACAAAAATAGGAACACTTGACAAAAGAGTAATGCTTTGAAAAGATAAAGGGAAGATCAATATGTTCCATCTTTACAGACTCTCATCCTGTATTCTCCTGTAGTCTCAAGTCAAAGCCTACTTTTTTCTGTAGCCCAACAAAGGATATCGGTGTTATGAAAGCTACAGTAGTTCCCACTTCATGCACCCTGATAACTCATCATTTATAATCAGTCTGAATTTAAAGCAGCTTTTTCTTTGCCTGCCTGGCTCCCTGTGCAGACCAGCTCCCTCCCAGCTGCAGGATGATCCCAGTTTCCCTGCACTGTAGAGGCTGTTCCCATTCCCACTGCCTCGTCCCTCCCTGCAAAGCTGTCTCAGTGCCCTGCCAACAGTGGCCAGAGCAGAAAGCTGGGGGCAGAACAAACCTGTTCATGTGATGGTACTGCCACAGTTCAGTGCACACTGAAATAAAAATACACCTCAAACACACCTGTAACCAACCACAGGTGAGGATGTGGCAAATCAGCCCCATTTACCACAGGTGCTCACAGCAAGTGCTGTTGGGGTGGAACATCTGCACCAAGGACCTGCTGCCTTGCAGTGAGCAGCTGAAAACTGAGGCCTCCACCTACAGAGGTCAAGCCTGGAGATTCCCCTCAGCAGCCCACCTTGCACTGCTCCTGCAAGGCCTGGAAGGTAAATATAAAACACCACTCTCTGGGACAAGTGTAGCCCACGGCTGCACAGCAATTACAGAGCAGAGCTTGCTCCCTGCCTCGGAAGTACCAGCAATTACTTGTATAAAGAGACACTATTTTCTTCCCTTTTCACTCAATTATCTGTATTTAAGTTGAGCCTGTTTACAAGAAGTCATGTAAGATGGAAAAGGAAGTACGAAATCACACTCGCCTCTCCCAGAATAACTGAAAATAGCTTCCCTGGAAACACGAATCCAAGTCCCTGTGATGTTCCCTGGCGCCTCAGCCAAGAAAACTTTACAAAGTCCTTCAACCCACAACCAGCCTTCAAACTTACAGACACAAAAAAGCACCTTCTTTGGAAACCCAGAACACCACTAGATTAAAGCCTGAGTTCTTGATAAGGAGGCAGATGAATACTTGGAGGAAATGCTAAAAAGACAAAATCCTTCTGCTGCAGACAAAGAACAGCTCTGAGGACAGAAACCCATTTCTTATCTACCAGGGAATTTTTTTGTCTGGATGCTCTTAGCACAGCACTCCTCTGATCATTTGTAAACGTCATTTATAAACCCAAGCCCAATTGTTCTCCCCAGAATAGATTACAAGGTCCAGCCTCCCTCCTTTCAGATCGCAGACCACGCTCTGTGTTTAATGAGGACGCTGCAAACTGTGTTTTCCAGTTTATCTCCGGTGCCCATGACCCATGTGCTGCCCTGCAACGAGCCAGACCCTCTATCAGCCCCAGTGAATCACTGGATGTGTGGTGTGTGACACACAGGATCACACTCTCCCTTGGAAAACCTGCACTCCCAGAGCTCTGTGTGGGCTGATCCACGGAGAACCAGCTGATGATTCCCCGTGTTCACAACAGTCTCACACTCACAGGTGCTGTTCAGAGCTGCCTTGACAGCTGCCCTGCCCTCACACCTACCACTGTAACTTATCAAACTGCAGTATTTTGGGGTTTTTTCCTTCTTTTTGCCAAGAATAGCACAAATAACAACTGGTGTTGACACAGAGCAGATTGTCGTTTATGTTGTGTCCTCTCAGAGGCAGTGAGGCAGACAGAAAGGGAATTTTGATTTTGATCCTATGCTAAGAATTACCTATTTCTTGATGCAAATTCTGCCTGCAGAAAGATCTGAAATTCATGCCAGTAGTGTCCATTAGAGAGGTATTTGATGTGGCTCCTCTCCATTCCCACCTAAACAAAGCAGAGCATATGCTACCCCACCATAGCATCTGATCAATGAAAGAATGAGGTAAGGACGAGAGCAGACATGGCAAATAAAGCTCTTGGGATGGCACACCACAGACAGAACTCTCTTCTGGTTTAACTGCTGCATGCAAATACTGCAGGAGTGTGGAGTACCTGCTATGAAGGCTTCACCAGCCATTTATATGGAATCCATACATGTTTGTTGAATATTAAAACTCCAGCTGCCAAATGAACATGCTGTCATGTGAACTCTGGACCAAAAGAAGCAGATGCTGCATGTTCACCTCTACTTTGAGCTGTAAGGTGCACTTTTTTCCTGGGTATTTTAGTGAAAATTCTGAAAGGTGCTGGCTGGTTATTAATTTCAAAGGAGGAAAGGGAACTCTCTGTTGAATTAATTAATTTCCTTCAATTTATGCAACACTTCAACTTCACAGTTTGTGATCAAAGAAAGGATGTCTTAAATAATGGTAAATATGGTTTAGGTTTTGCAGTGTGCTCTCTGCTAGTTTGGTTTTCACCTGGTAATCACATCACACAAGGACTGTGCAGGAAGCAGAGAGGGAGGGCACTGAGACCAGTGTTGGAACCAAACAAAAGCCAGTTGCTACCTTATTATTGCCAGTCCTGAGCTGATACAACGTAAGATCTCCTCAAACCTCCCCCCTACAACCTACTCAGACACACCAATGAACAAACACCTTCCGCAGTGGGACCAGCACCATTTTTTCCAGAGGAATCCAAAGTCACTTGGGAAAGCAGGTGATTCTCAACTGCTGCCATATCCCATCCTTGCCCTGTGCTCCAGAGGTGACCTCTGGATCTCTCCTGGTGCTGCAATAAGTAGAGGTCCCAACCAGAAGAGTATTTGAAACCTCCTTCATTCTTCCACTTCTCACCCCCACTGAGACTGCACCGATTCCAGCCCAGTACAGAGAATTATGTCATGTTTGCCAAAATATTAATGTGTGCTATGCTCCAGTGTTAACTACAAACATTCCTTAATCTGTTGGCTAATCCAAACAAACAAATTAGTGTAACTGGAGAGCTGTGTCTCCGAATACAAAGCATAAAGAGGGGGAACACACATTGTGTTGTTGTCATTCCTATCAGGCAGCACGTTCAGCTCCTTGCAGGCTGAGCACACTGGTATAATTGATGGCAACATTTATCATAACAGCAGCGCAAAAGCATCAATTGCTTGATGAATTTATTTACTCCTGCCCAGAAGTGAAGCCATGATTGGACCACTTTATAAACATCAAACTGCTGTAGACCTGGTCTGTTGTTGTTGATTGCATTTAAAGGGGATGAGAGAGAGAGAAAAAAAGAAAGAGAAAAAAAAAACAGGGGGAAAAAACCTGGGAGGCTGGAGTTCAGTGAAATGACAAATCTCTTTCATCAGAGGAAAACAACCATTATTTTATCTAATATAAAAAAAAAATTAAAAAATAATCACTCTTGCATCCATGATCAACAGCTGCAGGATTATCTGCTGCATACTTTAACTCCTTTCTCTGGCAGGTTTTTTTTCTTCCCAACCCACAGTATTCCTGGAGGCAGAGAGTTGAAAAGGAAGTATCAGTCTTCCAAACTAACCTGACAAGGCCCCTGGACTCAACCAAGCAAGCCCTGGAACCACACCCCATTCCTATTTTGTGATCCCCTTGTCTTCCACAGAGAAAGAAGGGCTCACACTCTCTTCACCCTGGCACCACACAGAGGTTTGAGCCAATGCTGCTTTTCCTGGGGGTATTCTGCACTTTCCATGCACGGATGGCAGTAAATCCAATGGGAAATAGAGCCAGTGGCTCTACATTTGGTAGGTTTCCAGGCTCTCTCTGGCTCCAGGGAGGTCTGAAAAACATTGCTTGAGATGGAGTGCTCTGTGACACTCAGTCACACTAATAAACTATGGTTGTTTTTCAAATAATAGTATAAAAAACCATTTTTTCCCTCTGGTTGGCTCCTTTGACTCCCCTCTGAGAAGAACAGGGGGCAGCAGTGGCAGGAGATGAGTTTCAAACCTGCAGTTTCTGTTTGGAGCAGTCTCTGTCCAGTCTCCACCAGTGTCAGCACAGGAAGATTCACAGACTGAGAAACACCACAAATGCCATTACAGGCTTCTGCAGGGAAAAGAGTTCATCCTTAATGAGATCTTAATGTATTATAACTCACTAGATAAAATTTAGTTTATGATATTATGCTAAGAAACCAAAACGTAGTCAGGCCATAATTAAGACCCTTTAGTGCTTCAAACTCATAAGAAACTAATACCTGGTATTAGAGCTGTTCCCTTGGCCAGTAAATTCTTGGAAGAGGTGACAGAAGGGGAAAAGACAGTCCATGGTAGGGAATATATAGATAAAGACATTTATCTATAACCTTTGATCAGGCTTTCATTGAAGGGCTTTGGTGGTGCCACAGTCCCAGCTGGGAGCTCCTGGCACACCCCAAGGGCACCTGCTTTCTTCAACAGTGCCAGGTGAACAACTCAGGGCAGATTTCTTTGTTGTTCTTTCAAATAATAGCTTTTATGCTCAACAGCACTAAGACAAGGAATTCCAAGCTTGTCTTGCAACAAATAAGACTTAAAGGCACACTGGGGAGCAATCCAAGGGGAACAGGGTGGTGACCTGTCTTCCAGAGCCTGTGCAAACTAGCAAGGGTAAACAGAACGTGCAGGACAGAGACCAGTGTGCTCCAAAACCAGTGTAGCAACTTAGAGTGGCTGTATCAGGCCCCAAGCAGAAATAAGTGGGATTTCAGAAGCTCAGACCTCAAGAGCACAAAGGCCACTTCATTTCTTTGGTGCTTACACTCCTTAATGATTTGGGAGCTTTAGAAAATTCCTGCTGAAACCTTTTAAATTCCCTTCCTAATTATGCTGTATCTACCTCTGAGGAGCCCCACACAAGGTAGAACAAACACCCAGTAAGAGCCCAGGAAGGGGAATAAGAACCAGCACTGTCTTCCTGAGTGCCTGCAGGACTAGACTTGTATTAATCTAAAGATTATTTTTATGAGTGGGACTTGTATCTCCTTTATGTTTTATGCAGCACTTCAAACTCTAGGTCAGTGCCACACAACGACCAATACGATAATCACAGCAATAAAATGCTAATCTATCCCTTTAACCTGTGCCTGGAAAATTGCAGCAGACCTGGCTCCCAATAACAATAAAGGAAGGCCTGAGGGAAGATTAGACATATTTCCAGCCCAGGGAAATAACCCACCAAATCCCACTGCATCCAGTCACTAAGGTTACACACCCCATGGAAAACTGGATGACAGCAGCAAGAACTGTTTGTGGCACAGTTTCCATCCTGCTGGGCTGCTGAGCACACGAATCCAGGGAGCCCCTGGCAGCCCAGTCAGGGAGAGGGATGGCTAATAATGCAAAAGAAAAGCCTGCATCAGTTGGGGTAAGCAGTTTCCACCATCCCCACTGCTGCTCAGTGAAAGGCACAGCTGCACCTTTCTCTGAGTTATCAAAGATTATTTCAGAAGCACACAGAACAGCTTTTACTGCAAGACATGTCCCACCCCCTCTGATACTTTGTTCTGCAAAGCACTGGGACGTGGCACTTCCCCTTCAAACATTGGCCAAAATATTGCTTCCCAGATGAGATGGGTACTTCCAAAGAGCCTGGCCCTACCCTGTCCTTACCCAAGTCCTTCAGGCTGAGGCTGTGCTCCTTCTGCCCGAGGTGTGAGGAGGTGACAGCTTTCCTACAGCTGCACTTGGGACTCACAAGAGAATGTAAAGCCTCAGACAGTGCCTTGGTAGATGAACCAAGGCTGCCCCTGTTGGCCCATGTGAAGGGATGTCAGCCAAAGCCTGGCTCTGCTGGGAGCTGAGTAAACAAATGCTTTGGATGGAGGAACTGAGCACGACACGACGAAACCACAGAGTGGGTTCTGCACTTCCCTTTCAACATGAATCTCTTCAGTCTCTACAAAAACTCTGTGAAGGAAGGCAAAAGGGACTCTACTGGCTTTCAAAATTCAAGAGGCTTTCAACTGAAAGGGATGAAAATCTATCAAAGACAATTATTTTGCTTTTAGTGTAAGTAGCTCCTTAAAAAAAATAAAACCACAGCAGCATAGAGCAGCTGAGGACCTGCTTCCCCATACAAACAGCAGCTCTGCTGTAATCTCTGCTTCTCTTCCTTTTTTGCATCACAGTTCAGTGACAGAAAGGAAAGGCAGTGGCATTTCCATGTGGTTACTGCTCTTTTCACTGAATATGAGGGAGGGAGTTGCTCTGGAGTTACACCCTCCTGGAAGTCTGAGCAGCTCCTCCAGCCCCTGAGGCTGCCCTGGGCCCGGGGAGGCTGAGGGGTCTGGGAGCTGAGCTGTGCAGACAACCAGCTGGCTGGGCATGTGGAGCCAGATGGCTGATGTTGGGGAGAGCAGGACAGATCAGCTTGACTGAACTTCCTGGCACTGGTTACAGTCATTTCAGGACAGGCACGAGGGCACCATCATGAGTGTTGCTCTGAGCTGTTCTGTCACATGTGCAAGACCCTTTTGCACACAAGAAAATCACCTTCACCGTGGTTTGCAAAAAGCTCTCAATATGATCAAAGTAAATCCTTCCTTACTATCCAAATACACTTTTGGGGTATACTTTATTACAGCTTTAATAGCTTTTTAGTTATTAATATTATTTCTAACTATTAATATTATTTCTATATAATTTAACTGTTTCACAAGCATGCAAAAGCCTAGCCAATTAACAGGCAAACTACTAATTGCACAAATACCTCTCAGGTGTGTCCTGGGCTCCAGCAAGACTATAAGCAAGCAGCAGTGGGATTTACAACTCAGACCAACACCAGGACCACACAGTCAGAGGCAGGAACGAGCCCCAGGGCTGCCAGTCACAATTCCTTAGCCTGGGTCTGGCAGGGAAGACTTTCCCCCTGCAGAGGATGGAGCTTTCCTGGCAAAGCACAGTGCTATCAACCACATTACAAGGCACAAACAGTTCAGCTCTTTCTTTTCCATCATCTTTCCACTCACTCCCCCTCTCTGCCATCTTTCTACATGATCTCCTTTGCTCTCCCCTACTTTCCACATCAGAAGGATCACTCAGAATCACCCAGCATGGAACCTGAAGAGGCAGAGGGGAACAATGCTTTGAAGAACCAGCAAGGCAGAGGAACATCAGCTGGGGCACAGGATCCCCTCTGGCCATGACAGCACTAATCCCCAAGGGAGGTGAGCTCCCCAACATTCATCTTGCTTTCCTGGGGAGCTCTGCATCCTACCCTGAGCTCCAGGCTCATGGAGCTCGTCCACAGTCAGGAGTGACTCTAAACCCAGACTGAGGATGCTGTGGAGCAGATCTGCAGGTAATGTCAATGAGCACCAATGTCAAGGCACATTTATACCAGCTGAGCAATTTGTTTTCACCCCAGCTCATCTCACAAGAATAAAGCATTTTCTCTCCTCAGTCATGAGACATGAGCAGGGCTTGCAGGGCTCTGTCTCCAGCTCCCTCCAGAGCCAGGCCTGCCTCCTGAGGCTGCAGCAGTCTCACCCAGGATGTTTGGTCTTATAATTCAATTCCCTTAAACCAACAACACTGCCTAGGCTTTTCCCTTCCATTCTGATTAGCAGACCAAATATGTTCTACATGAATTGCATAATTATATCAGCAAATCCATTTTCTTCTGAAATTTTTTTTCTCCAGTTTCTCAAACTGCAGGGCTTTTTCCCCTGCAGAACTCCCCAAAGAGATGCCACAAAGCAAAGCAATCATGCAAAAAGATTTATGACAGTCATTTGTATACATGAGTATGCTCACAGACATTCGAGTTCCCTCTTCTGTCTTCTCCTTTTATTTAGTGTGAAAGCACAAGCTGTTCCTAAGTCACATTTATACATTTTTCATAAATCAGATACACTACTCATATCATTTTAGAGATGGACATGAGGGTGTTCTGTGTGTTTTCTTTCTGCAGGGTCCCAGCATCTCTCTTGCTTTGCCTGGAGTCTTCAGCAAGCACCAAATGCAATGAAAAAGGACACTCACCTCATGGTTAATCATGACCTGGACCAAGCCTTTGCACAGTGCCCTGTGTGGGACTGGCACTGACTGAGGGGCCTGGGGAAGGAATTGTGCCACAGACACAGCTCCTGCCTCACCACTGCCCTGTTTGATCCTGCCCCTCAGCCAGGCACAGCCTGCTCACATGGAGCCACCTCCCAGCTGATATTCCTGCTCAGGGAAGGCTCAGGCACAGATGAGCAGTAATGCACCTCCAAAAAGTGCCACAGGAGTCACTGCAGAGTGTCCTGCAGGGCCCCACCACAGCCTGGCCACTCATTAGCACCAGAACAGCAAGAGCTGCTTGAAGCACATGAGTGATGAAAACTGATTCCTGTATCTGCTGTGGGCTTGCAGAACAAACACAGACATCTCCTTTGGTTTTCTCCCCATCTCAGTTTCCCACTTGCAAAAGCCTGCCCTATTTTACAGGTTATTGTCCTCAACCCACCTCGTTCTCCCAGAAAAAATATGAAAACTGTAAGGCTGGGAACAAATTTACCTTTTTGCCCTAAGAAAAACCAGCACCCTGCACAGAGTCTCCTCTCACAGCTGATCTCTTAGGAAGCAAAGCCTGGCTAGGATTTGACTGACAACAGAGCACAGAGATCCATCTTTATCTGTGTTTATCACAAATTTTGTGCTACTTAAGGCGAGTGTCTTCTCTGCCTTAGCAGAACTGTCAGGATTAGTTACACAATTTATTTTTTTCCTTCTTGGGCAGAAGTTGAACAAAGGCTTTTTCACTCTTGTCAAATGTGTATTTGCAAAACACTGGCATTTATTAGACACAAAAGCTAAAGAAGGTAACAATAAAAGTCGAGTAAAAAGAGAGTTTGGGCTCTTTCCTGTGAATAAAAGACAAAGCATTTCTAGACAAGATCAGATATTTTCTGAAAGCATTTCATTTAACTGAACATAACTAGTTTTCATGCTGCTGATGTTTGCCTAATACACAGGACTGCTGAATCTCAATTCAGAAAGGCTTTGAAATCACACTGAAAGATGCCATTTCTGTACAACAGCAGTATCAGAAATGTTCCATATTTTAGTAGTCCACAGCATCAAGATCACTCAGCAGTGGAAAGTGGTGAAAGGGAGAGGACATAAAGCTATCAAAACAAGCTGAGGATCTGTCCAGATTAGAGAGAACTGGGAACAAGAAGCCTCTTTATTTTTAAATACTTTGTTATTCAAAGCCTAGCACGACCAAATTATGCTGGAATTGTTGACACAGGTTGAAAGAATAATGACAAATATGACAGGAAGAAGGGGGAAACAACCAACACATTAGAAAAGAAACAGTTTCTAACTGGTGGCAATTAAACCCGGGTGTGGAGGTAAGTCTCCTGATGTGGTTTTATTTCTAATTGCTGCAGAAGTGGATATGTGAAGCTGTAAAGCCAGTCAAAATGTGCCTCTCTCAAGATCTATGGGTTGTACACTTGGCAGAATAATTCTTACAGGGATATCAAGCCACTGCTCCCACTGCTCCTTTAAATAATCCTGCAAAGATAACACGTAATGCTCTAATTAAAAACATTCTTTTCCATCATGTAAATCATTTTAAAGATACCTGTGACTGATATGATGGACATTACAAATTCTGGTAGCACCCACCCAAGCCTGTGCCAGCAGCACTCTAGTATATAATTTTATCTAATTGATCAATTAAATTAAAATAATCTTTGAAACACGCTATAATAAGAGTTGTATAATTCCAGTGCTCCCTGTTATATTGCTCGCCTCTTTATCTACTCTGTCTCACTAAAATGTTCATCCAGGTCCTGGCTGGGTAATAAAATGGCAGCTCTGATGGTTTCATGACAGAACCGTGGATGAACTATGGCTGAACAGTTAATTCCAGCCTCTCCCTGTGTTAACCATTTCTTGCTGTTATAAAAAGTATTGAACCAGATCCTTTTCTACGTCCCAGTCCCTTCATTGCTCACAGCAACTCTCAGCCTTTAGGAGACAACCCAAACTAACACAAAACCATTCATGGGATGGCAGTTCATCAGATCCCATGAGTATTTCTGCTGGGTATAGACAGGACCTTCCATAGAACAACTCCCACTGGTTCTCCCAGGCCTCCCACCAGAGATGTGCAAAAATTGTGGTAAATCACATTAACTCACACCAGGCTGGGGGCTCCTTTGTGTCAGTGCATTTTTCTGACTGTACATATTGTCCATTTTCTCACTCAACAGCGTTGTTGTCTGTCAGGGGGAAACAGATGCTGGCTCAGATATGGAGCCTTCAGACAAAAAGCTTTTTGCTGGGGAAAATCAGTGATTTCATGAGTAAGCTAACAGCTAGCATGTTAAATGTCAGCAGGTATTGAAATGCATGGCAGCTCCTCTCCAAGTTTGCTCAGTGCCTCTGAACAACTGGTGGGGCTTGAGGGACTTGTCTGGAGGGATTCTAAGCAAAGCTACAAATGTGCAATTAAAGTAATATCTTTTCCTTTTAAACATGAGATCCTGTGTTCAAGCAAGGACACTGATCATATCATATGCTCATCTACCTCCTCACGTCCCAAAGGGCTGAAAAATGGTTAAAAATTTATTTCCCCATACAGTGTTTTTGCTACCAGACACTCATCTAGAGAGTCTGCAGGCTGGAGCATGAGTGCTTGCAGAAACTCAAGGAGGAGTTTTTTCCTTAAGAGGCTCCTCAAATAAAAAAACCCCACACATGATCTGGCTCCACTGAGCTGCAGATCATCAAGCTGTGTAACAACTCCAAACACTTCCATGTGTCTTAGTCTTTCAACACTTACCCAAGGTGTTTGATTCACTAAGAAGCATCAAATTAGTGTTTAAAAAGTTTCAGCACGTGGCTTGGAGAAGGCAAGGACTTTTTTGTCTTCCTCTTCCTCTGCATGGCAACCCTTTGCAAAGCTTGGATGGGAATTTATACAAAGAGTCCTGACTTCTGCACTGGCAGAACTAATCCTCTGAGCTTCAGCAATGTCCACCACCTGTAAAATATGCTAATTCCCATTTAACATCTACCTGGCCAGAGCTCAGTGCAGTGAAGCCACAGTCACCAAAACCATCACTGTCTGTGCTTCCAGATTTACACTGCTGTAAAGGAGAAATACCTGACTCAGAAGATATTAATTCCTATTTTTCCTTTAGTAAATGAAATGGGGTTTTTTTGCAGGTCTGAGGCCTACCATCTCTACACATCAATACTCTACACAACTGCTCTTTCTCCTTAAATTCCCTTTAAAAATGTGGCAACAGCAGACAGGGGAAAACAGCCAAGCCTAGGAAGAGATCATGGCCCTGTGGAAATCTTGTACAGGTATTTTTTTATCTCATCATCCTGTGAACAGTGACAACACACAATCATCTCACCCTCCCTGTCTTTTGTAAGAAACAGCACATGTAATACCCTTCTCCAGGTGGAATTCATAGGCAGTTTAAAGTGGGTTCTGGTTGCTTTGCATTATTTGGGGACAGAAATTCCCATACAAGCGAAAGCTGAGAGACAACTGGTCTAAGGGAGTAGTAAAAAAAAAAAAAAGAAAAAAAAAAGAGAAAGAGAGAGGATCAGAAAAACTACAAGAGGAGAACTGCAATGAACCCAATCTGATGTCCTTCACAAAGAACATTTTGTCCTTCGTGTTCATTGACAATCGTTTTGTAAACCCTGAAGAAAGAAATCCAAAGATCTGAGTCTTAGGGAGGGAGGAAGCTGTAAGGGAGATGCTGCCCTGCCCAGGTGACAACAGCCTTCCCTGGGAGCTGCCTCCCAGTTTTTCCCAACTCAGTACCTTGCAAATGAAATCCACCAGCTCAGGCAGACAGAACGGGGAAATTCTGTTTCCGTCAGCCAAGATCCATGAGCAGACTACTGACCAGTAAAAAGACTCAAGAATTAGCAAAGCAAAGGACTTTTTAATGGAACTTTATATTGTCTATCTCCATCTGCCATCGAGAGTCTTCAGTCACAGCATGAAATTTATTCAGACATTATAACCACCTAGCCTTACCCTGACATTGGGACTTAACATGCCTTCTCTTGTTAATATCATTCAGCAACAGCTGCATTATATTACCTGTCAAAAATTATTAATCCAATTCTGTTTTCATGTATATTTATCATTTCACTGCCAACCACAGTCAAATGACTCTGTAAGACACATCGATTTCCTGAATGAATTAAATGAAAAGCATCTGTCATAAGTTTTACAGACAGTGATTTTCAGGTACTCTCATTTTTTTGCTCTATTTTATTCCCAATAATTTGCAGATAACAATCAGGGAACAGGGATGTACTACTCACTATGAGAAGTTTTTTGCTTCCTTTCACTTTACTTGCTCAGAAGAACTGTGGCATAGAGCCAATATTCTCACCTTCCTCACATATTATTCCACTGAATTTCAGGTAAACTCCTTGTGCAAAATACTGTTTCACCACAACTACTCATCTGAGATGTTCCCAGGATCACTGATAACCAAGTCATAGAATCAGGGAAGGGTTTGGGTTGGAAGAGACCTTAAAGACCATCTAGTCCCAAGCCCCTGCCCTGGGCAGGGACACCTTCCACTATCCCAGGTTACTCCAAGGTTATCCCATCCAACCTGGCCTTGGACACTTCCAGGGATGGGGCAGCCACAGCTTCTCTGGGCAACCTGTGCCAGGGTCTCCCCACCCTCCCAGGGAAGAATTTCTTCCTAACATCTAATCTAATCCTGCTCTCTTTGGTTGTGAAGCTGTTCCCCCCTGTCCTGTCACCACAGTTCCTGAAGAAGCCCATTTTAACAAAACCATTCTGTGGCTCCTGCCCTTGCATTCAGATCACAGGACAAGTCACTGCCCATCTGCCACCACATCCAGTGGTGGGTTTTTCCACCAACTTCACCAAGGATGGATTTGAGCTTCACACCCTGTTTAAATAATCCCCTGTTTAAAACCACTGCCCAGGGTGTGCAGTGGACCCCAGGCTGCACTCCACCTTCCACAGCTGGGCAGCTACATGGCAAGAAGTGCACCACAACTCCTGCAGCTAATGAATATTTACTATGTGCATCTAGAATCCACAAAGAGAATTTAATGCATAGCAAAAACCAAGACTGAATTGTTCAAAGACAGCTGCAGGTTTTGGTCATTGAACCTGCGAGTCCTGAGGAAACATGACACTTCTTAAGCAAGTCCCTTTCATTATTTTCTTCAAATGAAATTATAATAAAGTTCACCATGCAAAAATTAAAGTCCACAGGGACTTCAAAAGTGACAAAAGGATAAGAGATATGTTAATATGAACAGAGAGCTTCCTTCAATCCAGAGCAGGAGGTGCCAATAACCTGGAGATAACAGACAGACCCTCTCAATGACATTCAACTGAGTGTTGAGGAAAAGTAATGTTTCCCAAAATGCCTTCTCCTCCCAACTCCCTTCAAGTGTTGAAAAACTGAATAAAAGCCTTTGGAAGTTTCTTTGCCTCCCCTTCAGCCCATCTCTGAGAGCAATGCTGCATCACAGAGAGGTTCAGCACAGGAACCCAGCTGGGTGGGGAGGCTCACCAAGAGAAGTCCGTGTCCCCCCAGGCTGGGTCCCAGAGCTGGGGCAGGAGCAGACCAGGATCTGAACCCTCTGGTGCAGATCTGCTCTGTGCTGTAGAGGGCACAGCCAGGCAGCCCCCATATGTCAGCTCCACAAAACTCCAGGGCAGCTCAGCTGCCACTGGGAAGCCTCGTGGAGGGATATAAATTGGTAGCAAACGACTCCTCCTGTTCTGCCCCAGGAACAGGAACAGTCTGGAGCTCCCAGCGTGTGGGGCTCTCGCACAACCTCACCCTGAGGAGCTCTCCTGGGAGCACCTTGGTTTGCCTGAGCTTTAGTCCCAAAACAACCATCTGAAGCTTCAGCTGGAAGAGGAAACGACACAGTGTACATATTAAAACAGCTACAACGGAGGAGGAAATTGCCTTTCATTAATTTTCCATAAGTGGATTACACCAAGCAGAGTGTAAACAGTCCCACGGGCACCAATTACCAGGCTTATTCTATAACTGAATTGTCCTAAACAAGCACCATTTTAATTTGAATATCAAATACTTTACACAGCAGGAAAGAGGAGGAATAAACCAACCTAACAATGCATTTGTTAAGGGTTTCTACAAAATCACTGTGGAAACCTCTGTGTTCCCCAGTGGACTGTGCACGTTCTCTTTACACATGCTCATGCTGCACATCTCCCTCCATACAATGAGAGGCAGCATGGGCATATGCCAGCTATTGTACCATTAACAAAATGGCCTCAAGAACCAAAAAACCCTACAATGACAAAAAAAACCCCTGCTCCACGTTTAATTATATTTGGCATTATTCCTTTTTTTATTTTATTTTAAGAGACCAACTTATTAGAGCTATTTTCTGCTTCTAAAGGTTTTGATGAAACTAGCCTTTGGGTATGATTTTTTCTTTAACAAATTGGAATTAATAAATACCTCACATCTCCAGGAATGAATGAAGCCAGTGGCATTAAAGAAGCAGCACCCAGCATTATCCAGGTCAGTTCTCCAGCAGGAAAGCAGCAGCACATATTCCCATGAAGACCTGAGACTTCACATTCATTTCCCATCCAAGCTCTAGCTGGTTCCTGAACTGTGGTTCCAACTCCTAATTCAGCCACAGAGGAGCATGTTCCCCTCATATCCTGAGCTTTATTAGACAGAGATGTTTGCTTGCTGCTCTGCACCACAGATGAAAACAAGAATCCCACACAACATCAGTGTTGACTCCAGGCAGTGGAGAACTCCAGTTCTCTCTCTGGGAGCAGCAGAGCATGGTGGAAAGGTCTTGCCTTCCACAAGACACAAGCCAAAGCAAACCAGAATCAGTCCAAAAGAACAACCAAGGAATGGATGTTTGAGAACAAGTAACTTGGTGGTCACTGGTCTGCAGGCAAATTGGAATGAGCTGGAGAATTCAGTCCTGCCATCATTAGCAATATCAGCAAAAGGACAATAATTTGGTTTCTAGGTGAAGACAATGTTAAATGTATTTGAAGCCCTGAATACTAAACAGTCCCTTTTTTGCTGCCACTGTATCTTGGGTTCTTTTTTTATCACATAGATGAATGGGCAGGGTAGAGCAGCCTTCTGGAAACTGAGTTTGGTCTTTGCCCAAAAAACATTATTCATTTCCATGTAACAACAGCAAGAACTGCATGTTCCTCCACTTGTACTCACACCACTAAAAGGAAAGGCCCTAAAGAGAAATGTGGGGAGAAATTTGTACATATAAAACAGAACCTATCAAGTTTCCTCTTCCTCAGTTTCATCAAACAGAAAAAAACTCAGCAATTATTTAGACTGAATCCAACCATCTTATTTAACAACCATTCTCCAAAGAGGCCAATCCACAGTGTCCTTCCATTTATATCCACCTATATGAAGATAGGATTGAGCAAGTGCATCAACAAAACCCCAAAGGCAAGAGTTTGATGTCTTTTAAATCTGTCTGGCTGCTCCTATCCAGAAGCACGAGTTGGGCCCCTTTCCCCTCACACTGCTCTGCTTCACACTGATGATTAAAGGTAATCAGCCAGAGGGCTTTGTGCCCAGGAATCCTGTCTCCCTTTGTGCCAACCCATCTCCTCCTCTGCCAACCTCCTGTGTCCTTCTGAAGCTCCTTCCTTCCCCCAGGAGGGACTTCAGCCAGCCCTGCATGGCCATGGACACTGGTGTGGAGCACTGCTGTCCTGGCATTTCCTCATTGTCACTGCTTTTTAAGGCTAAAACACATTCCACAGGACAGGTGAAGACTACAAATATCACTGTCAGCTTTGGATAATGTTCATTTCCAGACTTTGCCACCACTGAAGGAGCAGGAAGGACGGGTACAGGATATAATTTTTAGTCTTTCCTGTGGCTGTCAGGATCTCAAGCAACGCTCTTATTTATTACACCTAAGCTGTTCCTGTATTCTGCTTGCTGCCTGGATCTGGAAAGGACACATAACTCTCTTTCAGCCCCATCCATTATTGCCAATCCAATGGAAAAAACGTTCAGATCCCTGTTTCAGTATCGACCTCCCATGTGACCTTGACCAGGTCCCTTCACCTCAGTTGTTCACTTGGGCTCTTGCTTCAGTAGAGCACTGGGAAGATGAAATACAATTACTGGAACAGATAAGTTCCTGGACAGTGGGATAAGGATTAAGGATGGTTAATCAGTTGTGTACTCTAAGCTTTACCAGAGAGGTCACCAGGTTCTGCCCTTGGACCTGCCCAGTCCCCCCTGTGCCCCTGCAGCCACCACTGAGGCCCAGCAGCTCCCCCACAGCCACATCCTCAAGTCTCTACTTCAGCCCATGTGATGGGATCTACTGGATGAAAAATAGCAGCAACGAATTTCAGGCTCAGCAGAGAATTTATGAGCCGAAGTCCAACCTTTAAAAACTCTCTTTTCCCCAGTGCAGCTTCCTTCAACAGGAAGTCATGGATAAAACACAAAGAAGCTGCTAATGATAAAACAGTCAGGCAGAAAGAATAGGTTTTGATTTTTTTCACATCCCCACAAGCACAGCGAAATACCAAGGAACATCAACAATTTATTTACTGGTCTTCAGCACCACATCCTGCTGTTTTTCTACCCCCCAAACAAGACCCTGTGGGTTTAATTAAGTTTTCAGAGGAGGCTTGGGAAATACGACTTCACTCAGTCTGTCATTTATTCCATGTTCTCTATAGATGCATAGGGAAAAACATACACAGCAAAATAAATCAAACGTGGTCCTGGTGAGCAATACACTAGAAAGACATGGCAAAACCCCCTTGTTCTAATGCTCTGACACTGCAAGGGATGACCACAACAGAGGGAAGCCCAGAAAGCCTCTGCTTGTACAAGGTAAGGCAGCCCCCATGGACCCTTCACCAAGAAATGGAGGCACATGTCAAAAAGCCCCCCTGATGTAGCTTCCCTCCCTCCCTTGCCACATCCACATCTTATCCCTTGACATCCACAATGAACTGGCTCTTCCAGTCACATCAAACTAATGCTGTGATCTGGACAGATCACCCAGGAGTAGGTCCAAAGCGGCATTCAGACCTCTGAAGATGCAAACAGGCACCTGCAACTGGGAGTTTGGCACTTGGGAAAAAAAAAATCAAGCAGCAAGTCAACTCAGCCTTGGAGACACAGATTTTAGACATTTGGCCCTTGGACTGTCTGCCTCAGTGTATTCTGCCAGAATTGGTATTGGCATAATCTGAACCTTTTACCTCCACTTTTTTTTTTCCTGACACAGTGAATGTGTTCTGTCCCCACAAAGCACATGTTAAAATATATCTTTTGTAAGGCCCTACATCAGTTGTAGGAGGCTCCAGGTCAGCATCAAGACTGTCCCTTGATTGTTGTTCACTTCTGAGCACATCAGCTCTGCTGTCTCTCCAGAGGGAACTCCTCTGCCCTGACCCACCCAATCAGTCTGTTGGCCAAGAGTGGTTTGGGCCCAGAGCCCTCAAGGTCCTTCTGGGACAGGAAATCATGGGAACAGTTGTACTCAAGGTCTTCCAAGTGAAAATTCAGCTTGTCCTCATAAGAATGAATAATGACTAGCAGACCATTTGAATTTCCAAGCAGTTTTGCTTTGGCATTTTGGATGACCATTTCCTGCAGCTGTCTTTAAAAATGAAGTTTAGCCCAACCTACACAAAACCTTAGCTGAACACTACAAGCAGTGAGAGGTTTGGGAATCATGCTTTGAGACAGATTAAGGTCACTCCATATTTGAGGAAGAGGACTAGAACCCCGGAGCAATAACTGAAAATGATTCCCAGGCCTGGGCCCTCTGTCTACCTCTGTAGGCAAAAAAAACCCTCAAACTATTTAATCTTGCAGGCCACTGTCGGTGTATTTTTCATGATTTTAAAAAATGACTGGGTTTATTTGCTCTCCCTCTTGTTTTCAAGCCAACATCTTAGAAGCCTGAAAGTGAAATATATTTCTTTATCAATTTCTTATTTTTCTCCTCCTCTGCCACCCATGCACAGTGGTTTGCTTATTGAGGCTCATTCATGTGTAGGAGCTGCTGGCATTGATGTATTTTCTTAGTAGGGTGGAGGGGTTTTTTTGAGTTGGCTGGCACATTGATTTAGGCTGGCAGAACGAGCAGATGAAGACGATGTTAATTTTGCAAGCAGAAACAAGCAGGGACAGAATGCCAGGCTCCCCTGTCAGACACCAGCTCAGTAGGTTACTACACAGCCAAGCTCAGCACTTCCAGACTGCTGAGTTCAGTGCCAGTCTTATGGTGACTGAGGACCCATCTGTAAACGGTTTCATTTCCTTTTGAAAGTGTATTTTGTGTGGATTTTTACATAGTTTTTACCCTGACTCAGGGGACAACGCTGGTCACTTGTAGGTAAAACAGGGACAGGTATTGAGAGGAGCACTGTTACTCCAGGAAGCTGCACATACACCCCTTCAGCCATTTATCAGTTCATTAACACTCCCTAGTGCCTCATTCTAAACTCTCTTCATATCATTAACAACAGCAAAGTAGTGATTTGTTTATAAGTGTTCCCGCATGAGCTGCTTCTCACAGGAACACCAGCCTTGGAGAGAACGCTGCCTTCCTCAGCTGTAGAACACACACGTCAGGCACAGTCTATAAGCTCATGTACCACATGTAAATTAGCTCTTGAACAGAACCAGCTCTGGAGTCCCTTTAACAGGCAACAGCATCTTCCGAGCCTTGTGGCAAAGATGACTCACAGTAACACTTTTTAATAAAAGATACATCATCTCCCATCAGGTCACATCCTGCTTTTTACAGCGAAGAAATGTAAAAATCTTAACAGTCCTCTTCCATCCCTTGTGTTATTGAACAGCATCTGAATAATTCAGACAGAAGTTAATTATGGTCAGGATCAATCTGATTGCTTTCATGAGATGCAAGCTTTTTAAGAGTGAGGAGGGAAGTTTTGTCTTCACTTTTAAAAAGAGCAGCAATATTTAGCTGGAGGAACTAACACATCCCAGGCATCCCACAGAGAGGCTCAGGGAACTCCACTGTGAGACAGAGTCACCAACAAAAACACAAGAAAACAGGTCCAGGGTTGTTCTGGGTCGCTTTAGGTCCTCCATGAGCACCATGTTTAACATTTAAACAGGGGACTTTCCCCTTGCAAACACCCAGTCATGACCTCCATGCACTGCAGAAGCCAAGGGCTCCCTCTTCTCTCACCCTTCTTCAGAGGCAGGGCTGCCACGCAGCTCCAGCCACGGGCAAACCATGACATAGCAGCAACTTAGAGCCAAAATCCATCTTTTTACTCCATAATCTCTCGTGGCTTGTCACACACATCTTTGTAAGAGCTTCAGTTTGAGCAGGAAGCCATTGAGCAGCAGGGATTTGCACAAGAACACAAGGTGCACACACTCCTGCTCTATCCAGACTTGTTTTCCTGTGTAAAATTTGCCATCTGCCTGGGAAAGGGTGAGTGTGCTTGAGATCCTGCACTCCAGTGGAGGCTGCCTTGGAGCAAGAGCTTGCTCAGGCACGTGCTGGTATTCCTGCTAACAACATACTTCTACAACAATAGGAAAAACTCAGAAGGAATCTGAGAACACAGAGAGTTTCAGGCATTGCTTAAGGTCTCTTGTAATATCACAGATTATTATCCCTCCATATTTGTTAGAGGAGTTTTGGAGAAAGAGGAGGGATTGCTGGAAATTGGCTTTTAAATCTGGCTTCCCTGGAGAAAGATGGTCATGCTCTGAGGTTTGTGGTATTACTTGATAAGCAGTGATTAAAACAGTAATCCCAAATTGTAATCAAAAAGCAGTCAAGGCTCTGAAATTACTTTTTACTAAGCTTTTTCCCCTTTCAAAGACAGCCCTGTATGGCAAAAGATAATAAAACACCACAGACGCTGTTCCAATTTCATTTAGAAATATTTGATCCATTAATTTATAGTTTGGAAAGGTTTTGTCTCTTACTTGTCTTTAAATCCACATCAAAAATGGGTCTATAGTCCAGGAGAATGGATGAAATTCTTTTTCCTGTGGCTGTTTCACTCTGGAAGAATCCCTGACATATTTTTTTATGTGTCATCACAGTGGGAAGTAGTGAAAAGGTTTCCCCTTGCCCATTGAAATGCTAAAATCAGCCTTGCTTTCCATGTCAGGCTGGTCCATGTGATCTTCAGCAGGATGGAGCCTCCCCTAATTGATATGGGTTTGAGATTCCTGAGAAACAAAGCTCAGACTGACTTGATTCCAGGAGCAGAGTTGAGTGCTCTGACTTTAGGGTGATGTCTGTGGGTTCACTGGGTGAAGTTCAGAAGCTGCTTCAGCCCAGGCAGCCAGAGCTGTGTTCATGTTCCCAACACCAGATGAAAAGCACAGGCAACAGCTCCTGACAGTTTGATTTTCCACACAGCAAACGGTCGAACTGGGAACCAGCTTGTTTTCAGCACTGATGTTTCCAGAGGGAAAAGAGGAGCAATGGGATGGTCCAACAAATGTGCTTTTTAAAATTTCAGAGGTAAGTACAAAACTCTCATTAAGCCTGAAAATTTTCCGTAGTTACGTGCAATGATTTGTGATTTTTCCCCCCCCCTTTGTGCTGATTTTGCAAGAAAACAGAAATAAAATTCATCAAGCTGTAAAAATCAATAGAGATGCTTTGTCCTGTGTAATGGGAAAACTGCAGGACTTTATCAAGCTTAAGGGCAGAATTCACAAAGGACACGAGGTCATATCCCACCATGTGGGGAACTCAACCCGCTGCTTGTGTGTCTGGGTCGGGCCCCACAGCCCAGCCTCGGTCTTTATCAGGACACATTAAAAACACTTGCCTTCACCAAACAGGCCCTTACAGCTCTGGAACCCCATTTATCTATTTTAGAGACAACTGAAGAGATTTGCACTCAGTTAATGCTACTGCTGGGCTCCCCTGAAACACAGGCACAGGCCTCACAGTGCTCCAGGCCCACACTCCCTCCCAAGATCAGTGAAGTGCTTTTCTCTTTGCATCTCTCCACGTTTGCAGATGACATTTCCCCACTGTACATCTCTCCTAAGGGCCTGAGAAAACAGCCTCAGCTGCTTCAGATGCTGAGTAGACACAGATCAGCTGAGCATGAAAGGGAAAACCTCCATGAGGCACCTCCCTGTCCCAAATGCCTTGGAGAGCACCTGCCTTTGGAAAAATGGTGGAGAGTAAAACAGCAAACCTTTGTGTTGATTAACCAGCCACACTCGTGCCACGGCCTCCTAATGAACACCCTCCATGTACAGAACTTGATGAAAGCAAAGCTATAATACAAACTTTTCAAAAAAACCCAAATTTTCTCAGTGATAAATGTTTCCCTTCTGTTCCATTTAGCAGCTGGGTAGTGAAAATGAAGACAAAGCACATGTTTTATCTGTGGATTAAATTAAGCCCTGGATTACAAATCGTAATTGAACATAATTATTCCAATAGTAGAAAAATTTAAGGTTGCCCTCATGAGGGAGAATTTGCCCCACAGAGCAGCATTAACATGATCAAAATTGTTATTTTCTGCTAATGCACATTCTGGTATTCCATTTTCAAGCAGCTAGCAAAACATCTTCAATTTCTTGTGGAGGAACAAAAAATCCCAAGATACCTTTATGTTTTATGCTAGTCTATAAAACCAGCAAAGTGTAAACTCCATAAAATGGCTTTTAATCTAGCACAAGTTTACTTTATACTGTGTGATACAATCATCTAAAATAAATGTTGTGGGTTAAATTTGGAAAACAGAAGATGAAACCTCAAAAAAAAACCCTCTCTCTTTTTAATGTCTGAAGAACAAACCCCAGCTCCCTTTCACAATCAAAAGACTTCAAATGAACAGAATAGATCAGCCACGATGGTCAGGTCAGCATCTCTCTCCAAAGAAGGAAAATTGCTACTGTTCTTTGGCCACATGAGTGCTGCTACTCATGTCAGTGGAGCAAACAAGATCTGACTGACAAAAAAATTAGTTATATGCAGGATGCAGAATCTGTGATAAGTGCAAATGCCTGTTTATCACTTTATCATTCAATCTCGTGCTCTTACCCTCATGTAATCGAAACAAACGCAATGCAGGAATGAAATAAATGCATCCATTGGGCTCTGACAGAAATCCTACAAATCTGGGCCACATCAAGGTAGAGGAGATTTGGTTTTAAGCACTCATGTCTTTTAGGGACAAAAACAGGTACTCTGGACAACAGAGAGAAGTTGCTAAGCAGACATCAGGTGTGCCATGAGGACATGCAATTCTCTGATCATGTCTAAAGTCATCATCTCCCAAAATACAGAGTGTCACCACTAAGCAGGATCCTCAGAAACCCAGCAGGTTGCTACACCATCATTTAACTAGACCAAAACATAGGTTTTGCCAGCTCAGGTTGCACTGAAGGGCTGAGAGCACCCCTTTGTAGTGGTGATCTCATATAAACCCCAGGCAGCACAGCTCGTGCCACACACACTCCTGTCACACACACAGCTGAGTGAGCTCCACTATAAACACACGTGGGAGCCAGGAGAAAATGGCAAATTGCAAATCCAGCCTCTGTTGTTCAGCACATCTGATGAACTAGTTGGGAAAGGCACTATCCAAGCTACAGCAGTGCTTTAAATTGGAGCCTGGAACATTTAATCCCACTGTTTGGATCAGTGACAACCCACACACTTTTGAGAAAGACATGTCACATAAAATCACTAGGGTTTGGGGTTGTTGTTTTTTTTTCAAATGAAGTATGACACTGGTCAAAATTTCAGTGTATTGAGTGGGATATAATAGAAGTCAAACCAGTCAAAGGCAAAATTGACTCAGTTACATTTGTCTTACCAATAGCAAGAAGCATCTGACTCATCAGAGGATGATTTCATCCAGCCTTTCCAGAAGGATGGGCATGGACATATTGAATATCCTTTGGGATGATTTGAGATGCTCTGGGAACACTCAGTTCCCCAAAGATCAAGGGGAGACCATTTTTCCAGGAGCAAGGGACACTGGACTTCCTTTGGAAGTGTGTGAGTGATTCCAGACAGGCAGGGAGAGTGAAAAGCTGCTGCAGCATTAAGGTGAATGCAGAATTTATAGTAACAGTGGCTGCAGTACATCAGCACCCTTACTGATAAAGGAAGGGAACAGTGATTCAGAAACAGGGGAGAAATGACAGCAGGAGAAGACATGATTTTTACAGTGGACGGGCTTGGCTTGATGGAATGGAGGAGAGGAAACCCTCCTTAATGTGGAAAGGAGTCACAGTAACAAAATAACTCCATTCAAGACACAAACATGAGCAAGTCTGTCTCTAGCACAAAATACAGGATGGCAAAAGGCAGAATGAAACCTGAGAATAGAAAACACCTAGAAGAGAATCTTGGTTGTGGAGAGAATGACACTAAACCTTAGACATCCTGGATAAGAAGACAATAAACCAAAGGGGAGGCTGAAAAACACACCAAGGAATGAATGCTTTAAAACCTTGACCCACGTGGCACTGACAGAGAGCATTCCTGGGTTAACATTTTGTTTATGGGATTTTCTGGGTTATTGCTTAGAGAATTTTGTTTCCATTGCAATAAATCTAACAAAATACTCATCATTTCAATGCAGGATGAGCATTCCTGTTTGAACTTTGTGAGACACAGGCATCTCCACATGTGAACAGAAACCACATGTAACCACACATATGTACACCACAGGTCAGATNAGGCTGAAAAATACACCAAGGTATGCTTTAAAACCTTGACCCACGTGGCACTGACAGAGAGCATTCTTGGCTGAACCTTTTTGTTTATGGGATTTTCTGGGTTATTGCTTAGAGAATTTTGTTTCCATTGCAATAAATCTAACAAAATACTCATCATTTCAATGCAGGATGAGCATTCCTGTTTGAACTTTGTGAGACACAGGCATCTCCACATGTGAACAGAAACCACATGTAACCACACATATGTACACCACAGGTCAGATTGTGTCACTGAACTGCATTTAGGATCCTTCACCACACATTGAGGTCTTACTGCACCAAAGATCTACAAACACAAACCAGAGCAAGAGCTCCAACCACAACAAGACTAAGAAGTGGATCACAAGGAAGAGAGTGAGATGTTACTGGCTGATATAAAAAGTAAGGAAACAATTCTGACTGTGGTTAAATTTCCTTGGCATCACAGCAGAGGACATACTTGGAAAAGCATGTTTAGAAAGAAAGGAACAGTAATATTGTATGGACTATTAACAGCAAACTTTTCTAATTCATCTCAGAAATCACAGCTCCTACTTCTCTCCATACTTAGACTTGCTGTTACTTCAGCTCTATATATTCACATATATAATGCAGAACACAGCTGTGTGTCCAATTCTGCCTCTCCCTGTACACAAGTGAATTGGGACCATGATTTGCAAAAAGAGGAAATTCTCACTCTACATTCAAAAGGTAAATAATGACTCTGACCTACTGTTCTGACCCAAGACAATGCAGGCTGTCCTTCATCCATCACTAACTCTTGCAGCATACAGAGCAGTACAATCCAGGGAGTAAATTAATCATTTTCTCTTTCTGCAGTGTACAGAATATGGACTGCTCTACTGAGTGACTACTTCTTTATAAGATAAGGTTAATCAATAAAGATAATTAGACACTTCTGGTTAATACATCCATGTCACTGCAAAAAAAGCACATTAAGTCCTGCCATCCCCTGCTGAAATACAAACAAACACTGGAACAAATCCAACTCATATAAAAATGACCTAACTGCATGGCATTGAAAAACTCAGATTAAAAACACTGAGTGGTTCTCTCTGAATCTCAGAGGAAATCACATACTGCCTTATCTCCCAGTCAGAGCCACAGAGGTTTAACCTCTGTGCTCTCCTGGAGCCATCCTGATTTTAGGGCATCTTTGAGCAATCTGTGGCAAGCGCCAATTTGTCAAAGCCCTGGAGCTGCCATCTGGCACCTTGGCAAAGAGAGCAAAGCCAGCCCTGTTTTGGGCACAAGGGTAGAGCCACCCCAAAAATAAAATTAAAAAAAAAGCACCCTTATAAGATTGAGCCTTTTTCAGTATTTTGGAGGCATCTCTACACAGCAATTGTAAAGCTGGAGGCTGATTAACCTGTCCCAAGCCCATAACCCCTGCCTGCCCAGGCTCCCCCTGATGCACAGGGAGATTTAAGCAGCCCAGAGCAGGAGCAGGTTCAGCAGTGCTCCCTGGGAGCAGTCCTGCTTTCCAGTGGCATCTGTGGCACCTCCAGCTTTTGCCTTTCCTTCCTGTGAGCCACACAGTCCATCTCAGATCACTTCTCAGCTCTGAACAGGGAGGGCAAGATAAACCTCTCCAGCTCACAAGGAGAAATCCACAGCGATGGCCGAGCAGCAGATCATCGGGCTAATCTCCGCCTGTCCCACTTTAGCTGCAGCTCTTCACAAACAAGTATTGATCCATTGCTGCACGCTCACAAATCCTCAAGTAATTCTCTGTGAAAAGAAGAGCTGCTTTTTTTTTGTGAGGGGAAGCTTTCTTTTACCCACAAGGGAGAGGAAAAAAATTAATAAAATAAGATCTTTCTGCAGCACCATCAGTCACAGGGAAACTTTGCTCCTGCCCACAGACCGAGAGCTCTCACTAACTCACACAAACACATCTTTTGCTGCCACTTCTCCTGGTTAACATTTCACCCCCAAGCAGGATTCTGACATAATTTTACTCTTAGGAGGTCTCAATACTGAGCCACACACGGCAGTGGCTGGCCAGAGTTCCAGGCATGGTTTGTCATTGCCTAGGAAAATACCCAGTTTAGATCTTCAGAAGTAAGAGGTGGTACCAGCTGTAATGAAAGGGGGAAGAAACAAGAACAAACCCAACATAAACCCGGCAGGAGCCCTTGCCAGAGAAAGCTTTTGCAGGGAATTAAGTGTTTTTCTTTTCTCCTTTACCATCTGAACAATAATAGCTTCTTTCCTACCAGCACATCTCAGCATGTCCACCCTGGTGTTATTTTCACAAAGGTGGTTGAAGTCTTAAAAAAACCCCACCTCAACCTGCTAAAAAAGTAACAAGTGTTAAGATGGGGGTGGAGTTACATAACATTGTGAGGACATAATCACATCCCAGAGGAAACATTTGCAGAACTGTAAGTACCAAGAGTCTGAAATGATGGGGAGAAATCCACAGCACAACTGGGCCACCAAGCCCTTATGATGGAAAGCACACAACCACCAGCACTAAAATGCCAGCAAGAACAACTCAGAAGAGCTCTCTCACAGCAAAGAAAAGGAAGGTCTTGCACAGAAGATCTAAATAAAAAACCTAGATATCACAAGCCAATTACCAGCATCTGATAATTATGTGAGCTGGCCTTCTCCCTGCATTAGTGCACCCTCAGTCATGCAGAAATAGTGCTCATTTATCAGGACCAAGCTTCTCAGGACAGAGACCATGCTACTAAATGACTCTGGTGCTCCCAGAACACAAACAGAAGTCTCCATTTGTTACTGCACATGAAACAAGAGGAAATATAAAATGACCATGAGGGGACATCAGGCAAAAGAACACTTTTCAGATATTTTAAGGCCATTGCCTTAAATCTATAATAACTTTCAAGCTGATACAGGTCTTTCTACTGGCAAATCTTTACTCTGGATAAAGATATAAAGATTGGAGTAATGTATTCAGTCCCCTCTCTGTGCCAAGTTCCTCTTTGACAGGACACGTACAAGGCCTCTGAAAATAATCCAGCCTAGATAAGGACATTTTAATTCATTCACACGAGCAAATGGTCACAACCTGACAAGGCTTCCCAGATAGGGAAATGAAATCTTAATAACAAAGCTAAGATACAAGTGCTCTGATAAACCAAAGGGTAAACACAGTGCTGTCAAAGCAGCACTGCTTTGAGAAACCTCCAGTGCTGAGACGTGAGTCATGTTGGCTTCCCACTTGCAGAAAGCATCCTGGGTGATTCACAATCTGCTAAGATTGCACGTCACCCTCCAGACGTGGCACTGCCAGCGCCTCAGGAAAGGTATTTAAAGGAAACACTGTCTACAGGCCTGGGAGGTATTTTCCTCTCTTTCGCTGTTACTGACACAGAGTTACCAGATTTAAGTATCTACTCCACACAGACAAGGCTGTTGTGTTTTCCTGAACTGCTCCCCTGCTGCACTGAGAACTTGTATTTGTCCAAAGTTTTTATTTCAGGACAGCACCTGCCTGAGGCCAAAGGCTGCTGGAGATGGGGAAGCCACCATTCCCTTTGGACCTTGTGAAACTCTGGGGCTTTGTGCAGAAACCTCACTAGTAATGCTGCTTCTGGATATATTATGGAATTATTCAGATGGACCTACACTTTATTTTGGCCTCTGAATTCCCAATGCTGCCAGATGTGTACAACACCCTGGGGGACTGCAATACCATCTCTGTGCTGCTCCAGCTCCACTGTCTCTGCCCCTAAAGGTGCCATTCTAATGTCAGAGCGAAGCACCACCAACAGAAAGCACACAAGATGCATCCTCTTCCCCTGATTTCTCCTCTCATACGCTAAAAAGGAAATCCTGCTGAGCAGAGTGGGTACTGATCAGCACAGAGCTTGCTGATGACAAGCACTTGGCAGTTTGTTAGCTTGGTCACCCAAAGACATATCAAAGTCTTAACAAGGAAATCTACTTGTAACATGATTAATGCCAGTCGTTCACCAATCCCCCCACATGCTTCCAAGGACGGCATTTTTCCACCCTGGCATCTATAACATAGTTAATGCTGTGTGGCTAAAAGGCAGCAGCAGAAATGCAGAGTGCCAGATGGGAACAGAGGAATGCAGGGTATAAGTTGTCTATGAAATGGAGATGATTATAGGCAGTGCAATTAGCAATCTGTGTATCTGCCTGGCTATGGCTCCCCAGGTCAGAACAGACTCATATCACTTCAGTGTTGGAGAAAACATTTCTCTGCTACTGCAAGAGGATATGGAGCAAAACCCTCCAAATAATCCTACCCTGAAAACACTTCCCAGTTAGTGGCAAACCCAAGAGGGTCCCAGCACAGTGCTGATGCTCCTACAGTGAAGAAACTGCCCCACACCAACATTCCTTTGAAATACTTTTCCTCTCAAAAGTGAGAGTGCAAGAACACTACATTCACCTGCAGTGAAAGATTCCTCTAACTCAAACTGAAGGACTTAAAACACTGCACGTTTTTTCTTGTCTCAGATCCATTTCCACCATCCCACTCGTGCCCTTGCTCTCTCTGCAAACAGCCCTATGAGAGAAAACAGGCAGAACTCTCACCTTTCCTGAGCACAAAAGGAAAGGTGGGATGATCTTTCAGGACTGATGCACCGAATTGATTTTCATGCCACTCAGAAAGCATTAGCTTGGATCTGATTTTTCATGAAGGCTTTGCTCCAGCAGGTTCATGGCCAAAAGCTGAAGTCATGATGGGATTGTTGACACCTCTCAAGGTGCTTTTCTGAACTGGCAAAAACCCACACACATTAAAAAAAAACCAACCTAAAACAAACCAAACAAAAAACCCAAGCCAAAAAAAACCCACCCAGCAGGGCTAGGGCAGGAGAGGTGATGAGATCCTTTTTTCCAGTCTTCAGGTTTTCAGTGCACAAAAGTCTCAGAAGGATGCTACTTGTTTTCTGTATCTGTTCTTTCTGAATGTGGCTGTGTGGGTTTGGGGTTTCTTTTAAAGGAATTTAATATATTCTTAACATGAAACATTAAATGCCTGTTGCACAAGCGTCTAATAAAATTCAGCCCCGTGGCTCTTTTACTGTCAAGCTAAATAGGATCCATTGGAAACAAACGTGCAGCTTTAGAATTTCCTCATCTGAATGTTCCTGTCTTCGAGGGGAGCAATTCTCTTCTCCCATCCCCTACAGATCAACAGGGATTTAGAGGAGCAGGAGGTGGGAATATTTCAGCTTTGGTTTTTGTCTTGCCAACCCAGGGGTTTAGATGTTAGAGCTGTACCCTACTGCACCGAGAAAAAAACCTAATTCTTCCTTGGAGACACTGATTTTAGCAGGTATTAAAAGTGCACACAAATAGAAGAAGAAAAGCAGCCCCAGACATTTTCAAATGGAGTGGGGGGAAAAAAGGGATTGAGATATGGTAGAAGGGATAACTCCTGTGAAGAGAAGTTTTTTCCTAACCTAGATCTTGCTTCACTCATTCTTACTAAATCCAAGGCTAAGCAAGTTTTATCAACATCAATGCAGTGCTAAGACAGGAGTCAACACTTTTATTATTACACAGTGCTTCAAACTCTTTCCCTAACATGTGACTAAAGCTTCAGCCTTTAAAGACAGCTGTTAGCTTTAAAGTTTTGTTCAGCAGTCACCCCTGGAGAAAACCAGTGGTGGTTAGCAGGGTTTGGTCTTTCAAGGATCTTTTTCCTGCCCTCTAAATCTGTAGGGGGAGGAGAAGCTTCCCAGGAAGGTGTCATTAGCTTTCAGGATGGCACTTCTGCAAGGCAGAACTATCAGAGTGCTTGCTCCAGGGTGGCCTCTGTTCCAGCACTTGTAGGGATATGTAAATAAAGAGATGTATTTAATATACTGATTCTCTGTTGTCTCCTCAGGGAAGCTGAGCAGCAAATCTCATGTTTCTTTAACATGCAACAGCACATTCTCTTCCACACAATGTCCAGAAGAGATGCCTCCACTTTCTGAATACTGAAGCATCTTTTTACTTTGAAAGAGAAGAAATACCTGATTATAAAAGCACCTGCTGCAAGTAATAATGGATTTAAGAGATTATGTGATTAAGCATGTAAATGCAGGTTTGCAGGTGGAGAACAGACTAATGTGACTTAACTGGTACATTTAGAGAGAGAAAAGAAAGTTATTAAACCTTCATTTTGTTAAATGTGTAGGTAGGGTGTTTTAAACACAAAGAGGGAGAGGGAAGGATGTTGCTCATGTAAGAACTTCAGACTCAGTCTTACTGCAGTGAGTATGCAAACAAAGCTTATATCTAACTAAACATTTCTTTCAAATGAATCACAATATAAAGGCACTAATTCATGCCTCTAATTAATTTTCCAAAAGAAACGATAATTACATTTCTAACAATTAGCATTTCTGGTTTGCAAACATGTATGAGCCACTTCATTCTTAGGCAGCACAAGAATAAGAACCAGAGTGCTGGTAAACTGTGGGAAGGTGTAAAACTCTGGGCAAAACCCTTCTGTAGAACAACATGTCTGTTCCAGGGGAAGGTTCTTCACAACTGCCCTCCCCTCGGTCACCCTTGTGGAACAGACCCAGGGTACTGCACACTACTCTTTATTTGTGTTTCTGTAGGTGAAACATTGCTAAAAATAGGGTGGTTGTTAAAGAAGAGAGGAAGTTAAGCCCACTTTAAAGCACTCACAAGACAGGTCCAACTCTGTACTACCAGTGTGGTATCACAGACCTAAACTCAAAGGCTGATCAGGTCTGAAGTCTCAGTAACCCCACTGCTCATCTCCACAATGACACTCTCTGCTAAAGCCACGTCAGTTCGAGTCATTGAGGGGAGTGAAGTCACCTTTGAGAACATCCAATATCAGGAGGAGGTTCTCTCATCCCTCTTGGCTAAGTCACTGCACAGTAATTCAAAAAGTCTCACTTTTTCCAGACAGTAGGTTGTACAGGTAACCAACCTCTGGCAGAGTTCAGCTGTGACCAGCACAGAAATACAGAACCAGCTCCTTGCAACGAGTCCACAATGCTGCCTTTCCATCAACAGCCATGTTCACTGGGAGGTGGTGTGCTCCAAGAGATCCAGCACACCACAGCTACCTCAGAGATGATATTTCATCCCCTTCTTGCCCTTTTCCCAGCATATAACATTCTTGAGCAAGACACTTTCCACCTGAGCATTTGGCAGCCACCACCGAGCACATCCACAGTGTTGCCTTTGCCTTTTAGGACAGGGATGTGCTGTAAGTGCTCCCACTGCTCCGTAAAACGTCATCCCTTCACATCTACATTTCCAACCACTCAGCTCCAAAGCTGTCAGATGTATCTCTGCAGTCACATCACTGCCATCAGCATGCCCTGTTAATTTAGGGCCCTGGGTTGAAGGGTACCATTACATAATCCCTCTCACTGGGTGATTTATAAAAGACCTAATGCAGAACAGCATCAAACTTCAATGTCTGTCCCTAAAATTCTCTCCAATATTTATTCTGTTTTGTCTATCCACACTTTCGTGATGTTGTTTTTTAAATAGGAAAGTGTTTAAATAGCTCTTTCATGTATCGATTAGGCTGGTACTCGAAGAAGAAGGGAGGTGATTGATGAATATACCTGTTCATTTAAAGCAGGTCTGAGGCAGCAGTGAAATTAGTTGCTGACTTAAGTAATTTAGTCACAAAATTATGCTCATGTAAGTAGCAAATAGAGTATTTCTGCTGTGCAGTCAGAAAGTCAACTTTCGATGCTCACAACAAAGAAGAAATTCTGCACGTGATTTCTTTACAGCAGCTTGGACAGATCAGTGACCAAATGGTGGATTTATGCAGGGAACCCACAGAGTTAAGGGTTGAAAACCCACTGCTTTTCCAGGCAGTGATAAACCATCCCATGTAAAATTTGTGGAGCTGTTAAGTTATTTGTGAAGCTGACTGGGAAAATTACACCTTTTCCTTTTCAAGTACACACCGAGGCCAGAAGGAATTACAGTGCTGCACACACAGTGAAGCCTGTTCCAAGCACCTTGACACATTGATAACACAGGAGGTACCTTTGAAAGACTTAAAAACAAATAAAAATAACCTGTCTTGATTGTGCTGAGCTCTTACCGGAGGTAGAGCAGAAATGCTTTCACAGCTTTGGAAACTGCCTCAGGCAGGCACAAAAATCCCAGTGTCTTAAAGGACAGGTAAGCACACTGCTTGACTCCCTGGAAGGGGGGCTGGCCCCAGGCTCCCAGCACGTTTTGCTAAGAGTAGGGAGGCACTGCAGAGGAATTAATGCCCCCACCCAAACCCTGGCAGCTCTGGGCAAGCACTGAGGCTCCTGCTCAGCTGCAGGATTGGCAAATGCTGCCCAAGAGTCTTCCTGTTCCTGTGCAATGAGCAGCAGCCACTGTGAGAGAGGGACAAGGGCTGTGACCCCAAAGAGCAGCTCGTGCATTCCCAACAGGTAGGACACACTCTGGGAATAAAACAAACAACAACTGCAACCTGCTTAATGCTTCTCTGCTTTTGTACCACTGCGTGTCTGAGGTCCCTTTCCTCCAAATCACATCTAGAATAAATATTTAAAACACAAGTGCAAAGACAAGCTCCCAGTTCTTTATCTTTCAGCATCACCACCAGGCCTGCTGTTTACAGAGCAGTGGCAAAGCCTGACTAGGGAT
The DNA here is from genome assembly GCA_013397135.1 of Pachyramphus minor. Taxonomy (NCBI): domain Eukaryota; kingdom Metazoa; phylum Chordata; class Aves; order Passeriformes; family Tyrannidae; genus Pachyramphus; species Pachyramphus minor. The sequence continues at coordinate 326,137 of VYXB01004899.1, forward strand.
GCACCTTTAAAAAAAAAAAATAAATCACATGGGGAAGGGAAGATATCCTTGAGATCAGATGATTCCCCAAAATGTTTGATCCCTCAGATCAAATGCAATGTTTTTTCTCCCACTGTATGCCTCTGTGTGTGCATCTGCAGAAGTTTACTGGCAGGTACCACAGTCCTCAGAATTCCTGATCACAGTCACAGGAGAATCATCTCAGAAAGGAACAAACATTGTCCATTAAAAGACAGCCTTGAGTTGTTTTTTGCCAGTTTTCTTGCTTTAGGCTAATACTTTGGTGTTCATTCAAACCACTGAAGTCTCTTATCAGGGACAGCACAACACAGAAGTTGAAATGGAAAAACACAAGCAATCCCAGTTTCCTTAGAAAATATTAGAAGACAAACTTTGAAATGTCTTAATTTTAAATTTCTTTCTTTTCACAATTATCTCTCCTTAAAGGAAAAACGATGGCAGTAAAAAAAAAATAAAAAAAGGAGGAGGGAGAAGACAAAGAAAGTAAAAGAGGGAGAAGCAACCCCAGGGGTCCCTCTCTTGGTCTGCCTGTGAAGCCCAAAGCTGTCCTTGCTGGTCTGTGCCTGCAGAGCAGTGACACACCTTCCCTCAGCCCATGCTAGGAGGTTTCTGGCTGCAGAGCTGATGGTGCCACTGCTAAGTGCTCTCCTACACTCACCCCATCTCCAGCGCGCTCACCTCACGCCACAGCTCAGCTCTGACAGACACAGAGAGGGAGAAAGCCAAGTCTCCCTCATTATTTAACAGGCCTTGAGGTGCAAAAATCATTGTATCAACTTGCCAAAAGAATCTCATCTTTTAAGCTCTTCTTTTGAACCCATTTCAGTTTTCAGGTAACCAAGAAACTCATCTTTATTCGTAGGCAATTTGTTTTACAGCTGCCTGTAATCTCCCAACTTCCAGACTGAAAATCATTTAAAAACAAATGAGCTTCCCTGCAGATAAAATTCAGAGTCTCTCTGAGCTTTCAAGATAATAAAACTAAAAGGCAGTGTTAAGTTGAAAGGGGAGATGAAAAACAGAGGAAACCAGAAAGTCCCATAAAGTTCAGAATTAAACCTTGAGGGTAGAAGAAATGGACAGAGAGTAAGTTCTTCTTTTCCATATGCTATTTTATGGAAGTGGGATGAGAGCAGCAGCAGAGCACAGCACCTCTATCTTGTTATCACTGTTCATATTCTCTTGTGGGTTTGTGTGTGTGTGTGTTTGTGCTCCAACTGGGCCTAGTGCCATCCCATATTATATATTCACAGCTTCAGACTCTACAGCCAAGATTTGCAAAAAGCTCCAGTAGCTTGAGGTGCCTCTAATGCTGAAACATCCTAAGGCAGTTGGAAGCAGCTTGGCAGCACTTCCAGAAAGGGCCTTTTTAAGGCTTCTCAGGCTGGATGCTCAAATAGGCTGCTCCCCATAATCATCATTTTGTGACAAAACCTGGCAGTGGCACGAGGCACATTTCCATACACACAAACTGCTGATGGAACCACAGCTGAGGTGGGGGGCTTTGGATGGGCATTTCAATAATATCTGGTATCAAATACAGGATAACTGTAAAACAGCAGCAGCAATTCAGCCCAGGAAAAGTAATAATCCAAGAGAGCTTAAAACAATCGTGAACATTAAAGAGTTTGAGATCAGTCAAGGGGCACACATCTGGGAGAGAGGAGCTGCAGGATTTACCATCTGCAGCTGCTTTCAGAAGTGACAGAGGTGAACCCTAATAAACAAGGCCTGAAACTGAGATCACTCACAGGAAATCCCAGGGAAGGCCACTTTTCCCTCAACTTTGCAAAACAAGTCCTGCACCAGTTTTGATCAAGAAGGTGAATCACACTTGGAATTAAAAGCAATCCCCCCCCCAAACAGCCTGATGCTGTGCTTAGTGGAACTTCCCATTATCTAATCTAACTATAAAATATTTAGTAGTTTAAAATTCAGTCATGTCAGCTGGAGTCTAATTTCTCTCTCCCCTGTGGATTTCAAGTGTCTTTTCAAAGATTTTCAGCATTAAAAAAAGCAGAGGGAGAAAAAAAAAAAAAAAGCAAAGAAAAGAAAAAAAGCAGAGTTTATAGCAAGATTTCTGTACCTTCCACACAGCTTTGTGCTAATATGTGGGGTGGGGTTTTACTGAAAGAATAAAAGGTGTGAAGATAAGGTCACCTCCTCTAACTAATACAGCATCTAAAACCAAAAGCTTGGAGTTTTTTTGTCCAAATGGATATTATTAACTAATTCATCTTTGAGAGTGAATATTATATAGAAGACATAGGCAGAAATAAAATTTTTTATCCTGAAAAATTTTGTGATTTACATTTGCTTTCACTTCTTTTTCAGGGGAAAAACCCCACCACCCTTCAACCACCCAAAACCAGAGCAAATAAGTGAATCATCTCAGCCAGGAATGACTGACTGGGAGGTGGCAGAGAAAAGTGCAAATCCCACTTCTGAATGAATTCAAATGAAACTTGGAATGGAAATTTCCCAAGAACAGCTTAAACTCTTGTCCCATTCCACTGTCATTTAATGCTACAGCTCCCCAAAACAAACAAAACCCCCCAAAATAAACAAAAACAAAACCCCCAAACCAAACAAAACCCCAGAAAACAAACAAAAACCCAACCAACCAACCAAAGAAAAGCCCCAGAAAATACAAAGAAACGTGGCCTGGGGGTTAAACCACACCACCTAAAAGTGTGTTTGACAAATCCTTTGAACAGCCTTTCAAAGTTCACTGTTCTGCCTTGTCAAGGTAACTACAAAATTTTCCTGAAGAAGTTGTCTTTTTAAGACTGAAGTTACACAGGGTCAAGAAATGTAAAGAATGGAATAAGAAAAAATGAGCTTTTTCAGCCTTACTAGAAAAAAACAACAGGTTGCATTAAAAAAAAAACAAACAAACTGATGGAATGCAGCAACGCCGACTTTTAATTAATGTGCTTAAATTCCAGAATTTATTTCGTGCCCTGATGAAAAGAGGGTCTGAAAACAAAGAAGCCCAAGGAGTTCTGTATTTCTGGAACATGATTCTGGCCCGAGGATCACCAGAAGCTACTCAAAGGTCTGTTCACATTCTGCTAAGTTACTACACAAATTAAAAATTATTCATTAAACCATTATTTTTTTTGCCCTGGCTAATGTTCATGATAGCACACTGAGCTCAAACAAATGAGTGTTAAATAAGCAAATGGTGCATCAGGGGGTTTTTATGTCCTCCAACTCCCAAGGCACAATTGAATTGTATTCCAGTTCAATACTTATCTATCTTAAAACCAAATTCATGACCCTTTGGTTGTTGGACTTTGGTTGTCATTGCTGTTGCATTAAGAAGCATAAATAATTTGCCAGAATCTATGTCATCCCCATAGACATGCAGACATTTCCATTTTTCAGCAGTTGCTTCTTAGGAATGAAAGAAACACTAATTCTAACCAGAGTGGGGAAAAAAAATTAGTAAGAACTCAACCTTAAACAACACTTGTGCTCTAGGAAATGGAATACAGGAAAATTCAGATTTGCCTGTGACACCAAGAAGAATGGGAATCTCTCATCCAAAACTGCAAAACTAAGAAACTGCAAAAAGATATTTGGGAAGAGAGGAAGATGCCATGTTTGAAACAAATGCTTTTGTTCTTAAAAGACAACAGATGAGAGTTAATTGCTTCATAATGGAGAGAGTATTGAAGTATGAAAACAATCTGCACTTTAGAGAACTGTTCTGTGTCCACAAGTTAGGAGTTCATTGCTAATGTTTTATTCATTTCTGTTAAAAACACTGCAACTAAATTCTTACTATAATTTGTCAGCTTGCATCAGAACTCCTTGAATTTGAGCAGATTCTAGTTCCATTCTGGAAGTGTCAGAAGCAGATAACAAACCAGCAGTTTATGTGGATATAATTGCTTGATAAACCAAGGTAATGAAACACCCTCCTTCCTGCAGCTGGGGAAGGCACTGAGGGTTCCACTAAAAAACCCTCCAACAAATAAACAAAAAACAGGCATCAGGAACTTTTCAACCACCAAATCAAGAGCAGTCATTGTCTGGTTTCCTTACAGAGAAAAAATTAGTTATAAAGCCCTCCCTCCAGCTTCCTGCAGGCATTGTTTTGGGGATTAACACAGAGATAGTCAGCCATAAACCACATTTCACAGCCCCATTACATTGTCCAGAAACCACAGGCTTACTATGTTAAGTGTTACACATACTCTTAGCAAACAAGCACACACACAACAGAGTTTGTACTTGGAATATGTAAGACCTGTGATAAAAAACACTGTTGGCTCATTTCGGGAGGTCTCCTCATCCCTTTCTGGAGATTACCTTGTTCTTCCAGCCCAGAAACAGTGATGTCACCTCTCAGCCTGGGATCCACCAAATATCCCCCCCAAGGTCTCAGATTCCCACCACAGCTCCCTGTCTGCCCACCTACATTTGTTGTGTAACCCCTGGGCACCTCTGGCACCAATCCCAGTGAAACAAGCTGCTGGTACCCACAGCAAGGTGCAAGCACTGAGCAATGGCCCTTGAGGGCAGTTCACCTCTGTCATTAATGTATTTTCTATTGCAGGATTAAGCACTTGAGAAATGATTCACAACATAGAATGTCCACCTCCACAGAGTAAGTTCATCACAGTCCTTCCTTACTGAATTGCTTTCAAGGAAATATCCTCAATCGCCGTGTCCAACCTCAGTTCATTCAAAATTCATCCCTACAGACAAATGATTTCCAATGTTCCTCCCCACGTTCCACTAACTGAAGTCTGCCTTGGGTGGCTTTGCCTTGCCTGGTTCAGCAGCATGGAAACACTAACCCAAAGTTTCCATTAAAATACAATCTGCAAGCCTGACGTGTTACTTATTTATCAGAGGGAACTGAAGTGTGTCTCCCTAAAACAAACACACCATGGAGTGTTGACAGTTTAAATAACGTGGTCTGGGATTTGACCTGCCCGCTGGCTGCACAGCAGTTCAGCTATTAATAAACTCACAGACCACACCTCACCTCCAGTCAAAACTGAACCCTAGCATCAGCAAGAACTCTTATTGCAGAGGCTGCACGGACCTTCAAAACCCCAATCACTGGAAAATTCTGCTAAAGTGGCGGAAAATGTCCAGGCTGCCTGCGAGCAAACGTGAGCTAATTTATATGTAAACCCATGTAACACAGTGTTCATTTCTTCAGGCCTGACTCACACTGATAAGCTGTTAGCCCAAATATGAGGGGGTGGAGTGGGGGGGAGGAAATCTTTAACATAGAATTAGCTGTTGAGCATCCTGCTCCTTCACTCTGCCTCATCTGAGCTTTCTCATGCAGTGATACAGAAAACTGCAGGGCCAGGCAGGAGCACTGGAGGAACACAGGGTGTTCTGCTCTACTCCTGTTACCAGAGGGGTTGGAGCCCAGAGGAAGGGGTGAAATCAGTCACACCATCTAGGCAAGGGACCAGTTCACCAAAATCCATTGTTACACCTGTATTTCTCCAGGCATGAGTGAGGGGAGTCTCTGGAGAGCTGTGCTGGGGCATCACCCACACTCTGCCTGTGCTGGAGCTCACAGCCAGGTCCCAGAGAGCAACCTCCCTTCAGAGTCCACTGGCAGCCTTGTGAACCCTGGAAATGGTCAATATTTTACTGCTTACTTTTAATCTTCACCAAGGTTGGATCACTAAGGGCAGTCACCCCTGCTGCTAACGAGCCCTCATTGTCACCTCACAGCTCTACATCTCAGGTGGAGCTTCTCTCTCCCAGCTCAGGCTGACAACAGTGTTGTGTGAACAGCTGATATTCTCTATCTGAGGGAAATCAGACAACTGTGATGGATCCCAAGACAAACATGTTCATTTTTTTTCCAGGCAAACCCCTGCATTTGAATCACATATGCTGCTTTTGCTTAAAGTTACTTTACTTGAGGCTATTGCTTTTAACATCTCAAAAAAAAAATCACTTAGAATGTTTGGGGGGGGTGGGGAATACTGAAAGCTGAACTATACCTTATATATTACCCTAAAAATACCAGGAGCATAAGTGGGGTTAAGCATAAGTTCTCTCCAGAAAGTTTTGCACAATGTTATTTTTATCCCCTTTTCTGTTAGGACTCTAACTGTCCCTCAGAAAAAAAAACTAATTAAGCCCAAACAATACAAAACAAAATCCTGTGTCATGTTCAAGGAACCTGCTGGGACCCATCTGAGCTACTGTAAGATAATTTAATGAGTACTCATTAAATTAACATCTACCCCCACAGCAAGTTCAGCAGTGAAAGATATCAGCAGAAGAGCTTTAAATGGCTTTTCCTGCTCTCAGGGCTCCTGCTGTCTCACTGGGCTCAGGCAGCTGGAATTCTGTGCCTCTGCACTCCCGGGAAGCCGGGGCTGCTGCAGAACAGCTTCACAAGGCTGCATTTTTACTGCACATTCCCAGCATTCGGAGGGAAAAGAGACTTATTAGGCTCAGGCACAGCTGCCTCTGGAATTCCAGCTACCTCCCCAAAGGAGGTGAGCACAGAGCTGCACACAGGGCAGCATCAGCTTATCCCAATCCCTGGAACTGGAGGAGTTTGGGATCCCATCAGCCAGCACCTCGAGGCAGGGTCCTGCCCAGCCCAGACCAAAACCTTCCTCTTGTGGTTTTTAATCCCTGACCTTCCCAAATGGAGGATGGTGGGGAGAAGTCAGATATCTGGTGGGGAGACTCCTTGCTGGCTTCTACATGGCTCACACCTTCCAGAGCCAGGCTGGAGCCAGAGGGATGCAACTGAGACAGGGATTCAGTTTAATCTTACAGTGGGTTCCATATGCCTGCCCAATAATTTTTAAAAAAAATAAAATTAAAAAGCGTTTTCCTTTTCTAGTAGGTGATTTAGATGTGCTGCTGGAGTACTATGGAGATCAATATGAATGTATCAATGTTTTATAGCCATACTTGGATGAACACAAAGCAAACTCAGGATTTGTGCTGACTCACAGGCCCTGGGTACAGTGCAGATACTTTGCTTTGAGCTCAGAACTACCAAACCCCTCTCAGAGACAGGATTTCAGCCTTTCCTCCAACACATTTTCAGAGGCTGTGCTGGAACCATCTGGGAAATAATGCCCGGGGCAGTGTTGCTAAGAACAAAAAGATCCTCTGAGCACAACCGGGACGCAGCAAAACGGCACCGGGAAATCACGGAGCAGAACTCGGCAGGGAAACTGTGGAGACACAGCTTATCAAAGCCTCCACAGCACTTTTATTGCTGCTTGCAGGAGTACCGAAGTAGTGACTTCCCAAATGGTCCTCTTAAAGAACAGAGAGAAAGACATTTCTATCCTAGAATGAGAATTTGGGGGGTAGAGGAGTTTTTTGCCGGAAATTAAAGAATGTTGTATCTTCCCTACAGTGTCCAGGAGATAAAAAGCTGTGGGCCTGTGTGGCAGGAGTACAAAAGAGGGTTGTAAACAAGAGTTAAGGAAAGTGTTTGCTCCCCACAGAATGTGTTGGTTTATTTTGTTCAAATGCTGTGTTTGCCCCTGGGTCATTTATCAGATGGGGCCTTTTGGCAGAGCAGGTAAGACAGAATAGTTTTGCACAGGCAAAGTGCTTTAAAAATGGAAAAGGAAGAGGGTATCAGAGTTTAGAAATGGATTTGTTATGATGCTGATCAGTACAGGAATGATTTCAGCTGTGAAAGATTTTCCTTCTGCCTGGAGTTTTTGTTTTCTCCTTGGATTTTTTATTTTATTGTGTTTTAAGAAGTTGCCTTGTGCACTCATCACAGGCTCACTCCCTTCTTCTGTCTGCTCCTGCCTGGATCTGTAGCCCATCTTTCTCTTTGGCTGCAGCTGAACTGCAGTAATGAAACTTCCATTTGCTCTTGAAGCCCAACTGCTGGGATTGATGGGGGAGCACTGAGGGCACCAAGGAATCAACCAAGGCATAAAGGACCAAGCACACAACTTCTCTCCACATAAACTAAGGTGAGGCACCAGAAGAAAGCCTGAACTGAGGTTCTGCATGCTGCAAATCCCTGCAGAGAATGTCATCCAGCCGAAATGAGTGTTAAACTACATCTGAAACTGAGTCAGAGCAGGAGGCACTCTGCATTTACCCTGGTGGCCTGCAGGTTCTGTGGAGCCAAACTTCTCAGGACCCTGGCATTGCCTGGCAATAATACTGTAGCATTTAGGCTTCTGCTGCTGTTAAATCTCTCATGAGTGGGCCATAAATCTTTATGTGGTGAAGCAGGACTGTACCCCACAGCCAGGAGCAGTGCCCAGCAGCCTGGAAGGGAAGAAATAGGAGCCATGCCCACAAATCCAGCTTATGGTGAAAAGCAGCTCAGTCTGTTTAAATAAAGCTCCCTGTGAGATGGAGATGCTCTCCTGTGACTGGCCACTCCTTTTGCATGGACGAGCTGAATTACTTCAGCCCTTGGGAAAGTTTGTATCATTGATTTGTACACGTGTGATTAGTTTTACCAAAGACCCAGATATTTAGCACAACCAGAAAACACCAGCAGGCATCAACCAGCGCAGCTTAGGCTAAAAACTCCTTCCAAACTCTACCCCACATACACCGAGCTTCCACTCAGCCTGGTGTACTGAAACACATCTAAACCTAGTCCTAGACCAAGGCAGCATTGATTTTTAATAAGTTTTCAGCCCCTGTATTCCTGGTAGTCCAAACCCAGGCTGGTATCAGCCTGGTATCCTCAGCCCCAGCACAAAATCTGCCCAGACAGACCTGTCAGCTGCTGCCACCCCACACTCTCAGGTACTACATCCTTCAACAGTAAGAGTGTTTGGGGTTTTTTAGCACCTTCTGTCCTTTATCCCAATTATAACTCTTATCCAACAGCTCTTCCCAGTCCTAAGTCCAAGCATTATCTAACTCCAATCAATACCTCTAAGCCTAAACCCTGTCTTTAACCATACTGTGCCCAAGAACAAGCAAATCCTACCTGTCCAAAAACAAAGCTAAGTTGTTTGCTCATCTTCACTGGTAGAGTTCTGTCACAGCCACATTTCTGCTGACTCTTTATCTCAGTATTTCTCCTCATGCCTTAGGAATTCACAGAGACAGAGGAGCTCATTGCCTTTACCAGCTGTGAAGGAACACGAATTACTTCGGAAAAAGAGAAAGGCGTGGGCTGAACAGTAGGAAGCATCCTGTTCCCTAATGGTTATTTCCATTGAGCTGCTGAATCAGGGAACACTTTCAGATTAGTGCTGTCACTGTTTGGAACACACATCTTAAGTGATATTGATTTTTAAGATGATGAGTTAATTTGTGGAATACTCTGCCACGTACAGCGTTTCACATGAAGTCATCATCAGCTTTCCGGTGGCACTTGGAAAGCCACATTCTGGAGAAACAACCTCTCAGGGAACCATGTGAATGCTGGGCCACCTTCCATTGTTCTGACCATTGTTCTGTTCAGCCAAGGAACACTTGAACATGAATCCACCTTTGAAACGTTCATACTGAGCTCTACAGTCAGCTGGATTCTCACAGTTATCATCTCGGAGGTACTAAAAGCAGTTCAGCAGTTCCTACAGCAAGAAGCAGCACACACCAACCTTCAGAAGTTCAGAAGAACCTCCACACATGGGCCTGGCATCCTCTTGCCTCACAAGTGAGGCAGCTGAATTGCAGGCAGGGCTGGTGTCAGCAATCTGCGAGCACCATTCACTGTGCTCTGCACGGCAAAGGAACCAGGTCACCCTGACAGGAGGTGAAGGTGTTTGTAGTTCTGAGCTACAGGCAAATCCATTGAAGTCAAACTGCAGAGCATGAAGTTAAACACATTTAAAGTCTTTCTGAACAGCAGACTCACACCTGACAAAGCAAAGGCCCAGGAAGCAAGTACTGCCTCGATTAAGAACGACAGTTCTTGCCAAACAATGCCACACAAGTGTGGAATATAAACCTCCCAAATCTGATATGCATATCAACAGAAATAACTGCTGTGAGGGATCCACCAAAGGAAGACACAATGTCAAGGCTACTGGCAGCCTTGGCCACAGCCCATCTCTACAGAGCTTGACACAACCAGGGCTGTAGTTCCAGCTCTGTCATCCTGAAATGACTGCATTTCCAACCGCATAGGGAATGTTACAGTCACCCCCAGCATCTGCTTCTTGACTGTCAGGAATCATCCAGCAAGAGCTCTTGCTGTTTGCAACTTTACTTACAATTTAACCTGGCTCAGGGCGAGCAGGGACACGCTCAGTTGTTTTAATTGCCCACTCCAGGCACTGATGTGCCCAGGCACACAGGAGCGGCTCCCATCATTTTAACCTCGATGGACACGTGAAAGAGTCTGACAAGAATTGTGCTGTCAGAGGATTTACCCAAGAGGCAGCTGCTTTGCTGGGCTCTGGGTTAGATGATAGTTAGAACAGGAAAAAAAAAAACTTGCTCAGAAGAAAACATTTCCAAGTGACCTGTAATGTGAACATGATCACTCCTCAGACAAAGGCACGGCCAGAGCGTGTGGCAGAGCTCACAACACAGCTCCTGCCTTCCTGCTGGGGAGAGCTAAAGCTCCAGGGGTAGCTGCCTTTTTGCACACATTGCCTACAGGCACTACACAAGTGCCCAGTCAGAGGCATTTTTCTGGCACCAATTGATTGGAAATGTGCTAGGAAACAACTCTTCTTCTGAATTGACCAAAAATCCGTGTAATACCATGAAATTTTTTTCCAGTAGGAAGGGATTACAAGAGGCAGAGGCCAGGTTTTATTTATACACACACAAGCACACAGTGTGTGTGTGTGCACGTACACCCACCACTGTAAAAGAGTCTCTCAAGCCCAAATTGAAAGATTAGTTCAGGCTTTCTCTAATATGGCACCGACTCCTGACATTTCCTTTGTAAGTGTTATCAAACACTCTGGATTTGCTGCCTGCAGAAGCTGCCAAAAGCCTTCTGCTCAAACCCTCCACATTACTCCCCCTGGCAATTGCTGCTGATCCCTTTTCCACACAGGACGTGAACACCTCGCCCTGCACCCACAGCAGCACCTCCATCAAAGAGCCAAAAGGAAAGGGTTTTCCAGGCAGAGGAGCAGATCAAACAGAGAAACAGAACAAATTCCACTAAGAATTTGCCTCCATGGAGAATTTTCTGCCAGCAGCCACCCCCAGCTTATAACAGGAAACACCTTGCTTGGATCAGCTTGGAAAGAGATGATCAGCCTGGTGTCTGGGTTGAGCACCGTGCACAACTTTTAGGATGCTCAGCTTTCTGCAGGTATCTGTTTTCAGAGCAGACTTGATTTATGGCTTCAAACTCTGGAAATGTAACTCCCAACAATCAGTCTTACAAATGTCCTTATCCTATTTCAAATACTCAAAATTCAGATACTGGTCCAAATTCTTCATTCAGCCAGTAGTAAGGTTAATTAGTACACTATATGAACCTATAAGTGATAATTCCAATTATAAATACCAAAATGCATTCTGCCTCACTAAATTTGATGTGCATCAGTGAACACATGAATCTGAAAGTGGTTTGGCTTAGCAGTCATGATATTTTGGAGCCCTCAGAAAATAAACCTGTGTAATAAAAACCTCTGCTATTTTGCCCTGAAATTTGTGAGAGCTGATAACTGTCTCCCTGTGACAGAAATATCAGCAAGACTTCCCCTAACACTTTTTTCCTAGGAAGTGTACTTGGCCAACAAGAACTAAATTGATCTGTGCTTATCTTCTCTGACTATTGCAAAAATCAGGTCCTTCTGAAACAGTGTCATCTGCAGTCTGCAAGATGAAATTAAACATAAACTCACAGGCTTAATTATATTACTTTGAATGGAGTATTGATTGCAGCTAATTTTATCACACATTTGAGAGGGTTGCTGGCTGGCTTGGCTGTCACTTTGATAAATGGGAGCCAGTGGGTATCTGAAGGGGGCTGACATTTATAGTTCAGAAAATACCACCACTAAGTTTACAAGGAGAAACAGCCCACCCCCTTTCCTAACCATCCCAGGAGCAATCAGCTTTGATGAGCCACGGGGACACCCACCCCAGAGCAGATGGACCATTCAGAATTAATACAACATTTAGGCAACATTCAGAATGAAAACACCTTTATCTTGCACTTAATGAGCATTAATACATTAATACTAAAGGCAAAAGTTACAAGGAGTTTGCTTTTTCAGACTCATCCTATTAAGGATTCACTGTACAAACAAGTTTTTCTGTTTGGTTTGCCACCTAAATAGATTTTGAAAGATTGATCAGCAAATATTTTAGACACCTGCTTAAAAGGTATCTTTGAAACCATATTTGGTGGGGGGGGAAGCCTATAAGGGATTTTAAAACAAAGTCCAGTCTTGTAAACAAATCTGCCAGTCCAGTTTACAGAAACAGTCCCTTGTCCTGTTCAACACTGCAGAGTCACTTATTCAATACAGATCCTTCTTCAGACAGAGATCAGCACCAAGGGTAAGCATGTATAGATTATAAAACTATTGTTATCTGCATTTTACAATGAGGCCATTTTACCCACTTCAGAGACAAGCAGAGAGATTTGGAGATGCCTAATCCAGGCAGAGTACAAATTTAAAAGTCAGGATGTACTCAGGACCCAGGAAAGAGATGGCAAAACATTTAAATGGCCACGAGAATTGTTCTGGTCAATATTCATCACTGAGAGTTCAGCAGTAATTGGTTTGTCAAAGTGCCTGTTTCTGGACAGAAGGAACCTTAACCTGCAGCCTGTGGATGATCTGTCAATCATCCATCTTTCCAGGGGTGCTCCTGGAGGGACACAGGGCTATTTGGCAGTCAGGGACAGGACTGGAAGACCCAGAAGGTCACCCAGGACTCCTTCTGCACAAATCCAGAAGTCTGGGTCTCAATTCTGTTCTCCACTCTGCTTTTTCCTTATCTGCTACTCTTGATGCTCAAAAGTCAACACTGAGATATCACAACGAGTAAAACCTTTCACCAGCTTTAGTGCAAGAAGAATTGTTACTGTAATCTGCTATTTACACAGGCCAGACCTATTTACACTTTCATTCTACCACAGATGTAAAAGTTTCCTGTCTCTTGCTGGAGAAAAAAAAAATTGCAACTTTCTCAGTTCCTGGGCTTTATATAAGATAGAAATAAAATGGTACCTAAGAATGGACAGGGTCTATCAGAGAGATATAGGCAACCTATGCCTTCATTTTTTATTGGTTGACCTGTGCAGTATCACAGCTTATCCAAATCTGGGGAATTATTGTTATTCTTTATATTTTTATAACTGCAGGTAAATTTTCTATGACTACAGAGGATCTCAGCCATCAAAAAGCATTTGTGAAAACCTTTTACTCTATTATACTACATGAACCAAAGCACTGTAATCATAAGAATCATTTCAGGCACTCTGTGCATTTAGTGCCACCACATCCCAGTATTAGGACTGTGTCTTCAATTTAATCCAAATCTTTTCTTGGAAAAAGCAGCCACAGCCATTCTGCAACCCCCCATGGACCATCCACCCTGACCACCCTGACAGGAACGGGGACACAGGAGCAGAGGACCAAGTTCTAGTGGAGTATATGAGGCAGAATAAAGACCTAAAAAGTGAGGGGGGAGAAAGGAGGGGGGAAAAAAAATAATCTTGAGACTTTAAAAAAAGAGAGGGAGAAGATGGGGGAAAGAGCATTAAAGAGAACATTGAACTGAGGTGAAAAAAGGTGAAAGCTGCAGAGGAAAATGGAAAAAAATTAATATCAGAAGAATAAAGAAACTAAATGAAAAACAGGAGAAGAAATTACTAAAAGAAAGAATTAAGGGGCTTAGTGCAATAGCTTTATTATTTTCTGAAAGCTCCTTTAGTACTAATAACAGGAGAGATTAAAGGGGTTTTTTTCAACCATCAAATTTAAGATATATTTCCTCCTGCTATATCTCACTCCAAATCTAATTTCTCCAAACATTAAATCAGAACCAGGGGAGCCGTTCATATGGGACTAAAATCAGGATGAAATCTGGAATTGGTGGTCTGTGAGGCAATTTTTGTCTTCTGGTTTATTTGCTTTTTAGTATCAAACAGACTTTGATTTCTGAAAATAAAGGCAGTGTATCCCACCTCTGCTGCACTTCTTCCCTTTCCAAAGTTGCACCAAATTTCCCACTGAAGTCAGAGAAGGAAGAAAAAAAAAAATCACTGCAGGTGTCAATAGAATCAGAATTAGTGACTATCACAGCAAGACTAAATCTGTTTTCAGGAACATCTCAGGCTGCAGTTGGTCTCTGGCATCTACTTCCCAAGGGATTTACTTCTCACCAGCCCTAAGCACAGCCAGGGAAGGACACACAGGTGACTCCCACAAACCTCCCTCTCCAAATTCCTTTGAGGCAACAGAAAGCATATCCATGGCTGAAGAGCACAGGCCAGTCAATAAAATTAATGCTTTATATATTAAAGCAAATTAAAATGCCAGAGTCTCATCGTTATCACGTGAACATGCTCCAATTCATTAACAGAAACTGGTCGATGCCCTGAAGTACACGCTGGGATAACAGAACAAATGCATTTGTACTGACAGCCATTGGTAAGGGCTAATCAATCCCTCAGTGCTGCTTAATTAGCAGCTGCAGGAGACCCTTTTAATTGGCATCTGATACTTGATTTGAACGGACAAATAAAGTGCCACTCAGCCCTTTACTGGCAGTCAACCTCTTTTTTCCCCCATTAACTCCACTGTAGCTCCTGAAGAGCATTTCTGAAGACCAGAGCAAATTACCAGCTCCCTGTACAGCCTGGTTTGGCACCCTGAAGTATTTTATCATGATTTCAGTGCTGATGTTGCATTGAAACACTGCATATGCTCTGCTGATTGCTCAATATGGTCTGTATTAATACAAGTTGTAGGCTGTCACTGTTCAGAGAGTAAGGAATGCATTGGTTATGTTATAGCTGGAATAATTTATTATTGAGCAAGCAAGTTCAACAAGCACTATAAAATCAATTTATAATTTTTATGCACTTCATCTGGGCTGAAAAATGGTTTTGTTCTCCACTATTTTCTGACTAGACCTCTTCGACAGAAAAAGGGGGAATAAAGCTTTTAGAATTGCGGTTTGGTCAGCAATGCACCCTGGAAATCGAGATTAAAGATGACAGTTTTCAGATGCATAAGTTATGCTTACTTTGTTTTATGGACTTAAGGCCACCCTGGTGCAAGGCATTTCACTGGCAAAGAAAATCATCCAAAGGTTAAAGAAAGAAACACACTTTGACAGAGTCAGCCAAAACCGTGGGTGACTTGCATTAGCTGAAAAGCTATTCCACTTCTGTTTACTCCTTCAAATCATTGATTCACACAGGCATGTAGCTGGTGGTTATTAAAAGTTTCAAAAGCAATGGCAGTTTTGGAGGAATTAAACAAGGAGCACTAAAATCTTCAGTGGCTGTGCCTGCAATTGCTATGCAAGACACAAACCACACACCTTCCCAGTAGCATGAAATCCAATTAATACAGTTCTGGGAAGACTCAGTGCTCTAGCTCTGATGAAGATTTAAAGGTGCAATGACAGATTGTAGGAGTTAGCTGGGACTAACACCCCTAAAAGCCTTGTTAATACCAGCAGGATTTACTCAGCATGTGTCCAGCTGGTCAAGTTAAGAGTCCATCATTGCTATGAACAGGAGCACCTGATTTGTGTTGTACCACCAGGTCAGTGGGAAGGAGGAAGGCACAGAGAGCTGACAGGAGCCCATAGCAGCACAGTTTATTCAGAGTATAACCCCAGGACATTAACCTCAGAAGGGTATCCCACCATCACACACCCCTGGGCTGTTAGGGCAGTAATGCATCACTGTCACCACAGCACCCTGCTCAAAACCAGATCCACTTCTGGGGGGTTCTTTGCCCTACTCTGCATCTACAGAATGAACAGTCACACCTGCCAGGATCCAAGCTTTCTGTCACCACCACTTAGCACATTGCTTCACACCACACACATATTTATTAAAACGCCCTCTGAGTTATCCTGAGCAATTACTAATTTTGATGAAACACCCTCTGTTCACAATCAGCACTTTCCAAGGCCTTGTGATTTATTACTAAACCAGTTTATCATATTACAATCACCCCCCAATACTTTACAGTCTGAACTGCTGTGCAGTTTAGAAATGCACGTACCCTGGTGCTATTTAATTAATTTTTATAACATTCAACCTCTTGGACATCCTAGGCTGCTGGGGAAGGGTGAGGAACACAGTGCAGTGCCAGTCACACACGTGGCATTTCCTTCTGAACACAACCTGCTGCTCCTTTCTTCACTGTGCTGGGTCACAGTCCCGTGTGTGGCACGTGGCTGCTTAAAGCCAGAGGGAAAGAGGATGAGAAGACACTGTGTGAAAGAACAAGTGGCTCCAAAAAATAAGAACTGAGCTGAAGTTTTGCAGGTAAAGGAAGAAGTGTATGTGCTGGGGGAACTCTGACCCCAGAAGGTGGTGGCAGATTAAGATGCTCACACAAAAGTTCGGGTTTTACAGGATCATTTATCACCCGTGACTGTGGCTTGCAGGAAGAAAAGTTCAAACTGTCTAAAGCATCAGCACTACTTTCCTTCTGCACAGGAGGATGAGACCTCTCAGGGATTTTTAACAGTAGATTTTCAGTGTCCTACCTATCAAACTATTTAACACAAACACACATTTCAGAGAGGCTTAAAATATTAATCCACTAAAGAGGAAGATTCCAATTTGAATAAGCCAAGCATCTTCCTCCTTCCCCCCTTCCTACTATCCATAGGTTTCTTCATACTCAAATCTCCCATGCCTGTAAACTTCTCAGCTGAGAAATACCCCAAATTCATTGCGTGCCTGTAGAAACAGCCTAAAAACTGCAGGAGAAATACTGAGGAAACCAGTCCCACTGCATGAATTTCAAAAGTACCAAAGTCATCAATGTGGGAGGAAATACAGCTTCTTGTGGAAAGGGGCAGGAAGGGATGATGATCATAATTCAGACAATTTTGATCTCCTTGTTCACCACCAAAGACAACCACAAATTTCTTAACAGAGGACAGGAGATTGGGCAATAGCAGCAGTGAGCAGGAAACAAGAAAATTTCAAGGACACTGAGCAGAGAATAAACAGAGCTTAAGTTAAACAACAGAACTTTCAGAAGAAAGGAGATGATTTAAGGTTTTGGAGAAAAACAATCACAACCGTATATATCTTTAGTTTGAAGTGAAAATTTCTGCTTCCTAATCCAGTTTGGAAGCTGAAGTTTTGTTGCTGAAAGCACAAAAGTTCTGTTTTGGAAGTGCTGCTGCCTTGCCCAGGGAAATTACATTTTGGCTCTCTGTGTTTTCACTGCCTTCTGAGGACCAGAACCCAGGTGGACACGAACATCAGTGACACCTCATCATTTCTGCTTATGCACAACCCAGAGGACAAAGGTGCTCTCAAAGGAGCCGCCCAGCTCAGGAGCTCCAGCCACAACAAAGATGGGGAAAATGAGTTCACGAAATGGAAATGCCCATGAAATACCACCAGACCTATTTTGTGACGAGTGGTGATTACTCAAGTGCCTGTAACTCCCAGAACAAGGCACTGCTGCTGCAAGGCTTCCTGCCAGGCTCCATCCCAGGGCTGCCTGCAGCTCCCACCTCTGTGCTGCTCTGCTCCCTGCCTCACAACTGCACCCAGGGCAGAGGGAACCTGCACCCACATTTGGCAGGTGCTGTCTCTGCTCTGACAGACAGAAGCCTTCCAGCTGAGGACTTACCCTCACAGAGACATATCTGCCAGCTCCAGCCATCGTGCAGAAGACACAATTAGAGTGCAGCATTATTGAATGAATCTCACTGCCACACTTCAGCTTGGTGTGCACCCTTTTCAACCCAACCACAGGGTTGTCTCTACAGCTTACACCACTCAGATGGCAATGGAGCAACGACACAGTCAACACCTGGAGGAGGGCTTGAACAGTCTGAAAACATAATTACTCCCAAACTGGGCACTGAACTGTACAGATTTCTTCCCCATCAGATCAGAGAGAGCACTGCTTTGAGATTCAAGTGCAGAAGTAATTTGCTCAGCCCAGCTCTCCCCCAGCAGCACAGTGATGAAAGTTCACAGCTCCCGAGGGAACGACTGCAGTGCTGCTGCAAGATGCAGCCACAGGATGCACAGACACGTGCCACAGCTTTAATCTGGGCAGCACAGGCTGAGAGCTGGGAGGCTTCAAGAGGGCACTTTTAAAAAACAGACCACTGGAACCCACCTGGAGCCACAGCTATTTGTTTATTCAGCGCCTTGGAGATGGGGCCTTGAGATCTGAGCTGTTTAGAGCAGAGCTGACTCCAGAGATGCTGCTTATCTTCCACCTCCCCTCTAAATACCACATTAAACACTGAAGGGTAAGACCAGCACTGCTCTGACACTAAGACATTTCAGTTTTGAAGTGCTCTTTGCCCTGACAGCTTTAGCCAGGGAAGGCAGCAGAGGGGAGGGTGATACCACATACAAAGTGGGATTTGTCTGTCAGAGAATGAGGGTCTA
This sequence comes from Pachyramphus minor, assembly GCA_013397135.1. NCBI lineage: Eukaryota > Metazoa > Chordata > Aves > Passeriformes > Tyrannidae > Pachyramphus > Pachyramphus minor. The sequence continues at coordinate 344,657 of VYXB01004899.1, forward strand.
TATAATTTAAAGTCATGCATGCTTACACTGTCAGGCAGCTTTTTGTTATACTTTCCAAGGTTTTTTTTAAATGGCTCCAGGAAACATTTATAGGAAGAAAAACAGCCCAAGATCTGGACTCCCCAAGATATTTTGGCATCAACAGATTAGAAAATTAGCAAGGGAGGGCCAGAAATCATTCCTTAAGTAATCCCAAAGGTAATGAAATAAAATCCACTGAAAGACAAATAGGCACATGAAGGCCTGAATATTACTATTTCTGCTTTAATCAGGTTCCTGAGACCTAAACCCACTAATGCTAATTAGCAATAAACAATAACAGCACTTACATGGACCTATTCAACTCTGAGGTGTTGTAGGCACTCATTTATGAGTGCACAGGACATCAAAGAGAGAGATACTATTCTTCAGTATCACCAATATTGGCTAAAATTGGGATTTCTGTTCGAGGAGAAATGCTCTTGGAGTGTAGTTTCTGTTCCATCCACAATAATTCTTCCAGAACCTTCATTTCACAGGCAGTTTTAAACACACTTTGCTTCACTGTAATTGAAAAATCAAGAAAATAATTGATGCCAATATCAGGTCTGTTCCACAACTTCGCAGCTCTAAAAGCTGATCTTTTTCAAATATTCCAACTCCATTTTTCTTTCAAAACCAAGCTTCATCTGACACATACTGCAAAGTTGAATTCTGACAAAGCTGCTTTTTCTAGAAGAGAAATGTGCTGGTCAGGAAGAAACCACTGCAGCAGGAAGGGCCTGTTACTCACGCAGCACCTCATTTTCCAAATAAAATACATCCAGATATTATTCAGCTGCATTACTACCAAAATTTGAAAATTCAGACCGAGAACCAGCAGCCATAAAGAAACCCTCAGCTGTGTAGGGAACACAGACAGCAGAGTAATATGATAATTTTCCACAACCATTTCTGCCACAGAAGTTGACTTTCAGTCATCCAGCTAAGGTCCCATTACTTCCATGCCACCCCTGTCCTGGGGAATTCCTCCAAGCACTTCCCTAACACAGGATTGTTTTGCAGTGTTTAGTAGCAGGAACCATTCACTTCTCCAATGCCTATTCAGAAGTTATTAAAATACACACATTAATTAGCCTGCCTTAATTACATCTTCATCAAATGGAATCACAGGGGCTTGAACTTTCAGCTCACTGCCCTGTGCACCAGAGGAAACACAATCCTGCAGGCAAAATGTTTACTGGGCTGAATAACCCAGAGCAGTGGGAAACCAGTGTCACACGAAAAATTAAGAGCCCTGGTGTCCCTAAAAGCACTCCAGCAGTGGGGGGACAGCAATCAAAATGCATTAGCAGGGGAGGGTACTCACACCTCCCCTTCAGCCCCTTTTTTTTAAGCTACAAAAGTAAACACTGCACGAGCAAAGCAGATAAAGCTGGGATGGGCAGGATTAATTAGAAAACAAACCAGTAATGGGAAAAGCTGCTGTGCTTTTTTTCCTGCCTGCAATTTTTAGTCCAGCTAAGTGGCCACTTACAAAACCCAAACAAAACACTCAAAAAATCCTAGTGTGAGGCGACATCTCCTTGTCTTTCTCTGAGTAATGAACCTATTTTCTTCTTCCTTGAAGATAAGGCAACTTTTGACTATGAGAAATATAGGAGAAAGTTTTCTATTATATGTATAGGTCAGCCAGGGAACAGAGGCAGAAAATTGCAACAGAGCAGCCATACAAAGTTGTGGAAGATAAGTTTTCCAGATGCACACTGCCACACTCTCTTCTCTGATTCTGGAATTTCAAGGGCAGTTTCTGGAATTACCAAAAGACAAGTCAAGTGTCTGACTGGAGTTCTTTCATTTCATAAAGGAGGGAATGGATCACAGCAGTGGGGGTGAAGGGGATGGCAGGGAGTTGAGAAAGAATAAAAAAAATAGAGCTAAAACTCTTCTGTTCAGTGCAGGAGTAAGTGAGGATGGGGAGGGAACAGCCTGGCCAGGAGGCACCAAGGGCTGTTGGTTCAATGTAGTCAGCACTGAACCTGAAACTTCAGATCCTGGAGTCTGATGCTCCTCCAAAACCAATGGATACAGAGCACATTTCTGACATCGTGCCCACATTCTTGATCCTGCCAGAAGAATTTAAAAACAATGTGTCAAAGCCCTCAGCTATTTAAGCAACAGTTGAATCGAGGGTTTAGTAACACAGAAAGCGACTTGGTGACACCAAGCCAGGATAAGAGACGGCTGATTAGCACCGAGCTGAGAGGCTGTGCTACAGCATCTCTATAGCACAAACATCATTCCAATGTGACAGGGAGACAGGGAAGGATTCTTCAACAGCAGCAAAGAAAGGAAGAAAATTAAATTCCCTGTCACTCAGCTGTAAGTGCTCTAATGAAGTGACAAACAGATTTCCCAAAGTAAAAGAAAATGTCTCTGTCTGAACAAAGACCATCGGGTGGGAACACGAAAGAAGCTTGTGAGCACAAATGCTGAACTGGAATAATCACCTCTTCTAGCAAACTAAAAACCCACACCTTGCCTAGCAGAACACATGTCCTTGCCCAGGTGCCAGAAGGTTGTGTGTCAGCAGCAGAACTGTCCTGGCCTGAGGGCAAGGCACACAGGTAGAGTGCATCCCAAAGGCCATCCTGAGCCAGAGTGTCCTGGGGAAGGAACACACCTTCCTCCAGGACAACACAAAGCTGCACCTATAAATGCTCTCTCATTTGAAACAAGGTTTTCTTTTCCCAATGGAGAGATTTTTTTCTGGTAGAGAGATTCCCATAGAACCTCTCCAAGTTACTCCCTGAGTTAGGGCAATTAGTGGATGAGTCCAGGACTGGCAGCACTTCCAGAGTCCCCAGTCAAGCAAATCCAGCCCTCCACACTTAATTAAACTGCAAGTAAAGTGCTAACACAGTTTGTTTCATCACCAGGGTGCCCTCACAGCCCGGAGTTTTGCTTCCAAATGACCCAGCTAGAAACCACAGGCATTCAAGTGATCTGTCATTAGGAGTATTTATCACTAACCAGGTATTTCAGGCACCAGTTCTCAGGAGTCTGCACGATGGGAAAATGAAATCCATAGGAACCTGTCAGGGGTGGGGAGAGGCCTTCAGAGCAGGGCCCATGGAAAGAGAGCTTGGGGAATTAATTTTAACACCAAGTAAGGGTGTCTTTTCATTAGTTATCTTCCTGGAACTAGTCACACATCAGCAGCTCACACCCACAGTAAATGAAAACAAAGAATTTGTTTTCATTTTTCACTCATTTTAATTCAGAGTCTCTTCTGTGATCAGTTTACAGATTCCAGATAAGCAAGGAACGCTCCAAATTTATTTACAGTGACAGGTATTTCGAATGTTGATAGCTCCCAGAGGTACTCTGCATGGCAATTGCCCTTTTGTTAAAAAATAAATAAACAAAAAATAAACAAAACTAACAAAGGAAGAAGTGTCACTTTGGGTCACTTCTAATGCAGTGAATTACACAAGTCTGAATTAAGCTAGGACCTATCCCAGAAGGACACATTCTTCCTCACACTTCAAATCTAGCAATGCTGAAGAGATTTATCAGGAATAGACAATTGAGAATGTAAGAGTGATTTAAGGTGTTGCACCAAAGGGCCACATATGCTGAGTCTCTCTTTAACTGGCCAATGTTTTTCAGCTGAGCTGTCACTGACTGTGTCATATTTCATTCCTGTGGAAACCCTCCCTGGAAACAGCATTAAAGGAGAACACCCATTCCTGTGCCTCTGTTAAGGACTCTGTTACAAGTTTCTTTAAGCAAAAGAGGATTTCAAGTACTGGGATTTTTTTTTCTGTAGTCCCCCCCAGAAATTAAGACACATATTTTTTTTACATCTTGAGGTTGAGCAGGGAGCACCAACAAAAACCTTGGCACTATTTCCACAAAGTTAAGGATTTACTTGATCTTCCTTCAGAGCTCAGGTAACACCCAAAAGGCTGAAGGCCTCCAGCAAATCCAGAAACCTTCAGAAAAATTTCTCATCTACTTAAATAGCTGCAGGGCAACCTCGTTAACAAGGCTAAATGACTCTGAGACATTTCAACCCCCAGCCCTTGCATGTGGGCACTTGGATCATGCCCATCAGCAGGGTACTGGTTACATCTAACCTGAGCATTGCCCCTTCTCAGAACTGGGGTAGGTTAGAAAGGAGGAACTGGCTCCCTGTTCAGAGCATTTATTGACCTGCAGAGGTTACAATGATGGACTGCAAGCCCACGAGGTCTCTGCCACTCCAGCTCTCATTTCCATAAGGATATAGATTTTGTGATTGCAGCTGCTCTGGATAGGTGCATTTAGCTAATAATTGCAGTGAGGTACCAAATTCAGCCCAGCCCAGTGAGAAATCTCTGCTGTGAGCGAGGGCTTAGCATTTCACCCCTGCAGAGAGACAGAGCAGTGTGTACAGAGATGAGGGAACCTCACACTGGAGACCTACAGCTTCAGTTACACAGCTCCTTCCAGCACCAAAGCTGGTGTCTGTGCCCTACAGACACAGCCCAAGTATTCTGAGAACCAGTTACTGACCACTGAGCATTTACATCTCCCAGGAGTCCCCAGAGGACCTCACTATGCAGCTGATGTTACTGTTCCTCCCCTGGTCCACACCAGACTGCTCAAGGAGCTTGGGCTGTCCTCATGGCATTGCTGGTACCACCTCAGGAAAGCCCAGCCCTGACATCCATCATTCCCACAACCCACAGCAAGGAAGGAACAATCTCTTTTCTGCTTCCCATCAGGAAAACCAGGGAGGAGAGCTCGGGTGTAACAACAGTTCTTACAACCACAGCCCACGTACTCCCAATAAAGCTTTGGTGCCATGCTTGGCATTCCAACCCCAACAAATTGCCCACATTTTTCCCCACACTGTCACTTAAATAAATCTCCATCCCCAGAGAGGTTAAGGCACTGACAGGATGAGATACTACTCTCCATCATGGCTGCTTGTCACAGCATTTCAACTTGTCTCTCACATGGTATTGTTATTTGCTTGTACAAAATATTATAAAACTAGATGGAGTTTTCCTGAAAATTTAAAAAAAAAAAATTTAAAAAAAAATCACAGAGACCAAACTATTGCTGTGGAACATTTTTTCCCATCCTGATCAACTTGCACTGGAAGATTTTAAGGCTTCTGATCACAAGACTTTTTAAAAACCATCAACTATCCTCAGAGGAAAGACACAAATCTCCACTTTTATTTGCTAACTTGATTGGTGTTTTATTTTTCTTTTAAGATTCTGCTGAGTCTGCTTGGCTCACAGCCAAGGGATGCATTTTGCCTCTCTATTTGTATCAAGTTAAGAATGACCATTTTCAAGTTGATGGGGAACAGGCTGGAAGAGGAACAAACTATTAAATAATCCCATTTCCTTAGCAACAATCCCTTTTTACTCTGGTACTTTTAAAACTCTGGTTTTCAGGACCACTCCAGGCTGACACCAAGTTTCTACCTCTAGACCTCAGAGCTGCTCCAACACTGTCAAATTCAGGTGGAGTAAATTGCTCCAAACCCCACCTTTCTTACAGCCAATCCTTGGTATTGCTACTACCCAGAGGAACCTGTGGCATTTGATGTGGATGAACTGTGCCCCAAAGGGCACCTGGACATTTCCAGGATGGTGTTTGTTATTCAACCAGTGACACCCTTAATTAAGGCCAAGTGAAATCTTAATCCTGAATGTGCCTGGTTTGTTTTTTTTTTTTCAGTAAGACCATTATCTCCAAGCAGACAGTGTGTCTGATCAGGGTACAAAACTTTCTGTGCTTACCACAAAACCTTTGGTAGGAACGAAGAAAGTATTTCTCTGCTCCTAGGGCAACTAATTAGTGCTCAGAGCTGTGTTCAAACATCCTCCCCTAATGCCACAGACCTCAGCTGGTGTTCCACACTGAACTTCCTATAAGCCTAAAATCTGTAATGCCTGTTTCTATAACTTAACAACACCAAAGATAAATCCCTTCTCAGAAGGGAAAAAAAGAAAAAAAATGGCCAAAACACAAAGGGATTTAATTAAGAAGCAACTTTTCATTTCTCAGTAGTGCTATGAACGTGTAAAACCACACGGGGAGTTCTCAGTAGAGTCTCAGGAATGAGAGGACCTACCCTGGACAGGTTTGTGGTTACTCTGTTCTCAGCAGGAGCTGCTCTGAGCAACCAACACCCAGAAACAAGGGTGAAAACCAGGAGGAACCTCATGTGAGCTGACATGTCTTTAAGGAGAGGAATTCAAGTGCCTCTTTTGATTTAAACCTTCTGTGCATCAGATTCAATTTGGGGTCTGAGCTTCACACACATCTGTCTTGAGAGCCCGAGGTGCTGTTAATCCATTTACACAATTTATTTTACACATTTCCACTGTTAATTACTGCAGTCCAAACAACTGGGAATACCATGTTTCAGACCCACAGTCACCACCTTGACATCTGCCAGGCAACACCTGGCCCAGCACTGCCAGCCTAAGAGCAGATCACACTCCTGTGAGCTGGGAGAAACTGCTCCCAAGCTCAGCCTGGCACACAAATGGCTGCAGGACAGGCCACAGAGCCAGAAAAAGGGACAGTGGTGCCACTGCAAACCTTCCATTTGCAGCCAGGACCATGGGAACAGGTGTTCTGCTGGGCTTCCCCACTGGATCCGCGACTCGCTAATTACCAGATCCGTCTCAGGACTACTGCCACTAATTAACACTGCAGTCTAATTAATCAGAAATTCAAACTCCACTCAAGAGCCTTTATGCAGCTATTTCTGGAACACACAATGGAGGACATTTCTTGTTGTTTGGTTTGGCTTTTTTGACAGTTTATTTTGCTTTGAACTGGTAGCAAAGTTAATGGTCTTGATATGAGTAAAAACTGATTGCTCTTACCAAACTCAGGCACATACCCTTCCCTTGCCTTTTATTTTCTCCTCAAAACAGGGTTGGTTTGTTTGTTTCATATGGCAGTAACCAATACAATTAACTGTTAATTGCTATAGATCCTTCCATCTCTACCCTACAAGCAGGTTGGGCTTAACCAACAAGTCACCCTGTCACAGATTATAAAGACTGAGTTATCTGCAATGCCCCCAGTGCCAGGACTAAACTCAGCCTGCCCATAAACTCACATGAAACCCAAATCCCAGCTGTATTCTCCAATTCAGATCAACTCCAATTCCTGCAGGGACATTCATGGTTTTTTCACGATGCTGAAAGTGTTTCAAGGACAAACACAATGTTTGACCTGGCCTTGCAAGAGGTCAGGACCAAGTGTGGCCCCCAGATTTTTCAGGAGCCTGAAAGACTCACAGCAAAGTGCAGATTCTCAGCTGTTCAGGCACCAGCTGTGTGTCCCTGTCACCAGGGCACTGCTCACACCTCACATAAATCCTTTCCCCCTCACGGGTTCTAAATGGATATTTAGCTCCACCACCATCACCCACCTTAAACATTTGAAACTGGTCTCTTGTGACAGCAAACAAGACAATCATGGGATACCTCATGTCCTCCTGAACCTCCTAGAACCTCTACTAAAACAATTAGCACAGGTGGAAATATCTATCCCCTCTGGAACACTCAGAAATTGCCTTCTGGACAACATTCATTTCAGCCTCGTGGGAGAAAAGCATCAGATTTTATTTTTACCAGTGCAGTGGTTTTTGGTCAATGTGGATGAATGAGTCCTGGCTGCTTTATCTAAAAAATAAATGAAACAGTGACATGCATAACAGACCTTAAATGCTATCTGCTTTAAATAATCCTCCTTCCGTACTGTTACCTCTCTACATCTCCATGCAGGTTTACCATAATCCTCAGTCTTACAATCTATTATTAAGATGCTTCATTAGCTCCTTGTACTTTGCTGTTAAATACTATTTAAATAATTCAAATGCAAGCAACTAGAACATTACACAAGGTTACACTACAGAGGTTCACAGCAGACAAGGCTTTGAGCAACTTCAGCACAGTTTGGTCACACAGTATTTCACCAGTCCCCATCCAGCAGGACCTCAAAACTCTGGGAATGTAGTGCCCTACCTGATTTTATGAGGCAGCAGCAGCAGATCATGCCATCCATGGCTAGTTTGGGAGAAGTACAACACATACAGATCAGCTAAAATCCAGGAAAGCTCCAAGGGAAGAGCCAGTGCAAGACACCCTCCCACTCTGGCTGCTCTCAGGGTCTGGGTCACTGAGTGATTGAGCAGCTGAGGCCAAGGGAGCTACAGGTGCTGAAATATCTCACCTAATGTGGCAGGCAGGGTGCAGGGAGTAGCACAGGCAGGGCTTAATCCTGATACTTTTAATCAGTCAAAATAAGCAAAAGTTAAGCATTATCTTGCTGGCTGCCACATGCTAAGTCCTGACTGGCTGTACACATAGAAAGCTTTCCCTGACTCAAGAGATTAAAATCTAAATGCACTTAAAACAGGCAAAAACACGTAGGAAGGGAGCTCCCTGTGCCTCTTTGTGAGCATTAGGAGGCACAAACAGCAAACTTTGTTGTGCTCGTGTCCCCCCTCCCTTCCCACCTGCACTGAGAGATGCCAACCCCAGGTAAGCTGCAGCAGCTGAACATCAGCAGCTCCTCCACCAGATGCAGGTTAACCCAGGTGCTTTTAAACTTGTACAAAAGCAGTGGGATGCAGGTCTTGTCCCCTTCTGATAAACAAGTCATGTTTTCAGCCTCCCGTTACACATCCGTGCATCGCTGCACTTGTTTTCCAGGGTTTTTGTATGGAAGGAAGAGGGACTTTGCAATCATCCTGCTGATTATACCTACAGCTGGTGAAAATTAGGGACAGCCAGATGGTGCCTCACCAATTGTTCTGCAGCTGGCCACAAGGAAGGCAGCTGGGGGAGACAAACACCCCCACACTCATCACAGAGAACAGCACAAAAACCCCACAGCTCCATAGAGGAGAATTCCAACTCATTATAAAAAAAAAAAAATTGTTTCATGTAATTGCCAGGGAGAAGGAGGGAAAATATCACCAACCTAGTTCAGCTGCATGATCAAATCAGTGCAGCAAAACCTAAACTAATGTGGTTGATTCCCAAGATGTGGAAGTGAGGGATGTCCTTTGGCTGCAGACGTGGTAGCCACGTGTGTTCCTTGTGGTGCTGCCCATGTCCATCTGCAAGCTGTTGATTTCCTCCTGATGGTCTCCTGCTGCCCTGTAAAATGCTAAGATTTCCCCTCCATACATAACAGCACTGAGCACAGATGCAGCTCTGGAGCTGAACTCTCCATTTTTGAGCAGACACATGCTGGCTAACAGAGAACTGTTCATTAACACAAGCAGTGAGATGGTATCATGGGTTACAAAGGAACACTGTTCTAGTGAAGGGCCTTCCTAAAACCCCAGGCCTTTGGTTGCGTTTTATGTGGCACACACAGACCTTTGTGTGTGTGTCTTTGACTGCTACAGACACCACAAGCTGCTGCCAGCCATCCTCCCACCTGAACCAGCAGAAAAAGGAATCTATACCTCAAGCTTTCCATAATGCTCAAGCACCAGCTGACTGGAAGGTGGGAAATGTCATTTTGATGATTTCACAGATGAGTTGGAAAGGCAATTCCTTAAAGGGTCACCGACTTGTCTCTCTACACCTTTACCTTCTCTGCATCCAAGGGCTCTTCAGTTGCTGAATTCATTCCCAGAGCACTTTCCATCACATCTCTAGCCAGCCTTGCCTTTTAGCCTTGCAGCCCTAAGCTGATGGTCTCGTAGCCCCAGTCAAATAGTGCTTCTAGGCTCAGATTTTTTTTTCCAGAGTGTGATGGCAGCAAGTACTCTAAAATGTCTACAACTCTTATTATTCCCTCCCCCCCTCACTTCAGCAGGTTCTCAAACTGCTCATGAACACTCAGGAGCATTTACATACCTGCTGAACCTTCACTGTGTCAAATAATTGGCTGGGATCCATCACAAAAAGCAGGGGAAAATAAAACCCCAAACATAATTTCAGTCCGTGGCAGACTCAAATCAACCACCATTTGTCCAGCACAATAATAAAACACTGAATGACACCTCTTGTCTTTGATAAAAATTGAAAAAGATTGCAAATGATGCTGAAATGCTCATTTTCCTCAGAAGGAAAATCAGAACCATCTCAAGCAGCAGAGCAATTATTAGATGGCCCAATGCTTGTCTGCTGTTAGGCACATCTTCCAAGACAGGTTTCTCCAGTATGTTAGAACAACAGAGGACTAAACATTGGTCTCCATTTATTTAATAAGCTCAAATTTACATGTGCTGAGTTGTTTTCACTAAATGAGTATCCAGGGTATAACTGTGTGGGCTTTAGCCGTGTAAGGAGGGAGAGAAATAGGTCAAGTTTTGTGCTTTAAAAGTATCCTGTTTAATTAGTATTGCTAAACTATACATCTCTGTAATGAACTTGCAAGCACAAAGAAGATTGTTCCATGAACTTTTCCCTCTAAGCTTCCCATACTTGAATGTGGGTATCAGTAATGACCAAGAAAGAAAAACAGATATATCTAAGTTTCATGCAAGAAACCTAACACCCTGTAAACTCAAGCCTTTCTGCACTCATTAAATCCAGAAACATTTTCAGACACTAAAGCAGAATAACATATCTGTGTGGGCATGGGGTAACTGGAAAACTCAAGTGATGGATAGTTGGAAATGTTCAGATACTATATTAAGAACATGTATTTATGGCCAGAGCCCAAAAGGGTTCCAAATGTCTCAGAAAACTTCATGACTATGTTTTGTCTGTATTTGATTGATTTTTCCTATAAATGCAATGTTTGTTAAGCTGAAGGGAGAATAAACCTATTTCCTAACCAGCTCCCTTAGGACTGGGGTACAGTGCCCACACTCCTCCCCAGGCAGCCAGCGTGTCTGTGTGCACCTCACAGCTTAACCACACCCTGTGCTGGCTCCTGCAGGCTTTAGCATCCCTCAGGACCCACTGGGAAGGTAGGGACAGGTATATATTGTGCACACATAAAAAGGATTCTTTTTAAATCAAGGTATGTAGATAAAGACAGTAAGCAAATAAATAAAGTACCAGAAAAGAAACCCAGATTAAACTGGTAGTGGGGCTGCCTGGCTGCAGCTCTGGGCTCTGCTTTCAGCAAACCACATCCCCAGGGTGCTCTCAGCCCACGCTGCATTGTGCCATATCAACCAACTCCACACACACCAGCTCCTCATCTGGTACAAGCTGGCACTGCTCCAATGACTTCATCAGAATTCTGCTAATTAGCACCAGCACACGACTGATGGCTTTCTGCCTGAGAAGATGGGAACATTTTTCCTGCCTGCTGGCCTGTGAAAGCTTTTGCTAGCATGGGATGATCTTTCCTGATGTGGCAGAAACACAGTTGTGTGCTGCATTTCCATTTCTGGAAGGAACTCCAGCCCTGCTTGCTGCTCTGAGGAGACAGGCTGTGGTCCTGCAAGACCACTGATGGCACCCAGGACACTGTGACCACGCAGGTCAGCTGGACAAGTGTGTTTCTGTCCCACTGCCAGAGGAATGAGCTGCCCTCATCCTGCACAGCTGTGCTGAGCCAAGCAGTGCCCCCAGTGCAGTGACAGCCCAGCATATGTGCAAAGTAATTAACAGCCAGCATTTAACTCTGGAAACAAAATGAGCAGGGGCAGAGCTGGAGAATGTGAGTGCTGAGAAACAAGAGGCTGTTCCTGAAGGGGGACAGGGCACAGCTCAGCACTGGGGTCTGAGACACACATGGCCACACACAGAAAATGGAACTCCTGCCATCCTAGCAGTATTTATTGTTGATATTTGTGACAGAGAGCACCTATAGAGTGCAACAGGGGTGGAATCCAAGTGTGCCACACACAGACCCTCCAAAAGCATGACACACAAATACACCAGTGACAGATAAAGCACTGGTTAAGTGGTGTGACCAAGGTTACAGCAACAGCCAAAGGATGCTGAGAATCTGTTACAGTCCCCTTTGTCTCCTACACTGGTAAACTCAGAGTGCACTCACAGATGGACACAGACAATAAAAACAGAGTCAGTACTGCCAGGAAGTTTGGGCTTAACCAGAGTCACTCAGACTTGCAGTGATTCTGATGAGAGCATGCAGAAAAGCTCATCAGTTTTACTGAGGGGAAGTTTCATTAGATGTAAAGAAGATGGACAATAATGGCCATGAAATTAATAGAATAAAACCAGTACAGCATCATATAAAGTTACAGCCTGATTTCTGTCCAATAAAAAAAAAATTACATTCAGAAAATGGTAAAGGCACTGGCACTAATTAACTAAATGTGTTTGATCACATCTTATTCAGATATTCAAGTTTGTAGTTACAACTACACTGGTTTTAAGAATGAGGCAGTGGAAAAAGCAGCACAGTACTTTTAGCTGACCTGACAGTACAGTGCTCCCCCTCTCATCATCAGCTGCTATTTCTTTCAGTGCTGCCAAGTGTTCAACAGACCCTAGAAGCAAAGAGCTCAGCAGTTAATGTGGCATAATTTACAGCAGGAGCTTCAGCCATGTAAAATACAGCTCTGTGTCTCCAGCCTCAGCTGCATGGATTCCATACAGAGGACACAGAGGCTACTCTGACTCCCCAAGTTATAACTCAGCAGGAGAGCTGGAGCAACAAGAGTATTTTATTATGAGAGGCCGCAGGCTTATTTATTTATGCAGCTTGTGCACCAGGCAGGTGCTGGAAAGAGGATGCAAACCTTTCCCCCAGGCTCACACAGAGGAGCAATGACATTTCTGAGCACCTCCCTGCCAGGGAGGTCCAGGGCCCTGCTCTGAAGAACAGCAGTTCAGCACTGCAGGGAGCCTGGAAAAACAGGACAGCACCGTGATTCCCAACCCTTCCCAAACTCCTCTATTCCTAATTCAACTGAAAAACCAGTGACAATCTAGAAATACATTTAGTAAGTGGATAAGGCTGAGCCAACAGGATATTAATCTCTCCATCTTGGAGCAAACACAAAGGGAGAGAGCAAACGTGACCCAAAGGGGTGTAAAAAGGACTGAATTTTGCATTTGCTTTAGGGGGAATTCCCTCAGAGATGGAAACCAGCAGGGACAAGGGGGGATACAAAGATCTTTTAGGCACAGTTGCACATGTACCTGACCTACAGTGTTCAGACACTACACTGGCTGCTGATTTGGGCCAGGGACCACTTCAATTCACACTGATGGTCACTGTGCTCAAGGGGTTAATCCTGAATGCAGGAGTGACTGTTGTGCAAGGAATCAGCACAGGCAAGTGTCAGGAGCCTGCAGGGACCTGGACACACCTTAGGAGTCCCTTACAGTGAACTTCTATAACCACACAGGCTGCTTTTATGGCAGCTCTGGAGAACAAACTGCACTTCAGGAAAATAATTCCTTTCTGGAGCAACTGGTGGAGCTGCTGCAGGGCCCTACAGAGGTCATGCAAGCTGGGATAGGCATGAGAGGTTGCCTTTTAAAGATCAGGCCACACTCTGGCCACTTCCCCAACATCAACTGTAGAACTGCCTACAGTGAGCTCTCCCTTGTTGCCATTCCCCAAATCATTAGCACACACCATGACCTGGCAAGGAGCAGGCCTGCCAATTAATGTGTCTTTACAGCAGCCCTTTCACCTCCCTGGGACATTCTGCTTGTAGAGTTAAATGTCCATTTGCAGCTTCCAAATGAAAGTTGTCAGCTGTGTAAATACTCTTGGCCCCATGGGAGTTTCCAACCCTTGTTCTGAGCAGCAGAGAGGATGGGAAATCCGACAAACTCAATTCTCTGCAGTGTTTCTGCAAATTATAGTCCACAGCGTCCTTCCAGGCTTTACATTTTCCTTCCTTCTTGCATCTGCAGGCAGCACATGCTCAGCAGCTGTGTCCCCACCTTCTTTCCAGTGCCAGCTCCTGGCACCAGGAAACACCAGGCCCTGGAAATACAATTCTTTGAACTCTACCATAATTGGGGTAAAATTCAACGTGATACACAAGAATCCGAGTGCCTGCTTTTTGGTCTGGTTGCAATTTAAATCTCATGAGCTGGAAGATCACCTGGGGGTTCTAAAATGACTTGTGTACAGGTGAGAATAAGGTTCATTTATTTTCTGGCACTCTCTCCTGGAGAGTTGGGTAGCATCTGTGAAAGGCAGCGACTTCATTTTGATTAACGAGAAAGGTTTGCTGAGCACATATGGAACAAAACCAAAAGCACTGTGAGCAAAACTGCTGGGTTTGCCCACATCCAACAGTCAAACGCAGCACACGAGCACGGGGCACTGGCCTCACAACCAGACATGGGCACATCTGTGTGTGCACACAAGACAGTCCAGAAGGATTCTCTGTCTGGGACACAACTGCCACAGACCTCCTGAGACCGTAAGGACAGGCCCAATACCCAGAAGAATGAGGCCACCATTATTAGGGGAGGATTTCATCTGTCACAGGCCTGTTCTAATGAGGGTGGAGCTACTCCTGTGCCAGTTCAGGCCCGCTGTCACTGGTCCATGCCCACAGCAGTGCCACAGGGCATCTGCAGAAATTCCTGACCAACACGTTGCTCTGTCACTGGTGGCTCTGGAGCTGCCGTGTCTTTGCTGTGCCCTCCAGATGAATGGTCACACCAGAGCCTCACCTTCCAGCTGTGCTGACACAGCTGAGGCATCCAGCTGGGCAAGGCAGCCCCTACCAATGGGTTTGGGTTATTAAGGCCAGTAAAGCCCAGCACTTCCCCCACTTCTGAGGGGAAAGTTGTGTACAGGCTGTAAGTTCCATATTGAGCGCTGGCTCCCACTTAAAACACTGGGAACAGCTGAGCATCTATGGAGATCAGGCTGGTTGAGGCTCTAAATGGCATCCTACCAATGCTTCCCTCTCAGGCTATCCACTTTCTCAGGTTTTGTCTAAAAATTACTTGTCCTTCCTTTGAAAAATCCACTGGATGCAGTAGTTTTTCTGTCTTCTCCCACCTCTGCTGCTTCGTTTCAGCTCACATGCTATTTCCAACTTGCTCCCACACAGCTTCAGCTCCCTCCACCTTCCCTAGAATTTTACAATTCAATCATCTCCTCTCTTAATCTCCCATCTTCTAATGATCCCAAGCCTAATTTTCTTAACCTCTCCACATGGCTCTAAACCATTGAGACCTTTTATCCTACTAGTTACTCTCTCCTGCACCTTTTCTAATTCTTCACCATGCTTTCTGTAATAAGAACAAACTGCTAGAGGTAAAAGCCTCTCTTCTGGCAAGTAGAAAGAGATTAGAAAGACCAGAAGAATGCAAATAGCAGCTCCATTTCCCTCTGTGAGGACACACAGCCTGCCTGCAGCCTGAGTAGACCCCAAAGTATCAATCCTGCAGCAGTGGCAAAATGGGAGCAGGGGATTCTGTTTGCTTCTTCATTTTCCTCACCCTGCACAGACTGCAGCTGCCTCTCACCCAGGTAACAGAACAGTGGAAGTCTGATGCCCACTTCAGTAAGTATTTCATTTAAAGGACTCAGAGCACTATTGTACAGTGCAGGGACATTTCAGGCTGGGACAGAACAAGATCCTTTCAGCAGTTTTACCAGTTCCCTTCTATCTTGACCTAGAGAGATGGGGTCAAGCATTTCATTTCATGAGCAGGTCTATCAGCCTCCTCATCTATTTGGTGGCAGTACAATACCACTGCAAACTCACAAGAGAGATCAATGTGAAGACAGAAAGGATCTTTACAGCCTGGGTGTCACCTGTAGAGTGGCCTAAAGGTTTATTCATCCCCAAAATAGCTGCCCCAAGCAAAGCCCCTGGACTCTGCTGGAGTAGTTACTGCAGTGTCACCACGACTGGGTGCAAAACACAGCAGTTCACAGAAACTTCCCAAAGACTTTTTCAGACATCTTCAAGCTACCAAGTCAAGAGAATGTGGAGACAGAGCTTTTTTCCTCCTCATCTTCATTAAGCCAGGGGAAACATGCTGCAGTGACATGCTGCCAGCTGTCATCACATTCTGCCTGGTAGCCCTCACAGCAGGAGAAGCAGCAGTGTCTCCAGAGCAGAAATGCCTCTAATCTCAAGAAACAAGTCTGATACAAATCTCTGAATTACTTTGACTCTTCTGAATTATCAAAGCACTTAAGTTCAGATCCTAACTCCCCATCTGGCTCATAACTTGTAAAATCTGAAAGCAGACACGCAACCAAACTTACAATTCAAATCTGGATCTGAGCTTTGCCACTGTTGCTAGAAAGGTCTGGAGCAGTTAGAAGCTCCATGAAAAGCATTTGCAGCAACAGTAACCCATGTTGCTAAGCTATTTTATTAATATATGATGGTATTACCAATAGAGAAAATACAGTAATTATGTTAAGTCATTAAAAGATTTTTTTTTCCTGTTTCATCCTTTTTTTCCAAGGTGTGCACAGAGCAAAGACAGTGCCCCAGTTGTAGGAGTTGTTCCAGAGGGCACCCCCTCCTGATCATTAGCTCAGCAAGCCAGAGTGAGCAGACTGAGGAGGCCAAGAGGAGAACTAACCCTGAAAATACAACCCCTGCAGGAAAATTTGGATTTTTTTTTCAGGCTGTTCCTTTGGTAGAAGTACATCTCCTGGTAGAACAAGGACATGGAATGAAACATTAGGGATTGAACCCATTACATTTCATGAGGTTTCTACATTTCATTTAGCCTGAAATAAAACAAAGATTGTGTCTTTTTCCAACTCTGTCGAGTGAAAAACCAAATGTACCTTTAACAGAGCTGCAAAAATTAGTCTTTTCTTATTAAATCATACTTTAACTATAGCAATGACACAAGTTAATTGCAGAGTTATCTGGAGGATGGAAGAGTTATCATGAGTCACTCTGTAATTAGGAACAGAGCATGATTTCCAACAGTTAAAGCTATCACACTGGAATAAATTCTTACTGTGAAGTGATGAACAGTTGTTTGTTGTTCTTTAACACATTGCAGCCAGGCCCAATTACACTGCTGCCATCAGGATCTGCTCCAACAACACTGAGCAGAGCCCAGTTGCAGAGGAATTCACTGTGCTACAAAAATGGTCCTGGTTAAAAACCTTCCTGGGGTGAGGAAGTAGAGTCTCTCTCAACTGAGATTTGCTTTTCACTAAAGGACTGAGACTGGGGAGACTCCTCTGGACTTTCTTCCAGGGAAGGATCAGAAATGCACTGAAGCACCTACACGTTGAGGAGGGTTTGGGTGAACACAATCATTAAAGAAAAGCAATATGCATTGCCCAAGAATGCCAAGAAATTCCCAGTGCCCTTCACAGACCTTGAGGGTCAGGCTGCAATCGTTAGTGTATAAACACGGAGAAATATTTTATCAAGTTTAACTGGGCAAATTTCTCTCAAGAAAAGTACCAGGAGTTCCTTGTGCCTGCTCAGGGCTATTCTGAAATTGCTTCAGAATTTCCTAGAGCTTTCTGCCTCCGGTACCTCTTGGGTAAGAGAGTATCTGCTGATAAGAGGCTGCCTCAGCGTGGGGTGCTAACGGGCCCTGCAAGATTTAGTGCTGCATTTCAGTAACAGCCCACAAAGCTCTCGGTGAAACTTCCTCCTTAGGCTGCTTTACCATAAATCAGTGCTAAACTATAATTGCAATTTGCTTTTCAAGAACACCCATTTCTCAGAAGTCTATAAAAGTTCAGGCTGAACATCAACTGAGCCAAATTTTGCACTTCAGCCCCTTTGTTTTTTTGGATTTGAACTATCCCCGATTACCTTCCTTATATACCTCTGACATTTGTGAGATCTATGGCCAATGTGTTCTGTGCCTGCTGGCAGGAGCACAGCATTATTCACAACACAGATACCACTTTCTGTAATAACTCAGTGAGGGGAAGGTGCAAGCAAGGCAGCCTGGCCCATCTGCAAAGAAAAACAACGTATTCTCTTCTTCTGTGCTACAAAAAAAGCACGTGTTTTTCCACTCACATCTACAAAGGGAGCTTTGGGAGACTAAGGTCTCATTTTAAGCTCTGTACCCTCCAAGAGTATGGGGAACAATCTCAGAGGCATGAAGGGGAGAAAAAAAACAAAGGTGGGAAGGGGGGAGGAATTAGAGTCAGTTCTTTCTGTCCAAGCCTGGCATTTGCTATCTCAGCTAGACATGCCTCCCCCACGTCCCTGGGATCACATCTCATTAACCTGGGGGGTAATCAGTGCTCAGCAGAGAGCCCATGGGGTGTGCAGCACACACTGCCATGGGGAGAAAGGCACTGGAAGCCTATTTGTGAATCAGATGTGCACAGCCTTTCTCAAGGCTCACAATCCAGGGACGTCCCTCCATTTCCTCTCTCACCCCAGGAACAGCCTCCCAGGGCCACTATCTGCAAAGATACATCCTGATCCAGCCTCTCCCAGCAGGGTCTGGCAGAATTCTGGAATCATCTGCCCTTGGGACTGGTTTCATTAAGAGCCAACTCTTGCTCTCGCCGTGCCTGTCCCTGGGACAGACATCTGGGCCATTTACCCAGCACTAAAACTGGGAGTGCTCTCCTGGTGGAAACCTGCAGCCTGCAAAAGATAAGTGCAGCTACACAGGGAGCTGAAAAATGAGAGCTGGATGGTAGATTCCCATTTTAGAAAAGACTCTCTGGGGAACGCTTTAGTGGAAAAACCATATGCCCTTCTTTCACATCAAATTCTTGCCACTTCTGAGTATCAGAAAAGGGAGCTGTGCAGGTTTGCACAATGTGTAACTCCTCCACCAGCAATACACTACTTTAGAAATGCACATACTGCTGCAGTGCACAGAGCTACCACAGTGGAGACTAAAATAAAAGGCTGGCTAATTGGATCTGGATAGCATCTGCAGAGAGCAGCCAATCAATGTGCCACATAATCAACACACAGTAGATTTCCCCACTGTCATTACTCCATTCCTTAGAGTAGCAGATTTCTCACTTTGGACAACAGAACTTACTTTTGGCAGTCTTACCTTCCAGTTCTACTGGACCTAGAGAGTAGTTCTGCGAACATCATGTTTCCAGAACACAAACTCTATGTTTCATCCTTTTTGCTTGATTTTTTTCCCCCTTCTCCATTCATGCCTTAAAACTTGTAGGACAAGAGTCTCCTGATGCTTTAGGCTTATTCTCGGTGCACATCCAGTCAGTCCTTTCTGCAGATGCTTGTCATTTAAATATGTATTCCTCATTTTCAATGTTTAATTATAAGGACTTTGCAGCAATAACAGTTTTCAGGATACATGTATGCAGAGAAAGTGGACTCCTGTTATACTGCAAATAAATCACAGTCAACCATTCAGCTGTTTCCAGAAAAATATGGTTTCTATCTTCATTAGGTCCCCTATCTGAACAAACCAATGAATTCTACTTGGAAAAAAGAGGGGAGGAGGAAAGATGCTTCTCTTTGGCACTGTCTGATCACTAGAGAAGCAAGTGTTGCAGACAGGATCCATGCCGTGATGAATATTTGATGGAATGGATTCCTCTGAATTGTGCTGTGGACAATTTCACCTCTAGGATCTTAAAAGCTAAATTGCATAGTAAGATGGCAGAAGCTGGGGGACCACAGGGGAGTTCCAGATCTGTTTAGGTTTTGTCTACCACAGTGGAGCAGCATTTTTCAGCCCCACTCAGTATTTATCATCCATTAAATCTGCTGAGGAGATTAGTCCAGCAGTTCACACACACTCCAGCTGGTTTCACCGAATGCTGCATCCCTTGGTGACCAGTAAAGCCAAGGAAATCAAACACTGAAGAGACTGTGTTCCCTCAAACAGCACAGAAACACACATAATGATAAGTTACATCCATTTAAGTTTACCCTCTGCACTACAATGTAAAACAGGCACGACTGCTTTATGATGCAAGAATGGAAATGATGTATTTGTAACTCCCCAGTAACAGCTCAGAGACACTTCTACCTTTACTGAGGAATTAAAATCCCCTCGTGTACCAATCCCAGGGGGCTCACTGAGAGTTCTCTCTCAGCACTTGGTCCTGTATTCAGCAAGACTGCACAAGCCAAGTAGGGGGAAACATGCTGCCAAAGGGGTAATGAATAGGCCATACTGTATTTTAATTATGGAGAGGAGAACAAGGTTTTCTGAGAGATGATGGCAGTCTGCATTGATGGTTTCTTTGATGGAAGCCTGTCCTGGTGAATGAAGTGTCTTTCAGTGCAGTGAAAATAATGAGCTCCCTAGTGTAGGCTCAGCTATTTTTAAGAAACCATTTTCTTTCCGCTCCACACTTATCAGCCAAGCTACACCAGTCCTTTCAAACATGGTTCAGGGTAAAAAAAAAAAGAACAGCTGGAAATGTGTGGCAGTCCAGCCTCTCATTATGGGCAATGAAACAAACTGTGCCCAGTAGCACTTCAGTCTCTGATTTCAAAACCCCACAACGTGATCAAGGCCCTTCACAGTCACAGGTTTCATATCCAGACAGGATCCCACCCCAGCATCAGCTTCATTTACCACCAGATTCACCCAACATTTCCCCTGAACACTGAGCCCCTGCCATGGCACCTTTGGGTTGGGGCATCACAGCTGATGCTTCGTGCTTTAGGTTTTTCTATGGGATTCCCAACTCCTGTCACCACAGCTCAGCTCTCTGCCACAGTTCCAGCCTTCCCACAATTTCTGCAGGACTTCCCTTCTCTCCAGGGACCATCAGCATCTGCTGGCTCTGATTCCTTTAAAAAGGCAGCTCTCAACAAATCCTGTTGGAGCCCAGCCTATCTTAAGCCATGGAACAGGACATAAAAGAGTTTTCTATGACACCCAGCACCACATATCCACGTTTCCCACAGATGCCACTGTTAAGGAGATATCATTTCTGGATACTTTCAGCTAGGAGGGTTGAGCACTTGTTATCCTAAAAATCAGATTACCCCATCAACAGGCCCAATATAACCCAAAGTAAAGGTGAAGGCGTCGTACACTGGGGAAAAAAAAAAGGCAAATGTCTCCTGCCAATGGCAAAATTATAAGCAGACAGGAGGAGAAGTGATTAAACACTGACCAGAATGAAACAGGCTAATAAAACGAACATCACATTCTAATTATGAGAAGGAAATAACTTTCAGTACTAGCATAGCCTTAATTAACCCCTACAAAGAAAATGGTAAAATAAAATAAAAGTAAAAATTGGAAATCAGGAGTTAAGTAATATTTTCCTGAAGATAATAGGAGGGTTATTTCCCTTTCCACACTGTTAAATGTAATATACTCCCTAAAATTATTCTGAACCTAATTCTCCCGTGGAATGAATCAGCATTGTTGTGGTAACTTCAAAAGTAGGAGAAGTACAAACCAGAGACCTGATGCTGAAACTTAAATGGGGGGTAAAAGAAAAGGTCTTCTCTGCTATCATTAATCTTTCATGAGCAATCTCCGACTCCAGCAAATTTATTCATTATTTGAAAGTATTTCCCAAATAGTCAGCATGAATCATTTCCAGACTTTGGGCAGTTCACTCAAATGTCCATCTCAGCAGCAAGCAATTCAAGACAGGCACTTTTGTAGCACATTTCTGCCTCTGCTTCGCCACCGGAAATGTTTCAGCAGGGATATAATGAGAGGGAGAGAGGCAGTGCACATCCAGCACAAGCTGCTGAATTCAGGAAATGGGGAACATTCTTCATGGAAACCAGACACAAAGATGAATTTCTTATACCCTGCAAGCATCCTTGAATTATCATATGCAAATTATTCATGAGCATAATTGAGAGGGATGTGGTGAATTCAGCTGCATCTTTCAGTCAGAGCTGGAACCCATTGTCAAAGTCCCGGCCTAAGTACGTGAAGGACTGACTAAAGCCTGAGTTATAATAGAAGGTAAGATTAGATGATGAACTGCTTAATTAACTATAAATCTGTCTCACAGTTCTCTACTTCTAACGTACACACAAAGTCTACAAAGAGATGCTGAGTAGCAGAGTGATGCTGTAAGACTGACAGCCATGCTTGGGCAACCAGCATGCAACAGGCAGGACAGCAGCTCTGCATCACCCTGGGAGAGTAACTCCAGGAAAAACCTGGATGCAGAGCAGCAGTTCTTCTCTGCACAGCTGCTCTGGTCCAGAAACCAGGAGGCTGTAAAATGAACCAGATTTCCCAGGAGTCAAAACTCGCTCACATATTTCAAAAAAAAGGAAGGAGGAGACAAGGCTGCCTTCAACTGCTACTCACCCAAGATGGATGTGTTCATTTAGTTCAAGGAAAACCTCCCATAGCCCCTGCCCTCTGCAGATTATTCCACAGATCACAACCTTGAAATTGCTACTTGGTCTGAATCCTTTTTAACCAAGTCAGCCTGAGGAATCACTCAGTGAAAACAAAATTTGGAGAGTGTACTAAACACCCCAACAGAGGAGTTTGGTTGCCTCAGATCCATGTGCTGGTTTTCACAGCTACTGTAAATTTAAGAGGAACATTATTCCCTTAACCACAGCCAGTGCTGTGGAGTTGTGCTCAGCCAGCAGCTTTCTGGCACACAAATCTTTCCCAACAGTGCAGAGATCACCAGAATCTCTTTCGTGGTCAATACCTGGTCCAGCCTCAGTTTGGATGGGAAGAAATCAGCATTGTGCTGACTAACTCCACGATGATGTACTACCTAACACCTCCTACATTTCTTGTAAGAAATACCCTATATTTCTTCTTGCACTTTGTGCAGAGTAAGAGTTTCACTGCCCACAAGACAGACCCAAGTCCTGCACACCCAGCGCTTCCCTGAGTCCTTTCACTCAGCAAAGACCATTCACCTTCCTGACGGCGCAAGTCACTCAAGTCTGATGGATCATAAATCGCCACCGTGGGCAGAACAGGATTTACCTCCAGTATCAGCACAAGTCAGGCACATCAGAGAACTGCTGTAGGACACTGAGTGGTACTGACAGCAGGAGCCTCCGTGCCTGTCACTGCCGGCGCTTGGCATTTGCAGCGTCTGACAGCTGGAGAGTAACACCCGGCCCAGCGCTGCAGGGAGGGAGCCTGACAGATCAGCCTGCACTGCCTCAGATCCCAGGAGATGGGCTCCTTCGCTCTGATCCCGAGGACAACACGAGAAATTTGAGCTGCGCGGTCTGAAATGGAATTGGAAAGTAAATATGAAATGGATTCCCAGGGGCATGAGTAGTTTATGCACTCGGACTTAGCACTTCTTTCCAGCTGTCACTTAAACTGTGCCTGGCGCTGAGTGCAGACAGTTGTTTCTTCAGTATCCAAAGATCCCTTGATTGCTGTTAGGGAGCCTGATCCAAAGAGAGCCTGTAGCAGTCATCTACTTTAAGCATCTCAACTCCACCTGGGTCCAACTCTCCAGGGCCATTCCCTGGGGTCTGTCACTGAAAGGAGCTTGTCCTGGCACTGGTTACCTGCTCCACGGGCAGTGACAGGGCAGAGCCCCCACTTCCCTGCCACAGCAGTGGATGGTGGTGCAGGAACTCAGGAGAGGGCCCTTCATGAGGCACAGACCCCATCCCTTCCCTCTGCAGCAAGCCCCAGCTTCCCTTTGGAGAGCTGCCATGATCAGTGTGTTCAGAGCAGAAAACCCCAACACTAATTAATCAAATCACTGCAATACAAGTCTACAGTTGAGCTGGGTGCAAAGGAAGAGCTACACTAAGGTNAGCTGTGAGGGTGCTCTGAGGGGAGCCCAAGGCTGCCTCACACCAGGCATGGCCAGTCCCAGCCTGTCCCAGCAGGCACAGCCGAGCCTCAGCCAGGCAAAAAGCAAATTGTGCCTGGCTTTGAGGGGGTCTGCAGGGCAAAGGAAGAGCTACACTAAGGTACAGCTACAAAGTGAGCATGGAAGAATCACACACATTGCTGGGCTCGAGGAAAACAGCCTTTTAAAGGAAAACTGAAGTCCAGAGTAACAAAGTGTGGCTAGCACAGTTGTTGCTCAGTAAATTCATTTGCACAACTGACATCTGCTGCATTGCCACTTTCAGTGAGACCCTGCCAATCTAGATGGAGAATCTGCTGAAATCAAATCGGGATCCTGAGCACCGAAGAGCTCCACACAGAGAAAGAGGCACCCAGGTCCTGAGACACAGCTCTCTCCTAGTGATCCCCCCCATGTCGTGGTGAGAGACAGGGACACTGCTGATGTTAAAGAAAAGCCTCACTTTAAGGTATGTGCTGCCTGGCTCTGTCTGGGGATGTGCTGGTTTCACTGTGCAGGATCTCAGCCCTACTTTGATTTCTTCATTCCTTGGCTGGGCTGAGACACAACACAATGAGAGAACTGCAGTCTGTAAGAAGCTCAAGGCTTCAAAGCACAGCTTCCACCTGGCTCTGCAGGAATGAGGTATTTCTGTTCACAATGATCAGGACTTCAGAAATGTTTTTCTTCCATTTTTCAAAAGGAAAATTTTGCTTTTTAACTGCAGTGTTTTCACTCTGCTCTTTCTCTAGCCAAGGATTCCTGTCACCCTGAGCTGCAGCATCAAGGAAGCCATGGAAAGCTTTTGAAAGTCAATACTGCACTTATAAAGCCTTGCAACATGCTGTGAAGGAGGCAGGTCACCTTTGCTATATCTATCACCAGCCAGGGCTGTGTTCCCTGGAAGAGAGGCAATTCTGCTGGCAAACACAGATTCCTATGTCTGTGTATCTATTTCTAAACCAGCGACAATGCAGACACCAGAATGACATTTCTTTGGAGCAGTCACCATGTTATAAAATTTGCTTTGTTGGTGGCAAAGCAAGCCCACCCTGGGCACATGCAATTTAGTTTGCAGCCTTTTCTCCTGTCACTGCTGGGCCTGCTTGCTGCTCTGCCCCATCACATAACAGCGACTGCTGGTGCTCTCTGTCCCCAGAGCTGCAAGAGTTTCACAGCAAAAGAGAGCTGAGCCCATTAACTTGGTTCTTTTCTTTCTTAGACCAGTCTGATCCTGGCTCCCACTACATCTGTGGCATCATTCCCTTCAAGCTCAAATCTGCAGGTATAATTCCTGTGGAGCTTTATCAATAGCTATTAACTTCCTCCTATGAGTTTCTAAGCCCCCAATTGACTTCTAAGGCAACAGGATTCATCACTGTTTCTCTCCTTAATATAAAAAAAATATCGCTCCTGCAACTTGGCAAATGCCTCTACTGGCCCCAGCTCCACTGCTCCACTCTTCCCAAGCTGAATCCTTTAGGAGGTGTTGGTTGTGACTGTGGATCTCCTGGCACACGACCAAATTTCATCTTTACAGTGTTCAAGTCTGTCCAGCTGCCAACGCCCCTTTCCACATACACATAAATAAGCTGCTGAGAGCCTGTTATCACTGCTTTGGGTGTTCCACACAGAGAAAACTGGAGCAGCAACAACTCACACTTCTTTATTTAATATGTATCAACACCAACCAGTATCTAATGGACGTAATGATTGAATACTGACAGGCATATTTCTCCAGCCCAGTTCTCCTTTGGCAATAATGCCTGACCAAGATTGATGACTCTAATACCAAAGCAGGCAGTTTGTTTGTTTCTTCCATAGGCTTCATTTTTCAATTAGCCTCAGATTCCCCTTCCCTCTCCCCCACAGAAAAAGGGAATGGGGAATTGTGGTGACTACTGAGTCACTGCATGAGCTCAGCTGCTGTTCCCTCAGGACACCAGGCCATGAAGGTCAGATTCACTGATGCTCTAAGTGGGTTCATTCTGGCATAATTCACCTGGTTTTATATCAGTGTACAAGTGGTCAGTCACAGCTGAGGATTCTCTCACTGGTGTGGAGCGACACCTGAGCAGGTCTGGTCGGATCCCAACAGGCTCTTTTCACACACACATTTCCCCAGTGCCCACACAAGATCCAAGGCAGGTCTCCAGAATAAGAGTGTCAGCAGCACAAACAAAAAGAACAAGAGAGGCTCCACATGCAAGGCATGGTTTTCCTTCTTACACTGTCTTGAGGAATCAGCAGCAGATCCCAAGGACATCATAACAGCGAGGAAACACTGACATGCAAAGCTAAGCCAGGAGCACTTTACAGCAGGGAGCAATACCACAGTGTATGCGACTCAAAAATAAGACAGTTAAGATTTGTCTTGCCTAAGGAGAATCCACTGGGAGGCAAAGTGTGTTGCTGAATGCTACAGATGGTAATTACCTCGAAAAGGACAGAGGCAAATGGAGGAAAGCTCTAAAACAGGAACTCAGTGGTATATTTTGCTCTCTAAGGAGCAACCCAGCAATATTGTATTTGTAGATCAACTCTGTTTTCATCAAGAGCACTTTGAACTTGGCCCATTCCTTACTTTTGTTGTTCTATCACTTGAATTTTTATATGTTTTTCACAAAGGAGTCACCTGTATTTTGGGGTATATTAAACAAATTAAGATGCAGGTTTTGCTCCTTCTTGGCAGAGCAGACCCATACAAGAGAGACACTCGAGGGTTGGACATAGGAATGTACCTGCAGGAACTGCTTTCAGTCCCACTGCTGTGACCAGCTGCCTCTTTCTCTGCTCCAGTCAAGGCACAACACATTCAGAGGCTGG
The DNA here is from genome assembly GCA_013397135.1 of Pachyramphus minor. Lineage (NCBI taxonomy): Eukaryota > Metazoa > Chordata > Aves > Passeriformes > Tyrannidae > Pachyramphus > Pachyramphus minor. Next base: position 371,090 of record VYXB01004899.1, read on the forward strand.
ATTTCTTGTGAGCCATAAGCAGAAACAGCCTCTCCTTAACATTTCCTGAGTCCCATTTCTATGAGATCTTAGAAAGCAGCACTACTTGTACTTCAAAGCCAAAGACAAAATGCAGTTGTGGAGATGAGTCCCCAAAGGGATCCTGGCTCATCCTTAGGGTAGAGAACTTCTCACTATATTACACTGCTCCTAATTTGAAGCAACGTGTGTTATACAGGAAAGGTTAAACGGGACTGATCAGCAGTAGGAAGTGCATTTTACACTGAATTAGGTAAACAGGAGCCAGCAGCTGTGTTCTACCACAGACCTGTACTACAGTGACCCCCTACTCTCCTGAATGAAGCATCACCACACACACAAACCTGAAAAAGCTACAGCTGCATCTTCAAATACATTTAGATCCATTTAGGTCTTGAAGAGACAAGCCAGAGATTTCATGCATGAGGTCATGATGACCTTGAGCCATGATTCTCAGCCATACATCCCCAATACCACTACTGACAATTTTCATTCCACCCTCTGATTCTGCCCCCTTTCTTTGTCTCAGTTTCCCCTTCAGTTCCACCAATAATTATTGAAAAGTTTTTGAACAGTTCACAGTCCTGTAAGCAAAAAGTACAGATTAGACAAAGGCAATTTAAAAAGTCTGGGTTGAGTGCAAAGACATTTGGTAAATCTCAATGAGAAAACACAGGAGCCACAAAAATACCCCAGACATTTATTGCTCTGAAGCTCCTTTTGCTCTCAGTAATACCTAATTCCAACTCATCTGCTTCTCCCTTCAGTGGGAGGTTTTCCTTGGAGCAGAGGTGCCTTTGAGCAAAGGCAGATCAACCAGGAACAAAGTCTTACTGGAGCAGAATCTGAGAGAGGTTAAACCTTGGAAAAGGGGGCAGCAAAGTAGGAGATGCACCATTAAAATGTAAATACACAGAGTAACTCATGCAGACATGGAAATAAAACCAGAGCAAGCTCTCATTGTGTTACTTAGAGGTGCAGTTGTCAGAGTTCTCCAGTGAACAGCTACAGAGACATCAATGGACATTCTTATGTGCTCTCCACAGGCACACCTGTATTCCTACATAACCACAGCTGTACATGGATCAAATCTGAATTTCAAGGTTTGAAACCAAACTAGGAACTATATTAAAAACCAGGCGAAAACATTTTTATAACTATGATTTTAAATATCCCTTGTCCCAGAATCCACAGCATTTGCACCTCAGAGGCTCAGGCACTTCTCCAAAAACATCATAAATGTTAACAGAACTTTCTTTACTACGTTGCAAGATTATTTTGAGTGGAAACAGTCTCATGACTGCAGATGATAAGCTGTAAGTGTAAATGCTGTGTAACATCCTGCTGAGATGGAACATCATGCAGCACTCCCACCAATAGCCCATAAAGAACTAGTTAACCACTTTAATAAGCCTATTTTTAATTTATAACCTGGATCAGGCAAAACCTTGCCTGGATCTGCTCCTTCTCCATCCAGGTGCATCTAGGAATTTGTTGCTAGCAAAATGCTACTGCCAGGAACACAGATAATCAGCATCTACAGCATTTGATAAAAATGTAACAGTGTGAGAAGGTACAGAGACTCACAAGTCACTGAGTGACTTGGATGATGTCCTGCAGGGCCCTGGTCAAAAGCAAAAGCATGAAAAGAGACTGGAGCAAGAGAACTGACTTGTGTCAGCTCTGGTAGGAGTGAGGAACTGAAAGGACTAGAGAGCAGCACAACACTCTCGGGGAGCAAACTGAAAACAGAGTTCCAGTATTTGAACAGTTTAGCATTAAGCAGAGGCTGGGCTACCACTGATATTTGCAGTTCCTTAGACACAAATTTCCAAACAAATTCAGTCAAGGGATACAGACAAAAATAAAGAAATCTTGCTGCTTATCAAGTGCACACAGACTCGAGGTTCCTTTCTCTTACTTCACAAGTGTTTGACTCAAATTCAAGATGTGCTTTTCTCAGAGCAGCAGGAAAGGCTCTAATGTTCCTTGTCCTTCGATGATTTGGTTTGCACACACAACCCAACACATCTACATGGGTAAGTCACATGAGTAATTTTGCACCATTACTGCTCCTATTTGCTTCTACAACAGCAGCACTGAGGTGGTGTTGAATAACAGAGACCCTGCACAGTCCTGCAGTGTTTAAAACTGACTGAATCCCTCACAGTCCAGCTATAATGAAGAGGTTCAAGTTGGCATAAACACAATCAAGGGTAAAGAGCCCCTATGGCAGACATGTCAAGGGATATCATGCAGGTAGGTGGTGCTCATTGGTACAGATCACAACCTAAAATCATCACTGTCTTTGAAAAAGAAAAGCACCAAACTTTGCTCAATANCTCACAGTCCTGTAACCAAAAAGTACAGATCAGACAAAGGCAATTTAAAAAGCACCAAACTTTGCTCAATACACTCAAATTAGCAGCAGTTGACTTAGAGATGGGGGTCTTCAAGATGCAGCTCTCATAAAATAAGTCATTTTTTCCTCAAAAAGCTCTTTCATATTTAAAATAATTTGCAAAGTATGGGGGATACAGTACAAATTCCAGGATCCTAGGTCTCCACGCCTCACTGCTAGCATCTCACTGGGTACAACAAACTCTGGTATATTCTAACCCCTCCTGTCCTCTGCACCACATGGCAGGTGGTGTGTGTCACCGGGAACTGTAACTCATGGAATAACTGGCTTATCCCAGGTCCTTGGAAGCAGTGTGACTATTCTTGGGATATTTTCTACAAGCCCTTGCTAAATGATCCATATCCTCTACTGCAGCTAAACAATAATTGATTTTTCTGTTCTTTCTAAGCACTGTCCCATTGCCAACATATATTTCTCGTTTAAGTTCCTGGAGCATTTTGTTGCCTCTCCAGCTTAATCTTGCCTTTCCATAAACTTACTTTATGAGCCTGCCCATCTGTTTGTGAGATGTGTGTGCATGTTCTGTGTGTGCCTCTCTCTCCACAGCTATTACCCAGCCAGGTGTATGTTTGCTGACTGCACAGCATGCACACACAGCCTGTCAGGAGCTGCTGTGACACTGCTGGAAAATGAGATTCTGAGGCTGCTCCACTGCTGATCCTGCTCCCCAGTTAATGTCTGTTGACCATGATGAATCGTGTTGGACACCCAGGCCTCTCCTTACTGCACACAGCCTGCACCAGAACATCTCTGCCCAGTGCCACACAGATTGTTTGGAGATTATGAGCTCTTTGTGTGTACCAGGACTCCATTTTTGACCCACTGCTATTGTGGATTTTATGCTGATTGTAAAGCAGGCTGTTAGCATCACATTCCTTTTCATCTATCTGCCAAAAACATGCAATATTGAAATATTCAGTGAGCAATCTTACTGCACTGCCCAACCCTCCTGCTTGATATTAGTGCCTTGGGGAGCTGCATATTACATAAAGGTCAGTCCTGGGTTTGACCCTGAATAAAATGGATCCTCTACCTCTTTAAAAAGGAAAAAAACAAATTATTAGTGTCCATAACAGTAACAAAGAGCCTCATACTGACACATCCCTGGTTGCCAGGGTTTGAAACCAGCCCTGCCACACCCTGGGCAGCAGCTCAGCAGTCACATAAAGCCTCAGGAGCAAGATCCAGCTGCCAGGGCTGCTTTGTTACTGCAATGAACACAGGATGCAAAGCCACAGCTTATTCTAATGTTCTGGGGATGGCTGAAGTTGGCTGAAGAGAGCAGCAGCCAAGTATCTTCTGCTCAAACCACGGGTCCCACAGGCAGTGCTCTCTGCCTGTAACCCAGCACTGTACTTGTCACTTTTTTTCTTGGCTAGGGTTTAAAAAGAATGTACATAAAGCTCTTGTTTCACAGCAGCATCACCCATGAGCACCCCAACACCACAGAGCAGGGTGCACACACTGCCTTGCATCCCCAGCTGCTTCACTCTGCATGCACACTAAGGGTTAAAACACATCACCAGATTTTGTGTACTTTCCTGCCCTTTGGTGATTTTACATAACAGAGGATGTGTTTCTCTTCTTAGGTTCTCAGCTGGGAATTTCACCTCACTAAGCTTCTGCAATTGCAGGCACCTATGACCTTCAGCTTGCCTTCAGGCCCTCCTGCTCTGTTCTTACAGCACTCCATCACTGAGTGATTTTTACCTCAAGTCTTACATTTCTGCAGGGGAGTATTTTGTGCTTTATGACTATGGGAAGCCATGGAGGATGGATTCTTTTGGGCACTGCATTTATCCCCACTCCAATCTCTTTCCAAACTTGTCTTTCTGGAAGTTGAAAGACAGTCAAGTCAGAGTAAAGAGCTGAAAAGAAAACACACTCCTGGGAGCTCGCAGACCAACACATTATTCTGGGAAGTGAGCATTCCTCTCCCTGCAGATAAAAGGCCAGGATGACCAGCAAATACCCCTTAATCATCAAGGAAACATATACAGCAGCTCAAAAGCACCCATGTACAGGAGGACAGGTCAGGTGCCCACTTCACCTGGTTAAAGCGTCAGTGAACACGTTACATCTTGACACGTCCTGGTGAATCCTGCAGGAAGGTACTCGTGAAAGTACTGAAACAGAATCATTAAATACAGCACAGGGGTCAAGTGCTTGACACCATATTTAAGTTCAAGTATTCCACGCTTCAAAACACTGAACCTGCTGCCCGAGTAAGGCCAAGATCCAGTCTGTGCCTGGTACTCGAGGCAAGTGTTGTCAAGCAACCATTTCTGGAACCATCTATGGCCTTTCTTTTTTTTTTTCCCCAAATCAACACTTACTGTAAAGAAAAGGAGAGAAGAACCTTGCCTCTCAAGTGCTTTTATTTTGCTACAAGATACATTTTCCAGAGACCTTTTGCTGTTGCAACAGCCACTGACCTCAGGTGCCATCCACCACGTGGCAGCCAAGCCACGTGTCCCCACACGATGGGGGGATGACAAAAAGAAATGGGAGAGCATCTCATTTACTTCCTTTGCTCAGACTATAAAAGCCTGAGCATAAATGGGAAAGGGAGGGAAGGCCATCAAACTAAAAGGTTTGTTTTGCTCTTGGATTCTCCCCCCCCCTTAACAAATTAAATAAAAACTCTAAAAACTACAGCTTGCATAATTTAACATGCCTGTAAACACGGAACATGCATAATTGATGTTAAACAACATGCTAATCACCTCATAATGTGAATACAGGGGCAACCTACCCTCAGTTTATGTATAAGTAACAAGACAGAAGCCTGCTGAGCTCTGTATAATAGGGGTTTTTTTTCCCCCCCCTCTTACATTTGTGTCTCAGCATGATGGTAAACCACAGCTTAGGCAGGAAACATAATGTATTATTGATGCTAAGCTTTGAACTGAAATGCTTTTCTCTGTGTTATATAAATATATATATTACTCCTTCAAACACAGTGATTGATTCTGTCAGGTCACTGTAAGAACACGTTCCCTGCTCCAGTGGAAAAGGGAACAGCCACACAGCAACCACCAGCAGAGGAACAAGGTGCTGGTTCCTCAGGGAACAGACCCAGTCTCAAACCTTCTCCCACCCCTGCAGCTGCTTTGGGAACTTCCCAGAGGTCCAAAGGGATATAACAAGTGCTGCCCACAGCAGGGAGCACTGCAAGAGATGCCTGCAGAGATATCTTCTACCTCTGCCAACTTTAGGACATTACTGAATCCACTGGGAAGTGAAATGCTGTTCTGAGATCCAGAGCTGTCACTACAAAGAACAAAGCCCTGGTTTTCTGGTAACTAACACCAACCTTTGCATGAAGCATGCCAAAGCAAACTGCTTAGAAATAAACTCCAAAATTATCCTCTGGTGGAGATACACACAGATCCCGAGCCACAATCCACCCTGTCACAAATACAGACGCCCTCAGCAGTGAGACAGAAGAATTTCTTCCAAGAATTCCCACGTGGAATGAAGGAAGTAGGTCTGTGTGCTCTCACAGGGACTGAGGATTTCTACCTCAGATTTCTACCAGAGGAGAACAGAGATATTTATCAGGGAAATAAGGGAAAGCATCAAGGAAGTCAAACCAACAGGAAGATCTCAGAAGCAGGAATTGCAGAGGTAGAGCAGCAGCACACCCTGCTCCAGCCAGCAATCAGCAGGTGTTACAGGGAGGCCAGAAAGCCACGAGCACCAGGGTGCTGAGAGCAGGGGCACAGCTCCTGTTGGCTTCAGAAGGAACAAAATTGAGCTTAGAAGCAAATTTGAGAAGAATTTTGTTGTGTTTTCTCTCCCCAAGTTGATGCAGATGGGGGTTCAGTTGATCTGAGCGGTATCAAGCAAAACACAGCAATGAATCCACAAGTAGCTTCCATCCAGCTAACAAAATATATATGACTTCTGCCTTGTCAGAGCTCTGGCTTTAATTAAAATCAATCTTAAATAATTTATATGGCATTTCATTAAAGACATGCTGAGTTAGACCAGGGCACTACCAGTGCCAGTTGATGTATCCAGGATATGAGCTGAGAAGCTGAGGTCATAACAGTGCATTCCATTTCTCCACTTTGGAATCTGCTGTTTAAAGACAGAACACCAAATAATTTTTAACCTTGCTCCAGGCAGACCAGCTCTCTCCCATGGAATATGTTAGCCAGATAATTAAAAGACTACAGATAGCCCCAAACAGATGCAAGGCATTGTGTTTTAATGCCAGAGCTGTTTCACCAGTGGCAATTTAGAAGTTTGACATGAGTCCCAGCATGCCCAAATTGTGCTCTCAGCTGAGCAAGAGGTAAATATTTAATGCTGCAGGGAATAAATGAGGGAAAAAAATGATATAAACAAAAGGCTGTATGAAATAAAGAGATTTGAGTAAAAGCCCCAAAGGAGGCAGCAACATAGCCAAGACCAGCTGTACTGAAGGAAAAGCTGCTTTTCTGTCTCTGAAGGTATTGGCACCTCTTTAGGGTTATGGGAAAAGTTAATTGTGCAAACTAACTCCAGGTTCATTCCCAGTGCCCACTCTGCTCGTATATATTGGGGTGAATCCCCTTTAATTTGGTTCACTCCTATTAGAAAAATCTGCAAAACAAAAGGCTTTGAGCTGCACAGGATTCTTACCCCAACCTCCCTCACCCCTCTGGGCAGCACAGACTCTGCCCTGGGGAAGTCCCTGCCAGGGGGAGCAGGGGCAGGATGGACTTCCCAGCAAACCTCTTCCATTTACAAGTGAATGAAAGGAAGAGTGTGGATTGCAGCGAGGGACATCAGTGTGAGAATTACATCGCTGGGAACCAGATCCATCTCTGAGCCAGATGGAGGAGGGTTTGTTTACGAGCCTGAACTGTGATACCCACTCTGTCCATCTGGCTGGTGCTGGAGGGGAGTCCTGCCAGCAGAGACCCTGCAAGTATTGCTCTGCTCGAGCTTCCCTGTCATCCTGCCGTGTTAATCAGCGTCTTATCCAGCCTGGTGGGCATAGAGGAAACACCAAGCTATGAAATTCAGCACTCTCTTCCTGATTAATACTAATGACTTAAAAAAAACCCCAACCAAACCTTGAGCAAACGCTGCCAAATTTCTGCAGTGGGATCTCTGCAATCACTCATTTATAGAAAGAATACTTTACAGCCCTCCTACAACTTGCTGGTGCCTTATTGTGGCTGTAAATTGAATTTAAAAAATTAAAAAGCACTGCAACACTGCCAGGGGATTTAGAGACCTCAAGATAAACAGGAATGTTGTTTTTTCCTGCAACAGCTGAGGAATCCTGACTGTAACCACACTGATGCTGAGAAGATACAACATTGGATATTCTGACACAAAGTGGTGAGAGCCTTTAGGAGATTGTTCCCACAGAGTTAACAAGTAGCTAAATAGAATAAAAACCCTAAATCTTTGGGTTTGCAATGAGCTGCTGACGGGCAATAATAAACAGGGGGTACCCTGGCTCATACCTGCCTGTCAAATGAGATGGCTGAGGGCCACCATGAAGACAGAGCTATGTGCTGAACACCTTTATATGCAGGGAGCACTGCATGGTATTCCCAACAAGTTTTCATGCTTCAAACACCTGTGATAATTACTAATAACGAAACTCAGTGAAGGCACCCAAAATACATCCTCAGCCCTGGTGCCACAACTTTGGCAGCCTCATTTCCCTGAAGTGACGCAGGCCCAGCATCCCAAATTAGACAGAACTAAGGAACTGAAAACAAGTACCCTCCTGTTTGGTATTTGCTGTGAAAACTCTCATTTCCGAGGGGAAAATAAAAACCAAACAAGAACCCTAAGGAGGGTGGAGGTGATGGTTATTGCCTTTCCTCCAGCAGAGCCTGCCCGTCCCCACTGCGGGCGCAGAAATGACCCGGCGGGAGAGCGGGTTCCCAGTCTGTGGGACAGCACCGTCATCTAGTGGGCATCTGCCACCATGGCAGAGCTCTCCCCTGACTGCTGCTGCTCTGGGAGCACACAGTGCCCTCTAATCCAGCACCACATCCCCCTGGGACAGCTCCCTCGCCCCCTCCATCACCACCCAGTGCAGAGAACGGTTCCCTCTGCACTTGGAGGCAGTGAGGGGCCAGATTTTCAGGGACAGTTGCCCCAACCATAACCCCACCTGTTAAGTCTCACATTTATTTTTTTTTTTTTTTGTAATCAACAGAAAGGCTCCAGAAAAGGTGAAGAGTTCAGGCTGGGAAATAACTGGCACACATACCTGGAGGCTTTTGTCTAATTAGAGCTGCCACAGCACACCAGCCTTAGGGACCCTCAGTCAGTACTGCTGCCCTCTTCAAAATAAAGCTTCCTAATAAAGCCAGAGCAAGGAACTATCAGTGACACTAATCCATCACTAAATCCTCTTTTAGGAGAAAAAAAGGTAAAACCACTAAGGGTTACAGCTACTCCTGAATCACAGTGTTTAGGTCTGCACCCACATCTCATTCCTTATGTTCATCAGCCCTTCTCCAACGCTCCGTCCTTCAAGTCAGCTCTCTTGCCTTCTTCCAATTTCCCTCCCTGTTCCCAAGACATTGTCACCCAGCTGTGCCTCCAGGCTCCTAAGCACTGGGCCTTTCTTCCAAAGGATGTTTAGCAGTGGGGCTGCCCCTCCTGTCCCAGCTAGATCAAGCATTAGCAAAGAAATGAGTTTTTTCTGTATAGTTTTATATTTTGTCCTCCTTTTTTAATCCCTCTCGGTGGCATTCGGAGCCTGGATGAGGAAAGAGCAAGGACCAGGAGTGTTATATGGAAGTTACAACACTTAGGGAGTCTCTGATGTGTTGCATCAAGTTTCTGTTTTAAAGTTGAGCCTTTGCTGTCAAGATATCTGCCTTGAGTTCTGGGGTTTTGCTTTCATGTTGCCATTCATCTTCTTGTTCTGGCAGTCCCTCTTGCCTTTTAGCTTTATATCCTCATCAATATTTCCCTTTATAACACAGTTGGCCCCTCCTCCAGAGATATTAACACACTTCATTTGCTGCCTGCTGGGTAAAAAGATAAAAGGGCTCCACTTGTGTCAATTTAAACTCTCTCTTAATAAAGGGAACCAGAGCATTTATGCCAGCAACTATTTACCTCATTATGTGGTGTTATACCAGGTATGTGCTCTGAGTTTAAAGCAAGCAGCTAAAATCCATCCTCTGTTTCTTTCTCTAAGAGAGAGAATGCAATCAATTCCTAATGAGACTCCGAAGTCTTCATTCCAGCAGAGGAGGACAGAACTATATTTACAAGAGAACAGCACAAGAAAAGGTGGAGTCCTAATTCCAAAGCAGACATGTACAACACAAATTAAACAGCCAAGATTAACTGTGCCACGTGGGGATCACCAAGTTTGCTGTGATGAACATATTATACAACCCTCCTCAGATGCTGAGGGCTTTTAAGATGTAGGAAGGTCAGACACTGTCATTGTCCTCAGAGCATTCAGTTCTCCATTGTGCACAGAGAAGACAGGAACACTCTCAAACACCATCCTGAGCTATTCACACAAACACCTCCCTTGGAGGGCCACAGGTACTTCTGAAATACCTCCAGGAGTGAATGAGCCAGCTCTGTCAGCTGGTTGTCTCACTCAGGTGAACCTGTGAGCGAAATATCTCTGTTCTCCTGAAGCAAGAAGAAGATCACAAATGCCAATTCCTATTTTATCCATCCTCTGAGATCTACCTTTTACCAAATAATTGACTCTCATGGCCTAAAAAAGATGCACTGATGCCTGCAAAAAGTGCTTTACCTGAAGCTCCACCTTTTAGGTTCAATCACTGAGAGCAGTCAGGGCTCACTGGGAGCCCAAAGAATGGGCATTTTTCTGCTCCTTCCACTGTGGAACTCTTCTGCCTATTATTATTTCTGCTCTCATCAGATAAACCTGGTGCTGGAAATCCCACAGTCATTGCCTTTACTTTCACTCTAAGAAGCTAATCAAACACAAAGATTAGTGGTGCAGAGGCATTTGTTTAGCCACAGAGCAACAAGTGTTTCTGAGCTTCTCAGCCTTGCTGAAACTACACTGAAGTTATGATCACTGAAACCAGCCACAACAACACAGAGCTGAAGAACAAGCATTCAGCTTGCAGGAGTTTTTAACATGGGGAGGTGGCAGTGATTGAAAATTAGGAGTTGGATCTCTAGCATGAGAACTGACACTGCTTTAAACTATTCTTACACAAGATTATCCCAGAAATCTCACTTGGTGCCACTAGATGTCATTCTTGGACTTTCAGTTGAAACAATTGTTTGGGTTGTACTTTCTTCCTCTTGCTGTTGTGCCAGTTGCCACAAAGAATGAAAACCTTGCCACGATTTTACATCTTAATTTAATATGATAGTTCCAGAAGAATATATTTGGTTTAATGTTTATGGGAGAAAACTCATGCCAAAATTCTCCTGCATGAGATGGGAACTGGTCTGCTCATAATTCAGCTCAATATATGATCTTAAGAGGAACACCAGCTTCAAGAACTTCCTGTTTAAATATTGATCCTATCCTCAGCACTGTTTAAAACCCCTCTAGAAACATTAGAGGAAAGCAGCACCTTACTGTGGTGGGGGCAAAATAAAAATTTATTTGCAGGTTTCTTTTGTCATCTTCCATTTGCCAAAGCTGGAGGTGAAAATGAAATTCTGTTTCTGGAGTTCTTGTGATTTTAAGGAAACTCTGATGGAGGCAAAGTGCACCACTAAGCACATTGTAAAATCCTTAAGGGATTTTCCCTGGGCAGAGGGAACATGAGGGGTAGAATGGAGAGGCATTGAACAGCAGCGTGAAAGAGGAGCAGGAGTGCAGTGGGAACACAGCACAGCAATGCAGGACACCAGATTAAAGGGAATTTGAGAAAACCAACTCTTCAGCTTGTCAGCAGCAAAGGAAAGACAGCTATGTATGGCCATGGTGAACACCATGACAGAGCTGGAGTGTATTCAGAACCAAAGGGTGTTCTGGAGTCTGACCCAGCCCGTGATGCTATAAAAGCTCAAGACTCCACACAGCATTATTCCAAGTCCAGGGCTACAGACAGCCCTCTAACACACACAGGATTATATTTATTGCTATGAAGGTTACTTAGATGCTCAAGCAAATCCACCTGACCCTTTTTCAAGGCTGATAAATCAAAACACTGGATAAACATTCCCTTGCTAGCAGCAAGTGCACTTAGGCAGGGAGCAACGTGCCCTCTGAGCTGATCCCAGCCAGGAAAGGTCACTGCTCCACAAGGCACGGCCTCCCTGGCTCAGGCAGCAGCTCTGACACCAGCAGATCTTAGCAAAGCAGAGGTTTCAATGCTGGCAGCATTAACCCAGCTCCTCACCTTGCAGTTCACCCACAGTCAGTTCTTTTAGGGAGGGGGCACAGAGCTCCCCCAGTGCCAGCTCCTCCAGCCGGGATTCATTCCTGAGGGTCCCTTCCTCCTCTCTGCAGCCACGCAGGAGTTCAGTGATCCCTGCTCTCCCTGCCTCACCCAAGGGAGAGCAATCACCAACATGGAGAAGGTAAAGACACCTCTACACTTGAGAGGGAGGAGGGTTCCCATTGCCACCAGGACCTGGCAAAACAGCAGATGTGCTCCAGTCACCTGGAACCCATCACGTTTTTGCTGGCCCTCACAACAGCCCTTTCCTGTTCCACCTCCCACAATCTCTGTAATACTTAGGCACATGGAAGTGATGATCTAAAGACCAACAGTCTCGCTAGGAAAAGAAAAATATTGAAAATATAAAATTTCTAATCCAGTCAGGAACTGGAAAAGAAGAGCAACTCACACAAGCAAAGCAACCTCACTGCAACAGACTCACAAGAGAAAGCTGAGCACAGTCTTTACACAGGGAAACAACTGCAGGGTAATAAACAGATCCAAAAATGCAATCTGCTTGGAAAGAGGGTAGGTTTTTTACTGAAGGAAAATCATATATAACATTGAACTTGAAATAATCCATCCAGCATCAGTGAAAGATCCCACTCTAGCACTTATTCTCCTGAGGCACATTCAGAAGTGAAACAGTTCTCAAGGGTTATTTCATTTATTGTAAGCTCCAGCCATCAGCTGTGGAGAACCTGGTGACACCGAGCAGCAGCACCACAGGAGAGTTCAAGATGCAGCTGAACAAAGACATTTCTCCTGGACATGAAGTCACTGAACTAAAACCCACACATTCTGTAGCTGAAGAAGCTGCAGCCACCCTTATGATGGACACACAGCTGTAATTACAGCTAAGCAGCTGCCTGCTCTCACTCTTGACTCAGTCTTTTTTATCACATGAAGCTGCTTCCTAATATAAGCAATCAACTTGACAAACAACCCAGATGTTTGCTCCCTCTCCTGCACTGCAGCAGCTACATAAACCATGAAGTTCTTCAGCTTCAGCATTCCTTCCCCTGACCAAGAAACAGGGCATCTGCAGTTGGAATTTGGGACACAGCATTACAAACCTCTCTTGGAGGCTGTCAGTACATCCCAGTTCTGCTTCGGTGCTGCGAGAACAAGGGGCAGAGCAGCCTCACTGCCTGATTAAAGCAGCCTTGATTTATGCACAGAGTAGACTGGAGCTACAATAAATAGATTTGTACCAACACAACCCAACCATATTACAAGGGGTAGCTGGGGATGAGTTCAGGACAGGTGTTCTGTGGAATTTATAACCCACATCTGGACCGTGAAGCAGCAGGCAGCTTATTTAAAGTGACAAGGCTGAGGAGAGCCTCAACAATCAATCCTTCTTTCCTTTTTCTTGTTAATTTTTTTAAATGCAGAGGGGGAGTGTGTGCAGGGGGGGAGGGAACCCAGCCAACATTTGCACTGAGCCAGTGGTCCCACTGTACTTGTAACATTCTCAACACAGGGGAAAACATCTTCAGGGAGTTTGAAGTGGTAATGGGCCATGAAGCATATGGCAGTGTTGTGGCATCTCAAGAGCCATATGCACAGGCCTACAAACTGTGGGCATGTGATACACTACAGATAATATCCATGATAAATTATTCACTTAACCAAAAATTGTACATCAACCCTCAACAGCTGGTAAAAGCTGGATCCTTGCCCAGTACATTAAGGAAGTTTGCTTCCTCAAAGCTCTACTGTTCTTTGGGGGATTTGAATTATGCATGTTACCATGAAAGCTAATGCTGTACATATGCATTCAAAGTTATTATTAACCTCATCAGGAAGGGAAGGAGTAGAGCAGGCAGCTGTTTTTCTAGTTCATGTGCTTAGGATGCAGTGATGTTTTAAAGGACTTGCTGAGTGCAAGGATATAGGAGAGTTTATTTTTCGCCTCAGAGCAGCCTGACAGTAGCCAGTTCAGCCTGAAGGGTCTCTTTAGGGTGGTCACTGACAGAGCCAAGCCTCCTCTTCAATGTTTTTATACTAGAAGAACTAAAAAGTAACTTTTTTTTTTTGGTGACCTACGTTATCGCTGTACTGTGCCTTTCATTTAAGGATCATAAAATGCTTCCCAAGCATGTCAGGGACAAGGCTGACCCAGGTCCCCAACAGCAGAGCTGCTACTTCTAGTGACAACTAGACACCAAACACCACTGGAGCTCCCAGAGCCCCCTGACTGAAGGGTTAAGCACTGCAGGGTTTGATCTTGTACAGACTGACTGTAGTGTCTTTGCTGGCAAAACACAGCAGCAAGTGAGGAACTGAGTCTTAAAACTTCAGCACACAAAAATCAGCGTTTTCTCCACAATGCAATATCCAATAGTTCATCAGTCCCTTCTTTCTCAGCCTCACCCAGCCCCTGGGACTGCTTTCCCCCATCTGCTTTAGGGAATTGTCTCCTCATGACAATAAGATACATTTTCCCTCAAGCGTCCAAATTCACCTATGTTTGTACTTCATTATACAAATTCAGAGTTGAATTTATTAGTATAGATGCAAACCCAAATTAAGCAGCATCAAAACCCTCTCCTTGTCCCCATCCCAAACTCACTGAGGAAGCCTAACTTCCCCTTAAGAGGACTTTGATTTTCTCTACGTAACTTTAGGCTGGATCTTCAAACCCTGCCCGCAGGACTGACATTTTCCTCTTGATCCCCAACAGCAGGAGCAGAGCAGGAGAGGCAGGAGCTGCAGATGGGGAGCCTGGGACAGTGAAGGTAGCACTGTTATCTGTTTGGCATACACACACTCCTGGCATCCATCTTCTGTAGCACCCCCAGTCTCTCATTTCTCTCCCTTCCAAATATTTCGCTCTGCCAAGAGATTCCAAGCCAGGCTCTCTGGATAAGTGGGCAGCTGGTGCTACAGCACAGAGTATCACTGGCTGGAAATGGGTTTGCATAACAGTTTGGGGACAGTTTATATCCCTCAGCCAAATTAGAAAGGGGAGGCAGACCAGACATGCTGCTGGGACCTGCAGTAAGATTTTGCAGCATTAACTGAGCTATTCCAGCAGCTGCTAGATAGAGCAATAATCTTTGAATGTGACTTCTTGGTCTCTTCTTCCAGAAAGACAAGCTAATTAAAAAGGGGTTACAGAGAGATTATGTGGACTAAGGGGAGATTTCTGAAATGCATAAAGAGCAGCTCAGCAACCACATCTCCCTGAGAGTCAATGTGAATCAGGCAACTCACTCCCACTTGTCCTTTGAAAAGCTCTGCTTGCAGCTTTTAAAGCTTGTCCTCTGGTTAAAAATAAAGAAATAAATCCCAATTTCTTCCAGCAAAGCTATTCATCACCTAATACATATTTCTGATCTTTAGGGGAGCAGTGCACACACACTGTACAGCAATTTTTTGGTATCTCAAGTGATCAATCCTTTAAACACACCCCATCGACCCGGGAGTCCAGACAAAGGCATTTGGGAAAAAAAGGCCAACACATCCCTGTGCACACCCTGTGCTGCACTCACTGGCACTGGCTGCAGGAACACAGCCATGAAACCACCATGTCCCCAGGTCTGCTGGAGACACAAAAGGGAGTGAGAACAAGGCTCCCCTCCCCAAACAGCCCCAGCAGTAGCTCTTTGCTGCAGGCCCTTCTCCCAGGCACCCTGGGAGGAACCAGCAAGCTGCTGGGAGAGCCAACATCTCAGCTTGAATGTCAGTGTCATTTACACAGCAAATGTCACTTAAAGCTAACACCAGAAGGAGCCTGTTGGTGTAATTCACCGAGAAACAGCAACAGCAGTTTAGCAGCTCTTTCCCCATGTACGTGTGTAGATATGAAAATATATTTAGTTCAAACTGGATTTGAGCCTGTGGAAGGTTTTCTAGTGATGACATCAGACTGGCAAGTTCGATTTTGCAGCACCAAAATCGACCTGGTACAGTCATGTGCCACAGCCCTGAGGTTTTTTAGACACCATTCCTACACATGCAGGCAGTTCACACTCAGCACTGCCTCAGCCACTGGCAGCTCTGCTCAGATAAGGGGCCAGCTCTGTCAGTGGTCCTCAGACTGGATAAACTTGTCCATAACTGGACTGAAAATGGTTAGCACATTCTATACTAATCACTGACAATTCTGTGCAAATGACAGTCACTGCTAGCCTGGATTTTAGCTGGGAGCTGGAAACAAGAGCACCAGACCTCTGCTGCCTCAGCCAAGGTTAGAGCTGCACCTCAGTATCTTAAATCAGCCAATACCCTGATCCCAACACAGCAAACACAGTCTATCTTCTTGCAGAGATCCAAACAGCACCACTGCTGCTGATGAGGGGAGGGAAGAGGGAGGAAGCCCAGCAGACAGATCTCATCTTTCCAGGCCCACAGTCTGCAGAGGAGCTGCAGAGAGCACTGCCACAGCCCATTTCCCCTCCAGAGCAGGGAAGGGAAAGCTGGCACTGTGCCTGGAGGAGCCATGTCTGATGCTTACTGGGTTGCTTCTGACCACAGAGTGGGAGATAAAGGTATTTACAGCATTTCATACTGACAGAATCTGCAATTTGCAGTTACTGCACCCCTTGAAGCACTAACTCATGTGTTGGTGTCTATTTAGAATATGTCTCTTCTCAAACTCCCTCATGCAAGTTACCTGGGCCCTGCAGAGCAAGCACAAGGGCAGGCTTGGGAAGAAGAATTGTTCATCATCAGACCACAGGCACATTCAGTTGCTCTGACACAACCCACGTGCCTGAAACCTGCAAACAAAACATCCACCTGTTGACTGGCATCACCCAGAGCGACGTGCAGGATATTGTTATAATGTAAAACACAGACTGGAACCCTCACGTTCTCCTTCCTTGACAGAATGCAGCTGCACAGAATAGAGACATAACATGGGAGCCTCATGAACCCAGAGCTACACTGCGGGAGACCAGGAGCAAATAAATATTTCACCAAGTGTTAGCACACGACACGACAGCATAAATAAGTGTGAGGATAATGGCTCCAAATGCAATTTGGCTTAAGTCATCTGTGCCTTCAGAAATAGAGAGATGATTTGTTTCAAGCTTGAATAACCTGAGAGGGAAGCAGTGGGGGGTTCTTCTGTTATTTATTTATTTTTAATCATTATCTTTGACTTTTATGCAGGCAGCAAGGGGAGCAGGAGTGGTGGGTCACTGGTACAATATGTAGGTTGGCACTGGAAACGTTTCTCAGTGGTCTGACAGATACCTGATGAAGTTGGCTGAGATGATCAGAGCAGTTCCCAAAGCCCCTGTTGCAGGAACCTGTTAACTGTGTGCCTGTGCTGCCAGCCCACGCTGCACACTGGGATTCCCAGTGCCACACAAACCCCCAGGCATCACAAGAACCAGTGTGTGTTACACACAGCTGCACACCAAGTTTTCCACTAAACCCCTGGAGCACCAGCAGCCCTCCCTGGTCACAGAGGAACTGCTCCCATTCTCCACTGAAGTCACTGGAATTCACCCACTCAGATTTCAGGCTGCAAGAGCCCTGACAGGGCTGGTGAGCTGCCACCCCAGTCAGGCAGAGCTGTGGGCACAGAGCCAGAGGCAAAGCTGCGCCGGCCCCTCGGGCTCTCCAAGGCACAGCAGATAAGGACACAGAGGGGGAAAAGTAAAATCATGTCATGCTTTGGGGAAGGGGGAAGACCTGGGTTATGCAGGGGCTGGCAAGGGAGGTATTCCCATTTAGCCAGCTGGAAGAATAGTGGCAAGTCAGTCAGCACAGCCACCTTATCTCTGGCCTTAATTCCCACCGGGGGCTGGAGTTTGCTCTTGGAGGACGGCCCCACTGGGGAATGCTGTACTTGGCACAGCAGCTGCTCTGGCAGCTACTTTTAGATGCTCTCTAATGTCAGAGTAGGAGGCAGATCTGAGGAAGAAGTGTGCAGATAATGATTTCCTCCCCCAAAATCCCTGCTGGAGTTGGCAATCCTGCAGCAAACGCCTTAGCGAGGCCCAACCAGAGCCTGGGCCTTCTTCCGCCTTCCTGCTTTGAGTGACTGGCAATAACATCCAAACCCTAAACAACCCCTGGATACGAAAAAAAGCAAAGCACAGGACCAGGATCTGCATTCCTAGAAGTACAGGCAGCCTGCCCTGTTCTCCACATGGACACAGGGCAGCAGTGGGCAGCTGACCATCTGCAGGAGGGCTAAAACACTGCTCACTACCAAAGGGCTCAAATGTGCCCACAGGTCCATCCATGCACTCCCAGGAGCTCCAGCAGCACGTGGCAGGGCCATGCCAACACCTGCCAGGCCACTGCAAGAGCAGCCAGGAGGCAATGCTTACACTCCCTTAGTGCTTGCTGCTTCTCCACAGCCATCCCAGGGGGTGCCAGACACCAACATCTCCAGGTAGGGAAGGAAATGCCCTGTTGACACAGAGGAGGCAGCTCTCCCTACCATTTGCCAACCTCTTTTTGTGAGTGAGTACAACAAGCAGCAGACTCAAGGCCTGGATCCTCAGGCAGCTGTGAAACAGCCCAGCCTTGCTGATTCCCATGGATTGCAGCCGGCTTGCTTCAGGGGAGACCCAGATCCTCAGCATTCCAGCAGCAAATTGAATCCAACCCATCAGACTCCGGGGCTGGATGCAGTAACACAACAAACATCCCTCCACTGCAGAGGGAATGGAGTGAGGCCAAGGCTGGATGCTTCTGAAAATCCTGCCCTGCAGCTATCACAGAACCTGGCTTCAGCTCAGGAATTCAGGAGCATAGCAAGGGTTACAAATGTGACTCCATAAAAACAACGGTCACATTCTCAGCTGGTATAACCTGGCATGACTCCTCTGGCTTCTGTGGAGCAACAGCTACTTAAACCAGCTGACAATCCAATCAAATGGCCCTGCTTTAGGCTGAGAGAAGGTACACAGCTCCCAACTGCAGGATGCAGCCACATCAATTAAGGCCATGAACACACAAGTAGGCAAAAAAGGAAACTCTGTCCAAAAGGAATTGTTAAATCTTCAGTGAGAATGCTGTTTAACTCATATTGTCTGATCCATTTAAAGATGCTATAAAAGACTCATACTTGCCAAGGATTGTACTTGAAGCACTTCCTCCTCCATTTCTCTTGTGCTCCCTTTCCCCAAAATAAATCTTCTCTCCTGTGCACATGTGCTACTTGCATGTGCTCCCGTGGCACAAAGCAATGCCATAAAGAGAACTCAACTACACCCAGGCAAGGTTCAAGTGGAGAAAGAGCTCCAGGGAAGTCAATCAACCAGGACTAATCAGCCCCACTCCCTGAACTTCATGGAAGTTCAGCTTCTCTGCTTTTAGTATCCAAGCCAGACCATGAAAAAACAGCTGGAATTCCCCCCTGGCAATCTGTGCTTTACAGTCGTGTCCTCAGCCTCCTCCATGAGGATCCATAAGAGTGGTCAACATTTCATACTCTAGTGAGCTTTAGCTCTCCTCACCCACAGTGTGTTTAGGAGGCTTGATTTTCAGAAGAGCCTCCAGCATTTCTGGAATATAAGGCTTCTTCAAACCACCTCAGATCCTCAGCCAACATCAAAAGTGTATATTTCTGTTGTCCCCAAAGGCAGGGCTAAATGCTCCACCCTCCAGCAGGGAGGGTTAACACACTGCATGACACTTCCTCACAGATTTTATGACCCTAAGTGAGGTATCCACAGTCCCACACTACCAAGCACAGAACAAATATACAACATAAGCTCTGTCCTCACATATTTCCTTCAGAAGTACCAGTTATTGAGCCTCAGCGTTGTTCTATTTCCACGTGTTCATTCCAACTCCAAAGCTAAAATGTAATGATGAATCCAAAGCAGATTCATTTGTTTAAAAGCTGCTCTCAATGCTTTACTCACACATGTTGTCCTGGTTGCTTCTTTAGGTCCAAGGAGAGAAAGCTCCCTGGGACAAGACTGCTGAGAAGTGCTCAGGGTTGGGATCATCACAACACAGAAGAAATACTGAAAATTGGCCATGGCCCAAGAAGAGGTCAGACCGGGAAAACTCCAAAGTTCCCTTCCAACTTAAATTACTCTACAATTTCTTTATAAAGAAATTCAATCCACTGTAGTTAAAGAGTACATAATTGGAGTAAGACTAGAAGTCTTTTTAAATGGTACAACCTACCAACCCAGTTAACAGGACAATTACCAAAAAATAAAAAAAAACCCAACACACACACAAGAAAACCCACTAGATCAAATAACGTTCAATATCCAGAATTATCTGCATTACAAATATTGTTTTATTCAGTGTCATGATTTATTGGTCTCCTCCCCCGTGAGAGCTTGTATTGACCTCACATTCACCTCAATGAATCTTGATTTTTGAATGAAAACAGCAGTCAATAATATTTACTTCCTATTGACTTCATCCTCAACAGCACATGGAAAAGACTGAACTATTCATGACCTCCCTGTCTCAGTTCTAATCACAGCAGTGAGATCCAAGGCACCGTCTCTGCAGGTCAGGGAGAGAAGTAACACCCAGCAATGACCCCACCAGGAGCTGACAAGCAACTCACACATCCAGCAAGTTTATTTATGCACAGAGGGTTTCCTGGAATCTCAGGACCAGCTCTGTGTGACAAGAACTTTAGTTTAAAAACCATTGTCCTGCTCCTTGCTGCTCATCTCTGTTAAATCTATCACCAGCTTTAAACCACGCTATGGAGACTTGCCATGAGCATCTGGCAGTCAAACTGGCAAGGCAGGAGTGATTCCACTGCATTCCAAGGTCACTGCTGCTGCTGGTTTACAGCTTTCCTGAGGATCCAGTGATTTGAAATGGAAAAGCTTCCCATTTGCTACTCCTCACCCACTAATCCTCCCATCATCGCTTGGACAGGGATCTTTCAGATGGTCAGAGTCACAGCTTGGCTTAACTGGGACTGACAACAGGAAACTCAAACTCTTTCCATCACACCTAATGAACAGACAGAAAGGACTTTTCAAGTGCCAGGTTTGTTCTCTGCCTGCAGGATTATCTGCAAACAGACTTGTTAGCCCTGATTCACACTTGATGAGCCCTAAGGAATGCATCAGGCTCGCTCAGAAACTCAACCCTTGTATTATCAGCAGCTTCCTTATCTACCAGTCACACTGGGATTCTTAACTGTATTAGACTCCCTCCTTCGAATTCACCTTGTTCTTCCCCTGACAAATCCAACCATTGCACTGGTGATGAGTCTTGTGTTCAGCACCCTCCTCTATTCCTATAACAGATTCTACACGTTCAGCCACAACGTTTCAAGCAAGATCTTGATCAGGTGAGTCCAGGTACACTCTCTGCCCACCTCCTAAATCAGGGCTCCTGTTCTCAGCCTCCCCAGTTCTGTTGCCATTTCATAAACCAGATCCCCCAGACCCACAGCACATCTTTGCTCAGGTTGCCTCTAAACCACCTGAGTTTCCTCTTCTGACTCATCTGGCCCTGTAGAACTCTTTGTCTAGACACATGATTTAGCCTCTCTCTACAACCACACACACACAACTTAGCTTACATCCCTAATTCTTTGTGCCATGGGATGCAGGCAAGGCAAATGTCACAGCCAGGGAATGTGGGTGAGTCCCACATGTCCAGCAAAGCCAGTTGTGACAACAGAAATCAATCTGCACCCAGCAGTACCAGCTAAAACAGCCCAGTTGGCTACAGGGTTTTTTTCCCTTGGTACACTCAGGCTCAGGGAAGCAGTTCCAGGTTACCCCTCATTAGGCAGATGTTCTTTAAATGATTTATGCTTCTATCAAGCTTGATATCCCCACAGAAGATTGTTAGTGAAAAGCTCTGTGTAATCATTTATAGTGGGATTTATGATGTTTAACTTAGTAACTCTCTGCAGGCCCTCTAACAGGATGGAGGTGGGCTGTGGGCAGTAAAAGGTCAGTCCCAAAGGAAGCCAAACACGATGCTAAGAGGAAACTAGAATGGGGCTCTGAAGGGCTTTGCTCACATTAGAGGGGAAGCAGCACAGACTTTAATCATCCTTGCCAAGGCATGCACATGTGAGGAACCAAGAAAGATTTTGCCTCAGATTGTCCAGGCTGGTGGTAAATGTGGTTTTGGACTGTTTTTTGGCTTAATCTTACCCTCGTTTCTTCCTCTGTTTATATTATTTAAGTTGCCTCATTACACTCCTGTATTAAGCAAGCAGCCAGTCATGTGAATGTTTTTGTTTTAGTGTTGTTAATTTATTTTTAGGCCAAAAAACACACTCAAACTAGAAAAAAACACCAAAATGCAGGGTAAATAGAGAGTAACTAATTACACCAGACTTTGGTCCCCTCTTACAGCACTGTCACACTCAGAGGTGGAAAGAGCTGTTAAAGTCATTTCAGGGACATCTGCAAAGCACCAGGACATTCTGGAATTAGATTCCCAGTTTTAGTTATCTTTGTACTTCCCTGTTTCTTCCAGAACTGGGAGGTGAAGTGCTAGAACAGACACGAAAGAAAACAGCCCAAGAAAAGCTCAGTAACTCCAGAAGCAGGAATTCCTGACAGGCTCTTGGGAACATCCTGAGTTTTTCTGCTCTATAGTGCAGCCCCCTCAGTGCTCCAATAATTCAGCTGTTGGATTTTTACCTCCCCCAGGCTAACCTGAACCACCTGGAAGTGCCTGCTCCTGCAACCCAGCAATCTCACAGTCACTATCCTGAAGCATTTTTGCCATCCTTTTCTCCATATGTGTGACCTGATGTCTACCCAGCCAGACCCAGTGCACCAGTTCTGACCCAGCACACGATGAGAGCAGCAGCTTCCCATCATGGACAGCATCAGTGGGCAGGCTGGGAAAGGTACTGAAGAAAACTGAATTACAGTTCATCTCAGGAAAGAGTGTTATCCCAAGGAGTGTTCCCAAAGTAATCCTGGGGAAGGAACAAGCAGCCCAGCATCCCCCTCTCCAGCATTCCCAGAGACTCTGCAGTGCTCTGCTGAGCTCAGTCACCTGCTCTGTGTCTCAGTTTCTTCACCTGCAAGCTGTGGTGTTGTTTAAAAGCGTTTCCAGAGCGTGCTGTGAATGCTCCTGGGGCAGCAGCTCTCACAGGACTAAGAAGGTCACCGAACTCTTACTGGTTCTATGCAAAGAAGCCAAGAGACACAGACCTTGCAGTTCATCACACAGTTAAGGGATGCTTTCCACCCTAGGGAGGCTGCAGGCAAGAGAGCCTGGACAGTCCCCCAGGGCTGGGAGGGGCAGCAGATCAGCAGCAGCAGCATTTCCAAAGCTCACACACCCTGAGCACTCCCAGCACGGGCTCTGCCATGAGGGCAGGTCATTCCCAGGGTTGGAACTGCAAGCCTGCTTTTCCACAGGCTCTACAGACACCCTGAGAAAAACCTTGCTGCTTCCTTCCCACCCACTCCTCCCCCAGGCCAGCTCTGCTGGAAAATCCCTCCCTCCCTCCCTCCCACACAGCCCAGAGCAGGGTTTGGCAGTTCCTGGAAGAAGATGTTTTAACCACACACTTGCACCTGCATCACCCAGCCCCACATGTCACCCAACTCAGAACTAAGTGGCACAGCTATTGTAAAAATGAGCTACAGCAAAAGCTCCTTCATCTCAGTCATCACAAGGGCTCCATCCCACTCCTGTTTTGGAACCAGATGGCTCAAGGTCTATTTTTCAACAAGTGCTGTCTGCTGCACTTGCAGCAAGTCCTTTGAGTTACATGCTAAATCTCTTCCCTTAATATCTTTTTCATCCTTTCCCCCCTCCCCCCTTTGAGCTCACAAGTACATCTTTTCTTAAGAAAAAGAAAAAAATCTATTATTCTTCAAAGGCCCAGTTGTGTCCTTCATTTACTGAAGTAGTCAAAGAATATTATGGGTCATTTTGTCACCATGGAAACCACAAATAGACCTTCAGGGTTTTGGAGAGGTGATATTATTTTGGAGAGGCCGTGCAGGGCTCTCTGACAGAAAATAATAGGGATGGCAAATCAAGGAGACCTTTTATACAGACTGTGTGAAATGCAAAGGGTATCAAACATCATTTCTCTGCCACTGAAGACTACTCCAGGCAGCAGTTTAATATGGTATCCTCTGACAGCTGAGCCCAAATGGAAAATTAATGAGGCAGCATGATATATGAGTCTTTTTAAATCTCATAACCAGCCTCCTTTATAGAATAAAAATGGCCAAATCAGTTTAATATTAGTGGAGAGGTTCTCTGTGTGTCTGTCTTCTGAGCCTTGTCAGTGCAGTGCTGAAGAGACAGTTTTGGTTTATTGACTGTGTAAGTCGAGCTGTTTTCAAGTTTTGGACCTGTCTAAATCAAAATAATTCTGAGCTTTATAGGTTTATCAAAATACAGTAAAGATATGAAAGTCTAAGGAGCACCTGGGATCTCAGAGGGGCTGTATCCTGCTATTCAGGAACAGCAGCACTTGAAGGCAGCCCAAGGGGAGCCCTGGCTGCTGGTCAGCAGTGGCCTGGGACAGCAATCCCTTCTCTGCCTCCTGCCAGCAGGGCTTTCCCAATCCCACCCACTGCAACACCAGCTCTTGTCCTTTCTGTCATGAGAAGAGGGACTTCTCCACAGTGACAGGGAGAGCTGCTATAAGAAAACAGCAGAGCAGCCCAGGAGAATGTCCCAAATTGAACATGACCCCCACCAGACTCAGCCCATCCCAAATGCAGGTGTCTCCTCTCCAAGGTATTAGTGTGGAAAAGAGCCAACCTCATCCATTCAAAGCACAAACCCTCAGTCTGGGTACATGGTGTGCAGCCCTGCTGCTTGCACCTTGGATGGAGTCCTTCAGGCTATGGAATCAGGAACTCCCTCCTCCACCAGCACTCACAGCCCCCAGGCCCTCCCTGTGCTGCAGCTGTGAGACCTCTTGGATCTCTTTTGTCCAGAGCAAACCAAGCCATTCAGGATCAGACACAGCTTAAAAGCTCAGCCTACCAAAATCTTTTGAGTATTAAATTTCATAAAATGTGATCCTTTGCAAGCAAAACTCTCACTTGCATAAATAACTAAACCTATGCAACTCCCAGGTCAGAAGGCCCTTCCTACAGACACGCTGGCAAACATTTCCTCACAGCTGAAGCCCAAGCTAAAGACCTACAGAGGTGAGGGCAGAAGTAATTACACAGTTTACACAAGATGATGTTGTGTCCTACCTGGTGGTGGATGAATCCTAAACCCTACAGGGCATCTCGACACTTCCAGGGTTGCTGCTACTCTGAATTAGAACAAAACCTCAAAACCTCAAGTCATTCTGCTCAACAGAAGTTTCTGTTTAGAAACAAGCAACCACTTCACTGAGGCGCTGAAAAAACAGCTCAAACAAAACAAAGGAGTCAAAACAAACATTCCTTTCCCAACTTTCCTTCCAGAACGTCTTTGAAGTAGACACCTTCATGCAAAACATTTCAACTGCAGAAAAAAAGAGCTTCCTTTGGGAAATTGCATTATAAAACATATCGACTCTGTTAACTTCCCCCCTGGAACAGTTAAGAGCAGATCCATGACACACAATCACCCACTGCTCCAATAAAACACAGTGCTCTAAAGACTGGAAATTCAGAACATTCAAGCAGAGGGATCAGCAGAAGTTAGAAAAACAACACCTCGCTCAAATTAAACCCTCAAGAATAATAAAATAATAATAAAAAAAAGAGCATTTAACACACAGCAACAGAAGGAAATTGTTGTAGGCTTCATTTTAGTTTCCTGCCTTGTTAAGACACCCCCAGCCCCGCTGAAATACCAACTTACTGTTGAGGACATGGGCTGTGCAGGGGACGCTCCAGGCAGGATTAGAGAAGCAGGAAGACCTTGACCTCTCACTGTCTCACCCACAGCCTTTCACTCCCCTCAACACCAACACGAATATCCAGCTGATTTCCCCATTCCTAGTGTGCCAAAATCCATAACCAGAGGGCCCAGGTAAGCACATGCCAGAGCAGCAGCACTGAGCAGGAGGGACAGGCAGGAATCCCTAATTAGCTGCTGGGCCAGCAGAGGAGGAATTGGATAAAGCTGTGTGAAAAGGGGTGGGGAATGGAGCATCAGCCAAGCCTCAGTGGTTTCAAAGATGCCCCCATTTGATATGTTTAAGAAGGATGATGAGGGGGAAGCAGAGATATCAAGTTTAAGAAATAACTTTTCATTATTTCCCTCATTCCTCAGCCCTTTTTAAGCAGTGAATGCTTTACCTTTCAACAATGCCAAAAGCTTGTACTGAAATCAGTGTCTGATGCACAACAGATGGCCCCAAGCTCCTGGGGCACTTTGTGGAACCTCCTGCACCTGTGGCAGGCAGAGCTGATCTCCACCTCTGCACCTGCACTTTTCTCTCAGTGTTGAGGACATGGGTGCTGTGAGGTTGCCCAGGTGGATGTGGAATTAGCAACACACAACAATGCAGCAGAGACAGAGAAATACCCATGTGAAGGTGCAGGACTGCAGCTGTGGTAACACTCCAGGTATCAGAAATACTGGGATGCCTGGGAGATGAATTCCTGTGTCTTTCCTATGACTTAAATGAAGATCCTGATCTGTTTAATTTCTCTAATGAATGGCATGACAGTACCAGTGAATCCATTTGTTGTTGGCCTGATAACATCTCCATCCCTATTTCACCGAGACGTCACTCAGTGGGTGGGAAAACAAGAAGGTCATTTAGTATTTCACGTGAAAATAAAGTTCATTGCCCAAAGCAAACAGCAAATGTGGAATAATGTGTGCTTGTTTCCTTTATCATCTGCTGCCCTGTTGGTTTTGCTCAAGCTGTCTTGAGTGGCAGTGCTGCTGCAAGTCCTCCTGCTCTCTGCACCACTGGCTGCTCTGCAGTGCTAATATTTTGGCTGCTTTAGCCATTCCCACCCAAGCAGCACCATATCCAAGGAGCAGGACTCTGACTGGCACGAAATACTGCCCAGTGTCAGCAAAAATACAGCAGCCCAGTGTTTAAGTTCTTCCTCCACTAAGTACTTGGAGACCTTTCCTTCCCTAGGCTCCCTAAATGCTTTATAAACATTTATAAACAGACAGAGTGAAAAATCAATGCAGGGATACTGTGGGGAGGAAGAGAGAGCAGGGAAAGGAAAGGCAAACTCAATGAAAAATGAAATAGTGCCCATATATTTGCCACCATCAGCCTTGCTTTCCAGGGCCCTTCCCTCACTCCTCCCTATCCCAGGCGTTCGGTGCAGGAGGGGAAAAGCAGACATTTTGTTCTGATCAACTGTACAAACAATGTGGTTTTAATAATGGGAGTGTTCTTTCCCCTCCCTTAAGCTAAGGCTGGGTTTGGAAACTCAGAGACAGTTTGAGAGGTCTGCAAATAATTCCACCCTGGAGCCTAGAGCTGGAGCCATCCCTGCCCTGGAGCCCCAGGGTGGACAGTGGGATTTTTCAAATCAGAACCTTTAACAGCCACACAAGCTCACATCTCTGCCCAGCCTAGACACGACATGGTTTTGCCCTAACTTAAGCTGCTGGGAGCTTCACTCCTGCCTTCATCAGGATCAGCAGAAGACCCTGAAACAAGAACATTTGCTGGGAACGTGCTTGGTGCACCTTGCCCAGGTGCTGTGTTTTATTGTAGCCTAATGCAAACACTGTTATCTCCCTTACTCTGGCAGCCTACTAATAACAAGTTTATACAATTCATCCTAAACAAATATTGGGCAAGTCAGTCCATACAAGGTCTGCTAACTGCAGAGCCGTCTGTGCAACTGCAGCTGATGACACAGGGTTGAATTATACAGAGGAAAGGGGTCAGTGCCAGCAAGGCTCTTTCTCAGAGCAGATTGCTTGGAGGTCTCATTGAACACTGCCAACTCTCAACGTGTGCACTGTATAAAGCAGAGCTTTTATTGTTCTATCACAGGTCCCTGATTTGGCTCTAGGAGCCATCTGCTGATTTAATAGGGGATCAGGATTATTAGGTTGGGTTGTTTTTTTGGGGTTTTTTTCATTCATGTAAACACCTAAAGCTCAGGCATTTAATAGAGAAAAATATTGCAGGAAGATAATCGTCTGTGCAGTAAAGAAGGAGAGAAATAAACACATTCAGCTTTGTTTAATTTTGTCTCCTAAGCAACCAACATATTGGATATTGTTGGTTCCAAACCTTAAGTGTGTGAAAGTCATTAAATCAGCCCTTCCTAGACTGCTGCAACCATATTATTAGGAAATTTTAGATAAATTACACTGTCAAGACTGTTAAGTATTACCTTGTGCTTTTATCAGCCACTAATTAAGACTGAAACAGAATGTTAATGCCCATCTTACTCTGGCTAAACAAACAGAGATAATACACACAATGCTACCTATATTTAGATAATAGGCCCAACACCCACTATACACACACATTCTTCCTCTATTTTCCCATGCTGGTCTACGTGATCATTAAAATCCCACTGTTGCCAGAGTAAGGAACCTTGAAAGGGTATTTCATCTCCTAAGTGCCGTAGCCAAGGCAGGTGACATTTCCATTTACCTTCCAAGGTGACAATCTTAAGACTGTGCTGCAAGATGAGCACAGTGAGAGATGCAGGTTCAGAGATGCAGCCCCAGAGCTGGATCTTCCTGATGATCCAAACCCTGCGCTGACACAAACGGACACTGGACCCAGTTTGAACAGGACTGCCAGAGCAAAACCAAGGATCCCACAGGCTTTACAGACACCAGGGATAACCCCCACAAGGTGCCCCTCAAACCTGTCCTCCATTCCTCCCTCGGGTGCCAGGGCAGACTGGAGCCCCACTCTGCACCAGCCAGGGCAAGCACTCGGGGTAAGATGAACACCTGAAGCCACGCAGAAAGTGCCCCTGGTGACACCAGGCACTTAACACACCAAACAAAAGGTCTGGTCCTGCTGCTCATCCTGTGGTGCCCAGCTGTGCCAAGAGTCCTGAGCAAGGGGTCTGAAAGAGAAGGCTCTCCTGTTCCCTGTGAGCTTCCACCTGTTAACACAGTGTAATGCCCAGCTACGCAAAGAGCTCAGTCTCTGCTGGCAACAGTTCTCTTCTCCCACAGTAGCCATCTGCTTTTGCTTACAAACTTGGGCTGTGCCCCTGGGCCATCAGCCTGAACCGTGTGTCCAGCCCCCCACAGCTGGACTGGCATTGCTGCTGCTTCCCTGTGCAACCTGCCCTGGCACATCCTCTAACCTGGAAAGGGGAGTGGACTCAAGATGCCTCAGCAGTCCCTCCCATGCAGCACTAATGTCAGCTCTGCAGAAATGGCCAAGAGCCCCAGGCTGGTCCCTGCAAAGCTGAGGCCATGTCACTCATTCCACGTCTGCCTGGTCTGCACTGGGCATGAACTCTGCAGCAGCAGCATGGAGTGAGGGCTTCATCTGCTGCAGAATTAATGCACTGCCACTGAAATCAGCCCACCCTCACCAGGGCTCCAATTCAATCACATTCCCTCGTTTATAAAGAGCCTTGAACAAACATTCTGTGCAAAGGTCTCAGATTTCTCATTTCAAGGGCTGTGAATCTCACAGGCAATTCAGAGAGCACAGAAACTGGTTAGAGGTAATTACCTCTAACTGGGTTGCACCTCAATTCCCTTCAGGATTCAGGGCAAGAAGTGAGCTGGCAGCTGAGCACTTCCCAAGACATTCTGAACAAAATCAAGGGCAGTTTCAGGAGTCACACGTGTTGAAGCGAGATTATGAATGGCCACTGGAGTGACAATTCACCAAAATCCCTCCAAGACTGACTTAATTAAACAGGCTTTACTCTTTATTCATGCAGTTGTTTGCAGTTCAAACATGTTTCTCTGTTCTATTTCCTTAATTCAAGCTAATTGGTAGGAGCACAAATAAGCAAACAAATCCCTCCAAAAATCTGAGACCCAAAACTAATATGTTCTTTTGTTATAGCAGTAAAGATGAGAGAGAAAACAATTTACTAATCAATTTACTTAAAAATTACAGTACCTCTCCTGCTACTTGTGTAATGGAAAGTGTACTGAAAATGGGTTTCTAGAATTCTCATTTGTGGTGAGCTATGAGCACATATGGATTTAATAGTATGGGTAAAATTGGTAATTAGACAAGAAAAAGTGTGCCTTGAGTTCCTAATATCTTGTGAATCCTCCTCATTCTCAGTCCATGGTTCAGACACAGAGACCTGAAGCATTTCTGGGGCTCAGGGTCCACCTTGTGCAGCATCTGAACATATTGTAGTTCAAGGGAAAGGGGTTAAATTAGTGATGAATTACACTCTGAATGAAAGCAAGCCTTTTCAGTTGCACTCAAATTTAAATGCTTCTAACTAAGAAAACCTGAATTTTTCAATAGGGCAGGTGTCTCACAAGATGGCTTCAACCTCTTGGCTGTGACTGGGAAGACAGGACTATCCTGACTGCTCTGCCCCAGTGTCAAATGGATACAGGAGAAAACCAGCACGTGACTGCAGCATTTAAAAAAGCCCAAAGCAATTGTGCTTATCCCTGCTCTGCAATGGGAAACATGTGCCCAAAATGCCCCTCAGGCAATGGCACAGCTTTGCTCAGGATGCTGAAGTGTGGTCTCAACACACTGTCCTGTGTAACACAACACCTCAGCAGCTGCTCCACAAATGGCTGGGCAGGGGAGGGGAGCCCAGCAGCAGCAGAGGTGAGACTGGAGCTGGTGAGTGTCCCTGTTACGGCCCTCTCTGCTCTTGAAGTGTGTCCAGTTCTGGGGGGAGGATGGTTCTCCACATGCTGGATGCAGCAGATCATCAGCAGCCAACTACCCTGAGCTTAGAGAACACAGCCTCTCTCACTGCAGCCAGCTGGGGCAGCCACAGCCTTAAGAATCCTAAATTATCCCATAACCCATCATTTAATGGAGCTGGTGGACCAGCAGCAGATCCCTGACTCACAGAATATGGTTGGAATCCCAAAGCCAAAGACACCTCTTTGTGATGGGAAAAGTCACCCCTTAGTGCTCAGACAGACTCAGCTTTGAGACAAGTCCCTGCAGAAACCCCTGGAGTGCTTTTTTGTTGTGGCAGTGTGGATTGCAAAGAACAAGAACTGGATCTACCCTAAGAAGTAAAAAGGTGGGTGTAGGGGGAAGATACCAACACTTGGCAGGGCTGCAGTTCCTGCAACCAGCAGACACGAGAAGGAGGCTGGGAGAGGTGGGAAATCAGAGGAGAGACAAGTCTGGGAGTGGGGTCTGTAGGTATGCAGGGACAGACCAGAGAAAGCCTGATGCAAAACCTGGCACTGCAGTCTGGCACTCTGATTGACCTCTTGGAGGAGATAACTTAAGAGACTCTCTGGTTTTGTTCCTTTTAAATACACGCACGGTCTGCTCCAGCTGCTTGGCTCCGGTGCTGGCTCGTGGTGCCAAGCCAGACATACTTGGCTTTGATACAAAGCTGGCCCAGCCTTCAAACAAACCACTGCAGCGGTGTCGTTAGGAAACAGGAGCTCTTGAGTGATTTCACTGGAGAGGTCCCGGAGCCACAATCCCAGTCGGAGCGGGGGCACGGCCCGGCCCGGCGGCTGAACGGGGCCGCAGCGGCTGCAGGCAGCACACTGCTCAAGGGAGAGCTCTCATGTTCAACATCTGTTGTTTATTCCTCAGTCTCCCATGATTTGTGACAAACTGAAAGCAAGCAGCGTTTGGATGATCTGTATATCAAACGTGACAACCCGTTGGAGTCTGTGTTCGGTCTAATTTATTACGGGGTTTTTACGGTAACGCTGCCCAAGCCCGGGGCTGGTAACGCTAAATCTGAGGTCTTTGATGAGTTATGCAGGAGCTCTGCTAATTCATTCACTCAGGTAAACTTGTGTCAACCTTCAAGGCCAGGATTAGCAGCCAGGCTGAGCAGAGTGATGGGCAGGAGCCCTGTCCTACTGCTGCTGTTAATGTTAGGAAAGCCAAAGCACACGACTTGGGTACCTGCATTGTGTCCATAGTGCTCTCCCACTCCCTGGGGGGATCACACCTTACACACTGGTAGCACAGTGTCTCCCTTCTGCTTGGCATGTGCTAGATATGAAACCTTCTGTGAGCACCAGCCAGCTGCAGGAACCTTTTGGGCTGGGGCTCACAAAGAAGACAAATCCCCCCTGGCATCCCAGTGCCACCACTGCCAGCTCTTCATTGCACCACTCACCCCAGGTCATGTTTGCACTGGGAGATGGGAACCTTGGGGGCTCTGACTGCAGGAGCAGCACTGGGGCAGGATATTCCAGGAGAGCAGCAGCAGAAGAGAATCAGGTCAGAAACACTTGCCAGAAGCCAACAGTGATCTTGCTTCCATCTGCTGACAGAAACTCTGACAACTGTGTATACTCTGCCTGATTTCCCCAGTCCAAATAGTCTTAAAAATAGGAGTAGTTTAGCTTTTATGGGAGCTGGCCCTAGAGAACAGAAAGTTGAGTAGACCAAACAGTGACCATGGAGGAAGACTCCTCACTCTCACGTCTCTTCAGCATAACAGGTCCAGAAAAACAAATGCATCCATCAGACCATTCCCCTGAAGAAGGGAAATACAAGGAGGGAGGGAGAGAGGAAAAGAGAGAGAGACTTTGTTCTATTTTTAAACACTTGAGAATGGCTCCAGAACTACTGAGAATGGCATGGAAAGCACTCAGATGGAAAAAAAACCCCTCACCCAAGTACACATCCAGACTCTGAGTGACTTCACTGTGGGCTTTGCCCTCCACCACACTAGAAGGGATGTTTTCTTTCCCTCTCACTGGGCTGGCTCATGGCCCCAGCTGAGAGCAGAGAGGGGCCTGCTGCACTGCCCAGCTTCCCTCTGCTCCTCCCCACCACCTCAGCTCTGAGCCCCACACGACACCACAGCTCCCTTTCCCAGCTGCTGACCCCTTCTCCTTCCCTTGGCCTCCAAGCCCTGTGGACACTGGCATTCCTGCTGCAGATCCCAGCACATTGCAGGGCAGAGCAAAAGAGGAGACAGAGAAGAACTGTGTGATCAGCAGAAGCCCAGAAAGGATGAACTTACACTCTTGTTCTGAACTGCAGAGGATGTGCAGGGCAAAATTCTGAGTGATGTCAAAGGGTTCAGCATTTTCATTCATTTTCCTAAACTCCTATAATTATCACAACAGTCTGGCAAAATTTAGGAGAAACTTATTTAAGATGTGAGAGTAGGCTTTTTCAATCATGGTCTGGGATTTATGCAGGGTTGGGAGCTAAAAATTACAGCTGAGTTATGGATTTCATCAAAGAATATTCTATTAAAATGAAAAATGAAATAACTATTCAGATGCTAATACAAAACAGGTGTTGGGCTTTAAACACGAGAGCATTTTCTGGTTTACCACATTAATATTATGGTTAAGACATACTGTACTGATTACAGCTTTAATTTAATAAAAGTCAGTGGTGCAGAGCATCATATCCTTTATTTTCACATGGAAGTAAAGAAGGAAAGGAAGAAGAAGGAAACCAGAAAAAAAACAAAGTGAAATTCACCTCAGATTAAAGCTCACTTCAGGGATAGCTGGGGACAAGGGTTCCTAACCAGGGAAAAACTGCTCAGCTCAAGGGCTTTCACACAGTGTCAGCAGCTGCATCCCCCTTCTCCATTCACTATTTTCCCTTCTATTTTGGGAGAAATAGGGCAAGAATCATATGGAAAGAAGAACCTAGCATTTGTGGAACAGGGCACACTGCCCGCTTAGGTCAAGAGGAAAAGGCAAAGACAATTAAAATTAAACAAAAAGAGATATTATTTTAGAAAAGTGGGGGAAAGGTATAATGAAATCCTGATGCAGTGGATTAAAAAAAATAAAATTTCAAGAATTCTTAGAAGCACTGGCCAACCTTAAAACCAAATAGGAGGTAGAGGGAAAGAGGAAGAAACAGAGAACACAAAAATATGGATCGCTGCTCCTGGTGGTGTTTGGAAAGTCGTGCCTGCCCAAACCCTGGGAACAATAGCAATAACGTTCCATTGTCTCTAGGTTTGAGAGCCACTAAGACTAATGAGTTCATTTATAGCCCTGATGGAAGTAATTAAATCTGAAAATCAAAGCACAACATTCTTGTTTAGTGCTCTCTGAAACCAATATTCTAATGGAATGCTATCAGCAGCTAATTGAAGCACTAATCTTGCCCAGGGTTGGGCCCATTGCCCAGATGGCTCATACATCATTTTCTAGTCTGGCAAGCAACATATTGCACTGGCTGGATAAAGCTGTGATTAGATACAGCTATAGGATACGAATTTTTCCAATCAATATTTTGATAAAATTGGCATTTAACGTCAATCAGCCAATAAACTTCTTCCTGAACACAAGGACGAATTCCTGGCTTTACAAATAAAAAATCTGCTGCCTTGTACAAATAGGAGTTCCTACCAGCTGGATAGCAACAGCAATTCAGAAACATTCACAAGACAAACGCCCAGTGAGTGCTGTGAGGAACACGGGGAAGCTGAAGAGCTTAATCCTCCTCCCAGGGTTGAACCACTTAACAAATAAAAGTCACAATTTTCTGCTGTAACATGTCCTTTCCACAGGTTTTTACGTATTTTATGCTCTGTCAGAGGGAGGGGAGCAGGAAAGTGCAGCCACGTATGAGGCACATCTGACGGGGATGTCTGAGCAGCTGTAGGGACAAGGGGATTTTCATCATTTAATGTGCTTGGGGTGCAAGATTCTGCTGTTCTCAGAACTGCAAATTAAAAGTATCAAGGGCCACCTTACCAAACTTTACATCCAAGCAGAATGACTGCTATCATTTCAGATCAGCATATCAAATTGTAAACTAGGTTTTCCTGGCAGGTTGTTAATTCCTTTCTTAAAATTCAGTAATAGGACAGTCGCTGGCATTTGTTTTAGTTATTCAGCAGCTTTGCCCTCTGTTCTCCCCTCTTCCCACAGTCTGCACATTCAGGTATGAATTTCCCTCAGCTCTGTGGTGTGTTTTCCCCCAGCCAGACCCTCAGCTGGTGTAAATCAGCAGAGCTCTGCAGTGTCAGAGGAGCTGTGCCAGCTCCAAATGGGCTTCTGAGCGCCGTGCACTGGGGAGCGGGGACTCAATGAAGCAAGATAACTGGAAAAACATCCTTAAGGACTCCAGTGATCTGTGTCTGCACTCTCTGAAAATGCTGTTTGAACTTCAGCCTTGAGCCATGAATTAAGGACTATTCCCAGCACATGTTTTTTTCCTGTCAAGCACTGCATGAACCCTGGAGTTTGCGGGGGCACAGATGCTGTTACGCTTCGGTACTTGAGCTTGCTGCTCACACAAGCCTTTGAAAGTGTACAACTGCCTGTGCCAGCACCCAGTCCTCCCCAGAAGGCATAAATAATCTCAGGAATATCCTCGTTTACTGATAGTTCTGCTGCAGGCTGGTCAGATGGAGTCTTTTGAAAATTATTTAATTTCTTTAAATACCAACTGAGATATGGCTTAATGCCAGCAAAAGTCCAAATGCAGCATTAGCTGGAGACCTAGCAGGAGGCAGCATGAGAAGACAAGAATCTGCCTTGAAAGGTAGTAGAAGTGGGAGAACTAAACATCTATGTTCACCTGGAACTTCTTTTTTAGTATGCACATCAAATATTTGGTATTTCCAGCCCTTCGCCCTTAATATGTATTTTATTTGTTTTACTCAGTGCACCAAGAGGAAGCATTTTTTTCCCCAGTATATATCTCAGAATCAAGTAAACATACAGAAACAACAGCAAACTAAAACTCTGGGATTTTTCTAATACCTCAGGCTGTAAATCTGACATTACAGACCCCAAGCAAAGTTGTCAGCTGGCCCAAATGATTTCTTGCTCTGTTCCTCCACTTTGTACCTGGGCAGTTGCCACCACATGGGGGATCATCCAAACTCAAACCTGAGGCATGGAAGGGTGAAGTTGGCATTAAATACCCACCACGTGCTCCACTTCTTCAACTCTCCTGCCTATCACATGCCCACACCTGACTGGGGCAGGATGACCTGGCAGGGCACAGATCTGATATCAATGACAGTGCAACCACATTTTTCAGTGCAAAGGAAACTTGAGAACTAAGTGACAGGTTTAGCAGTCGGGGATGTGATCCTGCTTCTTCAGGAGCCCTACTGAACAGGAGCAGAGATTAACATCTCTGGGGGATTCAGGTTCCTGGGAAGCCTTCCTCGACAGGCATAAAAGCAAACCCCTGAGGAGTCACTGAATACGGGTGGTTTACAATACATTTCTTTCTGTAGATTGAAGGGTGGTTTCAGATACAACAGGTACCCCAACATTGGCATCGTTCCCCAGGAGCCTCCTGAAGATATCACTGACCCACTGGCTCTTGATGGTGAGGGATGTAACTGTCCCTACTCCCCTCCAAGGTGCTGCGTTACCAGGACACACTTCTGGTCACCACGTCCATTTAAGTTCTTAATTAGGCAGAATCATTCCACTCATTTGCACAGAGAAAACAACCCCACAGGCGATTTTTTTTTTTTTCCTAACCAATAATTAAAAGGCTCAGGGAGTGATCCTTCAGCACAGCTCAATACAAAAAGTATTCAAGAGTGTCTTGGGATGTGCTCCAAGTGCTGCCCGTGAGGTGTGAGCAGGTGCTGTGGCAGCAGGGGAAGGAGTGGGATGGGGATGGGGAGTGATGTTCAGCAGCTCAGCCAGAGCTGTTAAGAATAATGAACTTGACCTTGTCAAAGGCCGTCATCACTGATAATAACAAAGTTCAACAGCGTTATTATGGGATTTCACAACTGCTAACCTTTATTGCCGGAGGGTTAATTGTGACCTTCCTTGTGTCTCCTTCACACCTAATTAGGTTTCTGTTGTAAAGAGATAAAGGAGTGTTTGTATCAGTGGGGCATCTTTTTCTGCAGCTCAATGAATTCATGAAAGAGTGAGATTGTTAAGTGAGAGACAGAGAGAGGGGAGGAAATACAGAAAAAGGCAGGAGGCATTAATAGACTTTAGAATAAAATCCTGACAGATTCAAATTGATTCTGCTGCCTGAGAAAATTGAGTGCGGAGGGAATTAGATTTATGCACTGTTAAATGTAACTGCCTGGCAGTATCCATACAGAAGGCTGTTAAAATGGTAATCTTTAGAGATGTATGAAAATTGTGTGTGAATAGACCGATGAACCATCACTCGGAGCATGTCTCTTCCAGCCGAATAACACAAGACAGCATTATTATTATTAATAATGTATTACAAACACTGTGCATTATGTATGTAATTTAATCACAGTATCTAAATGTATAAACAACAGCACAGGCACTCGGTAAGTTTTTCGTGCTTGTGGCTATATATTCACTTTTTCTCTTTTAGGACCCCCTGAGGACATGGGAGTGCTGCTGGCAGCCTGGTGCAGGTTGTGCCCAGGCAGATGGAGGCCTTGGCACCCAGAGGGGGAGAGTCTGGCTGGTGTGAGGGGCTGTGGGGGGTGATGGGTGTCCCTGGTGCCTGGGGCTGCAGTGTGTACTCAGGGCAAGGGCTCCCCTCCAACATGTGAGCAGGCAACCCAAGCATCTCTGATGGGATTATATTGTGGTTGTTTTATCTTTCTCAGCTGAAAGTACCTGGCTGGTGAATCTTCTAAAGGCTAATTTCTAGCAAGAGGCACAGAGCACACCAAGTCAGGCAGAGTTTTGAGTTAGCATCAAGGAAGCCAGAACAAGTTTCTAATAAAGGTGTCTATGGCTCGGACTGGAGGGAAAAATCAAGCTAGAAATAACTTCTTGATTCCTCTATTTGAATTCAGATGGGTGATTCTTATGTCAGGCTTATCCCTGGCATCAAAGCAACTGAGAGTGAGACAATGTTATCACTGATGACGGGGACAATCACTGATTGATCTTTCACAACCTGATTTAGATTAGACACTGTCTAATGAGTTCTTTTTATAACTCTCATGGTTGGATGTTGTCTCTACTCACATCTGGAAGTGCACTCGCTGCAGTAATGGAGCTGTTGCTTCACCCCCTCAAGCAGAGGGGGCTGTAAAAAGCTGTAAATCCAGAAATACTTCTGGGAGAGCCACACAGTTACTTCCTTTGGACCTCTCTGGTGCCAGGTTCAGGCTCCTCACATACCTCCTTCCATTAAGAAAATGCCATTTCTACACAGGACATTAATTCACTGAAGTTTTGCAAAGCAGCATCACCATTTCCCAGGTCCACCCCAACAAACCATCAGCCAGTGCTCAGTGCAAGGGCCCAACCAAAGCCTCTCACAGCCCCAGACAGCTCTTATTTGCCAGCTGTGGGGTTATCTTGAAAGGTACTTCATGGTATTTTGTGAACTTTATTCCATCTGGTTCCACCTCAAATTGACAGGAAAAGCAAGTGCTCTGGGAATGTATTAAAACTGCTTAAATAGGCATATGCAATAACATGTTGACAAAAACAAATGGGGAAAATATTCCTGGGTATATTGCTCTGTGGAGATAAGTACACTGGCAAAAGCAAGTGTTGTTTTATTTACCAGACCAGCTCATTTTCAGACTGGCTTTCTATAACAAAAGGGTTTAATAATATTGTTGAAAGCAAGAAAGATGCCTATAAATAGGACCAAGACCTGTCTGTGGAACTTCTACATGAAACTTTAATGGCAAGAGAAACAGCCTTAATGTATCACACTTGGCGAATTCTTTATTGCATTCCTGCCTGCACTAACTTAATGTGAAAGCAGGCAGCAGAATCAATAAAAGATTTCTTTTATGTGTTCACAACTCAGTTTTCTTAAGGCTTCTCTCCTTAAAAGCCTGGGTACTGGTCCTGTGTTACCCCTGTTGGTCCATGCTTGGACTCAGGGAGAGTAAAGCACTGCTTACCAACACCTCTGCCTTGCCCTGGACAGGGATAATTGGTCATTCCAGCCAAACAAAAGGCAGTATTTTCTTCAAAGAAAAAAACAAACAATCCAGCTTAGAGCTTTCTCTAGTAACCTTCACCTCCCACCACAGTGATCCATTAATAATTATTTTAAGTTCATTTTTGTCTCTCCTTCCTCCTCAATCCCTCCCTCTTTAAATCTCTGCAGTTCCTGTAATACAAAAGCAGCAGGCCTAGCCTGAGATTCCTCAGGAAGACTCCAGAACTGCATTTCTATTCCTGGCTGCTGCACATGTTTACATGGACATCTGAGGAAGATTATAAATATATTCCTAGAACTACACAGGAATATTTCTAGTTGGTGCCACTGCTCATCAGTCAGGCACCTCAGTGGCTTTATGGTGTGCACGTCTCTAGTCACAGCTCCTGTGCTCCCAGAGGTTTTATTTGCCTGTAGGTGCATCCCTA
Source organism: Pachyramphus minor (assembly GCA_013397135.1). Lineage (NCBI taxonomy): Eukaryota > Metazoa > Chordata > Aves > Passeriformes > Tyrannidae > Pachyramphus > Pachyramphus minor. The sequence continues at coordinate 410,093 of VYXB01004899.1, forward strand.
GAGAAGGCAGTAGAAAACACCACATATCCCAAAGTGCTTCTACCACTCCACAGTCCTGTAAAAGACTGGAATTTGCAAAGGGAGCCTGAGGGAATTCAGCACCCAAATCCTACTGATGGTACTCTCAGCCTAGAGGACGACTGCAGTGTTGATGAATTCCCAAATATTTCACAGCAGAGCCAATAATAATAATATCATGTTACTGAATAACTCACAAGGGGAAGGGCTGGGCAAAGCATGTTTTCAGCTGGAATTTGAAATGCACTGGAAAGCCCTTTGCAGAGGGGCTGAGTGGCTGTTCCAGGCAGGAGCAAAGGGTGTTAAAAGGGCCTGGAGTCTGCACATGAACAGGGAGATGGGGAAAAGGCCAGGGAGGGAATGTACATCCACCTGAGGTACTGAGAAGAGACTTGAACAGCTGATGTAAATCTCAGCGATGACAGCTCGGATGAGAATCTCTCCTGCCTCTCCCTCTCTCACCATCTTATTTCACTGCCAGTATTACAGGCTGTCACTGCACCCACAGTGTTTAAAACCCAGCTCATGCTTCAAGGAAAATCACTTCCACAGCAAGTACACACGGAGCTGCCTTGGATGTCTCGCAGCCCCACAAGAGGCGGGCGATGGTGGTGCCTTCCAGAGGGGTTTGAGTCTCGTGGCCAGAGGAACAGACTTCCCAGTCCATCACTCCTCGCTGCCAGGGTTGGTGGGTATGTCCTAAAATGGGTCTGCAGCTGTAAGAGCCCCAGAGCCTGAGCAGCCAGAGTGGGCACCAGCTCTGCCCTCCCGGCGAGGCAGAAGTGCCAGCGTGGGAAGCACCAGCCCGGCTCCACACCAGGGCTGGGCACATCCTCCTCATCTGCAGACCAGGCACATCCACCCGGGGAGGAGAAAAAGAAAATCACAGGCAATTTGTCAGAGCATTAGCTGATAACTCAGACAGAAATGTTAGATCTGGAGGCACGGCTCGGGGCTGCAGGGGGAATGGTATTGAGTCTGACAGATCCCCGATGACAGATCCACTCCCTCTCCCAGGGGCAAGGCTACATTTAGATACACTTAAAGTTTCATTCCAATTCCAGAGTAATGCAGCAAGTGGACAACAGGGAAAGCAAGGGGGAGGTTTGTGGAGGAAGAGGGAGCTTGCGTGATTTGACTTCTCATCCCACCCCTGTAATTGTGGCCTAATTATTTCCTTTAAAACTCATTGACTTCACCACGGTAATTATTACTCAGGCTTAGAAATAAATATTCCTTCTGCTCAGAGACAGCCATTCCTGCCTACTTAATGCTACTTATTCACTGTAATAGCTCAGAGTCCAGATTTAGACAACAGTGAATTCTTCTGAGGCTCGATGAAATGTTCCACAGATATCTTCCCACCACCTCTGGCTTCCCAGCCAGTTGTATCTATTCATCATCCTTCAGGAAAAGATTTTAAGCACCTTCAGTTTATTTTTTTTTCTTCTTCTTCTGGGTATTCCTAGCATCCAGCACAAAGCTGTCTTGAGCCTTCAATGATAACTGTTAAGTAGCAAATAATAGTAATAATTGGAGCATTTCTAACTGGGCTGTAGTTTTCAAATGTGGGTGCCTAAGGAGGTGTGTTACCACTGAACATGGCTCTGCCCCTAATTCATTTGAGTTGCCTTGAAAATGCCACACTTGCAGTTGTATTTAAGCACCTAAACAAAAAAAAGTCTTCATTTTTGGAGAGGATGAAAATAAATGTCAGTAGAGCTTGAGACTGACACCTCTGAGCATCAGGACAACTTGTACCCATCTTCAAGTGTTTATTCTCAGTTAGATGGCTTTCTTCATGTCTGCATATGAAGATGCTGACTCTTTCTATCTGGAGATGTTCACATGTTTCATTTCCCTTTATCCCTGTTTCCACACCATTCAGCACCGGACCTCATTTCTCTGAGCACGTTTAGCATTTCTCAGCTCTTGCTTAATGATTTACTCCAGCCAACAATTCTGTGGTGAGTGGCAACTCGTGATCCCAGATACAGCTGCTCACACATGCAGAAATCCTCCTCTGGGGGCTGAGGGAAAAGCAGCCTGCTGGGGAATGGCATTCCCACTGTGACTGGTGACTCCTTGGCTGGCTCGTGTAGCATCTGCAGTATCCCAGAGATCAGCAGGAGGGGTGAGCTCCACAGCACACACCTCCCAGGAAGGCTTTTCTCCTGCCTTCCCTCAAGACAGGGAGATCACTGTGTCATTTCTGAATGTCTTCCCAGCTTTTCCACGTTGTACTGGGACCACCAGCTCCTGGGTTCACAGGGAACATGACTGTGTGCAATCCACACAGTGGCTTTCAGGTGGCTTCTTCCTCACAAATTATGGACATCAGCTTGGTCAACACTAGGAGAAACCTCCTTGTTTGACTGTGAGTTTTTAACTGGATTTTCCTTTTGTGATTTATGATAAGTTCTGGGCTTGCCAAGCACTGATACCTTCATGGGAAAAAAGGCACATTTTGTTTGAGTTTTCACCGAATCAAGTGAAATTCGGACAATTTTTTTTTTTCCCCAGCACATGGTTTGGCCACCAGTTTGTCAAAACTGAGCCTGGTTAACACTGAAACTTTGCAAACTTCAGCATAAACTGAAGGAGCTGTGCAGCCCATTGGTTCTGACAGCACTGAGAGCACCTACCTTGCCCCCCAGAACACTCCATTAGGCTGTATTACCTTTCAGGCTGCGTATTCCTTTGTCTCCTGCCCACATATTTCCACTTGGGAATGCTGTGCATGAATTCAGCTAAAAGCTGCTTGACTTTTGGCGGGTGACCAGGCCCAGCTGCTCTGGTGGCTCTTGGTGTGTTTAAAAGGGCACCGAGGCTCTGCTGAAACAAGCACAAGTGCTCCCAGAGCGCCGTGTCCCCAATGAATCAGGGCCACAACAAGCAGGAGGGGAAACAGGAGCCCATTTCATCCTGGACACGTGCAATAATTTAAAGAACACCCTCCTACATCCCAGCTAGAGCACGGGGTGCAGCTGCTCACTGTCAGCACACTGAAGGCTGAAGGCAAAGGCACAGTGGAGGTTAAACCAGAGCATCATTTGCCAGGGAGTGGGAGCCATTAACCTTTCCACTGGCACTCGCAAGGAAGAGCTGGAAGATAAACACATTGGGTAGGAAACAAATTGGTTCATTCCAACGCTATTAACGTGCCTGCCCTTGGAGGCCACGTTTGTGCTTTTGGAAAATTACCCGTTCGTGCATAATGAAGTGAGATGCAGCTCACCGACTGCCAGCAGGGTGCAAAGCCCACAATGAGGATTTATAGCAGGTGCCTAATTCTCTAAACATTTGCAAATTAAGTATTTACAGGCGCAGTGCTGGCTATTTTATTGCCAGTTTAAGTTACCATCATTTGGGCTTTTCATTTTGCACTGAAACTGAGCCGAGCATTTAATACCCCTGATGTGTAATTTATTCAAGTATAATTTGGTGATGTTCCAGTGGGAATTAAGGCAATGCCCAGAGACCCTAATTATGACATGATGACACATAAACATAGGGAGAACTCCCCTGTCCTAAAGAACACATTCTTAGCTGACAAAAAGAGGAAGAGATTGTAAGAGACACTGCAGAGTGGTGAAATGTTTTAAGGAAAGTTTGAATGACCGGCCCAATGACACATGAAAAGTCTGTTATCGATGGAAAAAAATCCAGATCTCCTTTCCTACACACTTGGGGCATTAAAGTAGGTTTTCCCACCTGTTCACAGAGGATGGGTGACTCTCCCAGCCTGAAGACCCTGGACCCCAGTGTTACTGAACACAGCCACAAAGCACACCCCAGCTACTGAAAAAACTCATTTCCTTGGGGAGTTGCCACAGCTTACAAGTGAGTTAATATAAAGATTTCAAGGAATACTGCAGAGACAGAGCACTCACGTGAGGTGAAAGTATGGCTAAAACAGAATACATCACCTAAATACTCCTACTGCATCTCTTTCCCATAGAACACCCAAGAAAAATGTGGGAATTCACTCTGTTGTGAGTTCATAAGAGAGATTTTGCGCAGCAGCAAAGGAACCAGATTCCATGACCAAAGGGATCCATTTCAGGCTAATGTTGCTGTGAAAACACATTTTACAGTCTGTGCAAATGAACACGAGCATTCCTACAAGTCGCCCAAGCAGTTTAAACAACTTTTTTCCACAGAAAGACTGTTTTTCATACTGCACCGTTTTGTTCAGCTATTTCCAGAAGCAAAAGCTCCCACGAATTCTGCTGAAAGACCACTCCCCAGGTGGAGGATCAGCCCAAGGCACCTCACAGCCACTCCCTGCCAGTGGAATGGGGACATCAGGAACAGCCCAAAGCCACAGAGATGTCACAGCCACCCGTGTGGATGATGTGTGGTGATATTTGTACCCAGTCTGTGGGGTGTATCTTGTTTGACCACTTCCCACGTGCCACGGGCAGATCGATGGCTGTACCTGGAGGAGCAGCAGCTCATCCCTGAGGAGGAGCTGTCAGTGCTCCATCAAACCCCAGCTTGATGTGTTTAATATTCCCTCTCTCCTGCCACAGCTGCTGCAGCCTGGCTGGACCACGGGAATGGGCTGTTTGCTTTGGAAGGCATCCAGTTCCCCCCGCAGCTCCATGCACAGCCAAAGGAGAGCGTGGATGGTTGGTTGACTTTCAGCCATGGAATGGCTTCAAAACTCCGTGTAAATGACCCTCAGGAGGAGCACGGGATGAAGTGATTCACACTGGTGTTCTTGCAGGTGGAGGGAGCACGTCTGCTTTTCTCAAAGGGAAGGAGCAGGGTCTCTCTCCCTGCCCGAGTGGCTGGTGACATATTCAACCTGCCAACCTCCTACTCTGGATCCACCGGTCAGCCCTCTGGCTGGAAGAGAAATAACCTCCCTGCCTTTCCCCTTCAGGCTTTGAGGAGCCAAAAGTTTGGAAATAGAGGAAGAGAAAGGATTACTCATTGATTTAAAATGTGGCTTTGAACCAGGCCTGAAGTGTTATTCCAGGGCTCTCGTAATGAAACACGTACGGGGCACTTGCTGCTTTTGCACTCTGCTGAGCAGCCCTGGAGCTCTGGGGCTGCTGCCCTTCGAGAGGTGTGTGACACACATCACTGCACATCCAGAGAAACACCCTCCCTGGCAGGTTCTAGCCCAGCCCCACTGGGACAGGTCACAAAGAGAGCTGTGCACCATTAGGTAGCTGGAGGACAGAACTGCAGCACATTTCTTGGATACCTAATCCCTCAGTTGGGTTTCTCTCCTCAGGGAGGTCTCCACATACCCAGAGGAGTTTCCCTAAAAATGACAAGAATTGGACTCAAGTGTGAAGCCATGTCCTCAGGCAACATGTGGAGGACCTTACCTGGTGTAAGGATTCCTCCCACCAACTCCCATTCCAGTACCCACTGCCGGCAGAATCCCAAGCAAATCAACTTAAGGGACATGACTTACACAAACAGATCACGAGATATGAAGTGTCTCTCTTGGCCACATCACCTCCTAGACCAAACCAAAATAGAAACTGCCTTTTGGCATTGTCCAGACACTTGTGAAAGGAGCAGACCTGTCTTTGCTGCACATAAATTCAGGTCCTGTGAATCAAGATAGAAAAATCTCACACCCTGCCTACCACAAGGTTTTTAAAGATGAAGAACAACTAATCCAGATGAATTCATGCTACACCCTGGGAGCCACTAAACATATTAAGTATTTCTGGTCTGCTGGAAAGTGGATAAAATTACATCATTATGGGAAAACTGTTAATGCACAGTGGTTCAAGAAAGAGGTGAGGAGGTGTAGAAAGCAGACAGGACTGGAACAACTACTGAGCACTTAAGCTGTTTTCCAGCCAACATGCATTGAGAATGCATTTTCAAGTGTAGCAAGGGATGCTGTCAATAACTGGTGAGTAAGCCCTGATGCCAAGTGCTGCATATAGGTTTAGAACAATTGACATTTGTAGAGGTTAAAATGGAGATTTTTCATCCATAAGATGCTACTTTGGTTCCTTCCTAAGATGCTGAATGGAACACAGGTACCTACAATGGCAGATTCAGAAGAGCTGTTAACACAAGAGCAGCATTCAACAGCACCTGTTTTCCTGCAAGGAGCTAAGTGGGGAAGCACACACAGGTCTCCAATTGTTTTCCTTAAACCAATGGTACTGCCTGTCCATTTACTCTCGTGAATTCCCCTCTTCTGGGAAAGCCAGAAATGGAAAGGCAGGCAGAATTTTCCACATTGCAGTTGAATTTGGTGACAAAGGGAACAGGTCAAGGCTGTGTGACTTCAAAAATCCCATTCACTACCTGGGGCTGAAGCAGTGACAGGAAAACAAGCGCAGAGATGGAAGACACAAAGTGCCATTCCACCCTCCCAAGATCAAAATGTATCCCCCTGCACCAGCAGAAAGCTTATGGACTATTTACAGGCCTCAAGCACCTTCCCTTATTGAAAAATATGTAGCATTTAATTCCCTCTGTTTAAATCTTCCTGACTTGAAACTGTTGTTAAGTGACTTCTTTGGAGTGTCTGTTTTCCCTTCACAACCACGATTCTCATCTTCCTGAGGCTTTACACACGTGGAAAACTTGGGATGGTAAAGGGCTTGAGTTTTAACCACAGTGTGTTATAAATACACAGGGAATTATCTCCTCATTTTTAAAATCATTAATCCAGATTTTTATGGAACTTCTGTATGGATTTAGGGAATCACCTCATTAAACAACATGGGAGGAAAAATGAAAGAAGTGTTCAGTGAAGTATGGGCTGTGCATCAATAGAAGAATCCTTACAGTTCATCCAGATCAGGTCTGACAAAAATGAAGGATCCACATCAGATCCACCACACGCTGTTGATGCTGTTTATCTTTGTTTTCAGCATCTCTCTTTCATCCTTGTGATGTCTGAGGATTTTCACAAACTTTGGAAAACACACTGAAGTCAAAGACTTGGGATTGGCATTATTTCAAACCACTTCTACTTGTTTGACTTTCAGGATAGATACAAGCCAAGATATCCAGCACTACCCAACATTTTTGCCTGTCTTCAGTTCTAAAAAGCCTCTTTTGTCAGAGACAGGATGCTCAACACTTGCAACATCAGATCCTGACGGGAGATCCAGTTGGGCATCCTCTGAGCTGGAGGCCCCATCAGAGCCCTCTCTGCTGGGCTTGCTGGCTTCATTATCATCAAAGAAAACAATCTGCTGTCAAACTGTGAAGAAACAAAACCAGGATTGGCTTCACCTTCCATTTACAATCACTTGACATCCTGACTTTGGCTTCCTGGTGTCTGCCCCATCCAGCACACTCCAGCTTAGGATAAGGGTGTTGTTTTGCACTGCCCACTTTATTCCTTAGTTTAAAAGCAGGTGAAGGAGGAAGCAAAGTGGTGGGTGTGGGCAACCAGCCCTGCCCCAGCTCACCCAAAATGCCTCAGCCACGCTGAGGGATCCTCACACATGGGATCCAAACGTCAGGACACAGGACAACCCTCCGGAGCGCTGAAAGGCACCACTGACAGGAGCCTCCCCCCTTTCCACCCTGCACACTCCTTCTCCTCCAGCTGATAACCCTGGGGGGAACCTGCCCGAGGCTGAGAACAGCCCCACCCCGGGCTCTGGGCAGGGCCGGGTGTGGTGGTGGGAGCCACAGACAGTTGTCAGCCCTTACATCTCTTAATTATTACCAGCCTGGCTCCCCCAATGCTCACATTTTTTCACAGTTACTAAATAAGTTAATCACTTCATGAACAAGGAATCTGCAGATGCCTTTGAGGCTTTGTTAACATAGTGCCTAAGCCAGCTTTACACTCTCTTCTAATCCTCTTTAAGACCGTATGAGGCAGTGAAGTAGCCTATAATCAGTTTTTAAGGTTATAGACAATATCCCCACTCAAGCTGGTTGCCTAGAGCAACAGTGCAGGAACTGAATACTAGCAATGAGATTGGATTACTTGCCTTGTTTATTCATCCATATATATTTATCCTCTGCTCTGCCTACAGCAGAAGTGGGGATTTTTGCAGCCTGTGCCTTACATGTCTGGATGCAGAGCAGAATTTATGTAAAAAAATGCAGACAGGCTTCAAAAATTAATCTCCTTCCATTTCTGATTCTCCCCTTTCCCACTCCACCTCAATACCTGAAGGTTCAAAACACTCCCAGAAGTGAGATTGCTTGCAGTGTGTCTCAGCAGCAACAACAGCCTCCCACTGCTTCACATCTACATGTGAAAACCCTCTTCCAAGAGTGACCAGCAGCGTTTCAGCATCCTGAGCTGCCTCCTGGCCCAGTGCCCACTCACCAGCAGGAGCTGCTTCTGCACCTTCATGAGGACCTGACCCAGCCTGACCTACAGGAACCCCCAGATACCATCTGTATAAAGCAAATTGCTCTGCATTTGAAATGCAGATCTTTAACCAGAGTCAGAGGAACTTTTCTGTCCAGTCCTGCCTGCAGTGGCTCTTCAGATTGCCTGGTGTAGCTGGTGTTAAACCCACACTTCTTCCTTAGAAAACGAGGTGATCCAAGAACCCCATTATGGGTGGAAGACTCAGAGCAGTGATGCTCTGACTGCAGTCAGGGACTGCCCAGTTTGTACTGACAGATGGCCAGAGAGCACTGAAGCAGCATCTTGAACAGAAACTGCCTGTGTGCTTCCCCACACCTACCAAAGCTTCAGTGCAGAGGTTTAGAGAAACCTGTCAGAAGGTCCAGTCGAGTTCTGTGGAACAACCTCCAGGAAGATCTATTCTAACTGCAAGAATAAATTTCAGTGGGGTTCTGGTACCCCATTAGCCTCTTTGAAAACCCCAAAGTGCACAGAGAAACCCCGTCCTAGTGCTGCCATGTTTCTGCTCATCTGAGTCTTTTTGAAGTTCACACCTTCTGCATCAAATTTAATCAATCTCTCATATGCAGAGACAAAACACCTGCTTGGAGCTTTCTGTAACTGCAGCCTGTACAGGACCCCCAAAATCAGTCATTAGGGTAATGCTGAAAGGATCTTCACCTCTAACATTGCAGAACTTCCCTGGAACTCGGCCGTGGCCGGAGCTGACCTCTGCTGTGCAGCAAATACCATTTATCAGAGTCACCTCTCAAAGAAGAAATAATTCACCCTATTTCCTCCCACAACCAGAGCATCCCACCCTTGTGCAGCCCTGGCCCATGACAGCTGGGTTTTATTACACATCAGCTCACCCAGGCTCTGGAAGCTCTTGGGGAAAGAGGGGCTGTGGGAAGGTGGGATGGGGGGCCAGGTCTCAGGGGGATCACCGCACATTTTTTAACGTTATTCAGGACAGGTCACTTTGTAACTCACTTCCTTATGAGTAAAATATTGTATTTGTTCAAGAAAAGAGATCAGAGGCTTGACAAATAACAAATTTGCCAAGGAAGTGATTTTTAAAGACATGTAACTGAAGGGCAGATGAACCTGGCAGGCAGCTGTTACTGAAGCAAAGAGGGTGAGGGGCTGCCAGGTTGGCACTAGGAGGATAATCTAAAAAAGAGTTCAAGATACTGAGTTTCTGTTAAAATTGTTAAAATCAAAGGCCTTGTTTTGGCAAGGAAGAAATGCATCCCTTCAATATTTTCAAAAAGAAACATTTTGACTTTTCAGTTTGCAGTGTGTTTTTTCCTCACAGTAAAAGTCACCCATATTAAGAGGAAAAGGAGGGGTTAAACAACCCCAAATCAAAACAGAATGTTTCATTTTGCGTCTAACTGACATTTCAGCCTGACCCAAAATGAAAGTTTTGTGGGTTTGCTTTTACTGAAAAAAGGGGAAAACAAAAATATGTCTCAAACTGCCACAAACCCTTTCCCCTCACTCATCCCACCTTGGAACCTGCCTTCAATCTCTGCACTAACAGAAAGCACCAGCAATTCTCACACACTACTGCTTCATTTCTGGCACTGTCCCCCAGCTGGGGACCAACAACCTGAGCTGTTTGTGCCCCTCTACCTCTACCTGTTTGTGCCTGTGAAGTGTCTCCAGAAGAAATCCAGTGCCACATCCTGTCTCTGCTTTTCCCAAATCCTCAGAAAACAGATGTGCCCCGATGGGGGACCCTCTCCTGCCCCAGGCCCCCGTGGGTTCCCCTGCAGGTGGCACTGCAGGAGCATCTGAGACCCCCACAAGCCGAGAGGAGCCTCTGCATCCTCCTCTCCCTCTGCCTTATCCCTGCACTCACATCATTTCCTTGGCCTACTTTCTATTTAGGGGTTTTTTTATTTTTTTTCCTCCTCCCAGAGAAATTATTTATCACAGGGATTGCCAGCGCCTAATAAACATCCCTCCAAGAATAAATTTGTTTATCTAAGGTATTTTATTATGCTGCCTCAGATAAAAGAGAGGGGGAAAATAAAAGCCTCCCCAGAATATTTCTGCCTGTGCAAACAGTGGAAGAGCAGTGTCCTTGAGCACGATTTTCAAAGGGGAGGTTTGTCAGAAGCCATTTCAGCTGTTAAGGAATGAGTTATCTTCCAAATGAACAAAGAGAGGTGGCGGCACAGGCCCTGGCAACTGATCCAGTGTGACAGAGACAGATTTAGGAGCCTCAAAGCATTTTGTTCCAGGGGCTGCACTGCCTGTCCTCCTGTTTCACCTTCTGTTTTCATCCAGACTGGGTGGCAGGGGAGGAAGATTGGAAGCATTTTAAATTCAGGCTGCACAGGTTCGAGTAGCAACACAAGACAGCGGGTCATGGAAAATCAGGACTTCTGTCACTCAATCCCACGGTGTTCCTGCCTCTGCTCATCCCGCTCCTTCTGCTGGAGCAGGAGCCTGTTGTCTCTCTGCTGATGAGCAACACAGGAGCTCACGGATCCGCTGCACCAGTCAGGAGCCCCACGCCACAAAGTCATCGAGTCACACCAGCTGGGTCCCTGGCAAGAGCAGCCCTGGGCTGTGCAGGGAGATAATGCAGTGAAAGGAATGCTTATTAGAAGCAGGAAGCCTGGCAGGAGGATTTCTCATCCCAAATACATGGTTTGCAGCAGCATAAATAATGCATGGCAATTGCCAGCATCCTGAAAATTAGTTAAGTAGGTTAGGGGGAAGCGGGGGGAGAAGAAGAAAAAATTATTCACACTGCAATGCTCCTCATTCAGAAGGAGGTAGCTGCTTGTAAGGGGCTTCTCAGTATGGAAAGAGGGGGGCAGTAATTAAAACCTCATCTTCTTTTTGCATGAGGCTGTGCCAGCAAGAGACAGAATGTTTTCCAAGTTGTTGGACCCAACCCTGCAGCTTGCTGCCCAAACTGCAGAGTGTTGTGCTGTCTGGAACATGTATGGCAAATCCTGTACCTAGGGTTGCAGCAGGTCACCCAAAGGTGTGTCTGGCTCTCCCTCCAACAAGACACCTGGAAAACTGCTGCCCACAGCTCCCAGGGCTCCAGAGCCAGCTCAGGGAGTGCTGGCCTGTTTCCCAGAGGATCCACTCTGCTCTGAGAGCTCAAACCACTCACAACTCACAGTCAGGGAGCAGGAGGTGGCATTCCAAAGCTCTGGAAAGCCTTCACTGATCTGGTGCTTTCAGCCTCCATAATTCTGAGGATTCACCAGAGCCCTTGGCACCCCAAGCAGGGCGAGTCCTCAGCTGCTCCTCTCACCCACAGCACCTGGAGACTCCTGCCCCGATCCAGCACTGCTCCCCAAGGCCACAGAGCCAGGGAACAGACACCCAGGGAAGGGCTCCTGCTGGGCTGGGCAGCCCCAGGGGAAGCAGGACCTGTGGGGAGCAGGGCTGTGGGCACAGAGGAGCAGAGCTGGCAGCAGCAGCCCCACCATGGCAGTACAAAGGACAGGCATGAGGCACCAGATCCTCCCCATCTCCAGCATTTCCAACCCATTTCATCTTCGTTTTGGGAGACAGGGTTTGCCACTGAAGCGCTCAGAGCCCCAAGTGTCGCTGTTGGGAACATCCCTTCTGCATGTTTTAACCCAGCCTAAGCAAAAACAATGAGGGTGGAGCCTTTTGGGTTCCTCATGTTCATCCCAGAGCAACCTGAGCCCTGCAGGGCCCATCGGTGCATTGGAGGCCAGCGGCTCCCTCTGACTGGTCAAAAGTAATTTCATTCCCAGCAGCAATTCAAGCAATGATTCCCCCTCAGATCTATCCAAATTCCAGCTCCCACTGAACTCCCCCTCCCATGGCTCCAATCCTCTCCCTAATCTAATAATAATTCCAGCAGCAGTAAAACACAGCCACGCTGGTAGAATGCTTTCTTGTTAGAATGACTCTGTGCACATCAGCAACGACCTCTGTGAAACTGTTACAGTTAAATAAATATCCTAAAAAAATAAATCTGAAAAACCTGCATCTTTTTCCATTTCATTTTGATCACCATGGCTAACTTCCAGCTCCTCTAAGTGCACAGGCCTTTGGAAAATACCAGATATCATGAAAAAATGGTCCCCCAAGGAAAGCTAAGCACTAGGCCAGTGATTGTCTCAAATAATCACCATATGCATGAAAACACACATCTTTCTGCATATGGCACTGAACCCTTCACTCCTGCTGGACCACACATTTGTCTTCCCAGAAGTTTTCCAGGAATGTACTCCCATCCCAACATGCAGGATCCCACTGTCTGCTCCACCAGGCAAGAACATGTCTTCAACACAGCGGCTGGTAGATCTGTCAGCATGACAGGAATTAAAAGCTCCAACTCCATCACAGCTGGGTTCTCCAGAGACTAAAACTCCTTACAGCATGGGAAGCAATTTGACCCAGAAAATACAGAAACATCCCCATCTGGCTTCCTGTCTATCCTGACCCAAACTTTGGATGCCATTCAAAAACACATCAGGGATCCAGAAAACTGCTGGAGTTGCCTCTTTCACACTGAAACAAAGCATCCATTCAAAACATGGCACTTCCCGTTTTATCATGTTACTTCTAGAGGATAAAGTTGCAGGAAAAACAAATGGGACCCAGGGAGCTTCTTTTTCTTTTTTTTTAATGAGAAACCTGTGATTTTCCTCTTCAAAGCCTGAAGGATTCAGCATGAGAAAGGAGAGAAGATGTGTCACACCCTGAACCCACAGCAGTGTCCTTCTCCCAGGTTGGGTTGTGACTCCTTGGCTTTTGCCCTAGGAAGGTGTTCACAAGGTCCAAACCCTTTTTGTAGTCAGATTAAAGGTGTTTTGGTTAGGAAGCTCTTTTTAGCTGGGTCACATCCTCTCTGCAGTTTAACCCCTTCAGGCTGTACTTCAAGATCAAGGAGCTCTGCACAAGGAAACTGCACAAAAACGGGACAAAGCCCCTGCAGGTTTTGCTTCCAACCAGAAGGGTGTGAAAGACTTATGGAGCAGGGGAAGCACCAGATTCCAGAGACAGGTAAGGGTGACAAACCTCCTTTTATATGTTTTTTAAGGATAGCTAGACCCTGGTGTTAACATAAGATAAATGGTAATGCATATGATCAAAAGAACCACCCAATCCATCAGCCACACCAGCGTGAGACATCACAGGGCTGGTACAAACCAGCAGCAAAAGTACTAAGACCAAAAAATCTAAGTTAGAGGCTAAAGAGAAGCCCCTGGTTTAGCTTTTCAACTGAATCAAGCCCCACAAGACTAGGCAAAGGCATGTGCCAGGGAGCATTTACTAACTTCCCTAAATACGTGGACTAGTCCTGAACTTCATGTCCTTCGAGTTTCACTTCATACGGCTCCCACCACCAGGCACAGCACCTCAGATCAAATCAAATCCTCACACAAGGCTTTGCAGTCTTCTGTCCCAGGGGAGTCTGTTGGGATGGGGGACCTCACCTGTGTGTCATTTTTGGATGGCACTCAGCAGAGTGGGAGCCTTTGTCCAAAATGGAGCTTTCCCTGGGGAGGAAAGCACCTGGAGTGCATCTCAGTTCCTGGTTGTGTCAAGCCTCCCAAGAGACTGTGAGTCATTGTATGTCAGTGCTACTCCTCTGTAAGACAGCAATAATAATCCCTCCCATGTCCTCTGCCCACTTCTGTTGGGACTGAGCTGTGCCTGGCAGAGAACATCGCTCACAATGGGTGGCAGATAAAGCATCTGGAATAATTCACCTTCCCCACTTCTCTGCTGAGATGCTTTCAAGATAAAACTGAATCACAACAGCATAACAGAGTTCATTTTCCACTTAGAAGTCTCTCATCACAGTACAGTAAAGCTTTGTAATGAATGTGCTTCCTGGGCTATTTTATAAAGACAGTGTTCGGGGAAATGCCTATCTAATAAATACACGTTAAAATGACATTTATATGTTACTTTATGACAGGTTCAAAAACAGAGATCCTAGCTCTGGGACCAGACACATTTCACAGCACAGCCTATATTTAAGGGAGTTGCAATCACAAGAAAATTTTGTGGGATTTGGAACAGAGTATGGATTACCTTCTGCAGGCCAAGAAGAACCCAAACCAGCTTAGTTTGACTGTGCTCCCCATTGCCAAACAGGCACTGGGGGCTGAGCAGGCTCTTATGGGTTTTTTTCTCCTATTTGCTTAGGGAGCCTGGTTTGAATTTTTAACTTCCAGTGATCAAGTGCAGATTCTTTTGCTTAAGCAGCACAAATAAAACAGTTATATGAAAATTGCTGGGCTAATAGAGCCTCCCAGTGAGCAGAGGTGTAGGATTGCTCCTCACTTGCTGCAGACTGGTTGCCTTACGTGCCCCTCCAGTGCTGTGTATTGAGTACAGTAATTACAGCACTTCCTTCCCATCTGGGATCCAGTCCAAAGGCATTTTACCAAGTAACAATGCTTTCTCTATTCGCCCTCTCCAGAACAGAATAGCATTGTTTAGTTTAAGTGGGCTTCCAGCCAGAAGAAGGTCAATCATAACAAAGCACTGACATTAAGATAAAGGCTCAAACTATGCTTTATGAAAAGTATCCAACCCTTGACAGTTGGCACTTGAGTGACAAGTCTGCACTGGGGGTGTTTCATGTACTTAGCTGTTGTAATTTGGGCAGTGTTGGGTTTCACATTGATGTTTATTTATTGCAAACCACTGAATCACCCTCCAGGTTTTCTCAATTTTCTCTTAAGGAAAATACAATGTTCTATTGCAATTAAGTAAACAAAGTTGGTTTTAACATACACTTTAAAAAAACATTGATTTTAAGCCTGACAGTGGCTCAGCTTGTTTACAGTTTGTGGTCTCAGGCATTTCCCTGTGGTTCTCCACATGGCAATTCTGCTGCAGAAAATAGCTGGCGTTGGCTGCTCTCCTTTTTTGGTGGTGTGTGTAAGGAAAGCTACCTCTAATAAAGCTGTAAGGGTGGGAATATCTTTCCAGCTATCACCCCCCTACAGATTAATACAGCTTCTTTTATTTCTACTGTTCTTTTCTAAAACATCCCCTCTTGCCACTTGATCCCAACCACCCTCGTGTCTCCCCCCCGTGCCCTGACACACTCTGCTTTCCTATCAGTTCTCCAGCAGGTCTCTGATATCTGGCCAGTATCCTCCAGAGCACTTGTTTGAAGTTCTGCTGTGTCTTATCTTTCAGAGTCTCTACAACTGAGCATTTTTTTGCTCTTCCAGTGCAGGATTAGATAACCCTTCCTGATTGATTCTCCATCCACTCTAATGTAATGGGCTTCCAAAAGTGAGGAGGACAGTAACAAGTTTAAAACTCTAAATCAGAGCTGGGGAGATTAATTTACTCTGTAGTTTCTTGTTTAACCTTAGTAACTTGACAACACCACGACTCCCATTCCCATCTAGAAAAAAGGACAATCCTTTATTTGTTCTTTTTTTTTTTTTTAAAAGAAGGTAGGGGTTATACAAATCCCAGCACAGCAGAGCCCCAGGTGATCTGGGGTGTCCAGCTGCTAATATAACAAACCCAACACAGAGCACTTGCAGGGCATCCTCCCAGTGATGCTGTGGAGCAGTTCTGCCTTCTGACAAACAGCCCTGCAGACAGACAGAGCCTGTGTCAAGTGAGAATGTTCCCAAAGAACACTTTCACTGCTGACCACCTTGTCACTGCCCTGCTATTGCCAAAGGGGATTATATGAAGAGAGAGAACATATTTTTAAAGATGAGAAGGAGATTTAGTGATGCACAGTGTACTGGCCAAATACTTAATGTCTGTCTCTGGGAGAAATTCCTCCACTGCCTCTGGTGTAATCCACATTAAATACTCTCTGTACACTACACTGTGTAACCTTTGTCCCTCTGCAGCCAGTAAAGGAAGAACTAACACCTCAATATTAGAGTCCAAGGCACAGTCAGACTGTGGAATTGCTGGGAAGTTTAGGGGGCAAATCCTGCTGATGTCAACTGCCTTGTCCCCAAGAGCTGCAGCTAAGGAAGAAACTGGTAACAGCTCCCAGGAGTCCCCTGGACTGTCACTTCAAGGACATCCCTCCTGCCCCAGGCAGCTCTCTCTGGAAATATTTCAGGGTCTGGTACTCAAACCAAAGGTGTTAAAGGGAGAGGGATTGCTTCTTGTTATGACAAGAGAGGAGAAAACAAACAAACAAACTTGCAGGCACCGACTCTGTTCAGACCTGTCAGATAAAGATGTTTTTGTGAGCCTGTCAGATTTGGGTAAGTGCTGTCAGCTGATTTAATGCAGGAAGGAAGGTTTCCTCACAAACCTTACAGCTCTTATATCCTTAAACCACTGCAGTTCATTTTTAATAATTTATTCCTTCCCCTTCCTGGAAATCTAGAAGTACACTAAAATATTCATTTGAAGTATGTTTGTTGAGGAATGGGGGGAGAGAGGAGATGAGGACGAGCACGTGTGCACTGGGGACATCAGACTTTTTCAGGAACTGCAGCCTGGGGAGAACTGCACTCCTCTGCCTTGCACTGGTCTCTCATGAGCCAGGTTTTTACCAGCAACAGCCCCTGCACAGCCCTGCTGCTGCTCCCTGTGCTCTGCTCACTGCCAAGACACACAAATCCTCGTCACAGAAGTCACCCTCATACAACCAACAGCTACACACAACCCAGGCAAATTAAATCATCCTTCATGCTGCATATGGGCCCTTCCAGAGGCTGGGCAGGAGGGTGTTAATGAGCTTGTACGTGCTGCCTGGATAATTGCAGCTCGTGGCACGCTGTGTGTTGTCTGCTGGCTTCAGTCTCCAAGCGAGTTAAACTGGTTCCATTTGTCAGAACTAAAATTAACTCACACACGCTCTCAATGTTATCTTAATTTGCTAAATTCTACAGTTCAACCTAGATTATCCAAACTTCAATTATCCAAAACTCCTTGGTATTCAAAACAGGGTCAAGTCTCTTGACATCCATTAAGTACATTGAAAATTCCCTCAGTTATCAGAGACCTCATTTATATGAACATATTCCATATCCCCAGTGGTTTTTATATAATTGAGGCTGAATGTCAGTAAGGTTTTGATTTCAGGATATTTTGACTGATAATTGAAATTTCCAGAGATAGCAATTATTTCACTTTATTATTTTTGGCTGCCTTTTTTTTTTTTTTTTTTGTCCTGAGACATCCATTTTATTAAACACTCAAATTCTGACTCAAAACTCCTTCTGACACCCCACCAGGCACTCCCAGACCTTTAACACCACCTGAATACAACACAGGGCACTGCAGGAGCTCCTGGAGGCCCTGAGTGAGTGAAGCACAAGGGCAGAGGGTGCCCTGAGGGGCTCCTCGAGTGCTCCTCCACTGGGCAGGAGCTGGGAGCTGGAGCTGGGCTCAGATCAACCACCACATTTACAGCCATGCTCAAGCTCAGCCTAACTGGCTGATGGCACCTTGAAACAGAGACTTCAGCTGAGCACGAGGGACGTAGGTAAGGTCTCAGTTGTAGGTTTGATCATTGAACCTCAACCCCTGGAATATCAGGCCTGTGCCTTGCCAAAGGCCACTCTAAATGTGCACAGGGACCACCTCTGTGTTTTAAACCAGTGAGACAAATTTCACTGGATACACAGAAAAATGTGTCAAAAGCCAAAAAAAAAAAAAAAAAAGGAAATTCAAATACTTACAAAATGTGGGGCTAACATAAATATTGCAAATCAACTACTGTTAAAATTTACATTCCATGCTTATTTAATTAAAAGATGGTACACTGCAATCAGTGTAGGTAATTCAAAGTGTACATTTTGCACAGAACTCAGATCTTTTCAGCTGTTTAGGCACTTCACTATTGCAAACACTTTGCATAATGCATGAACTGGAGACACGTCCCTGGCAGGACTGGCCTGTGAATGTGGATTTTGGAGCCAGCAGCAATGGGCAGAGCACACCACCCCCTGCTCCTCAGGTGTGATGCCATGAGGCCTGGTCAGCACGAGGGCATTGCTGGGGAGGTTTGAGGAACACCAGCTCTTCAGCCCTACATCCCCAGGGAGGAATGGGTGCTGTATGGACCCACCAGAATTAGAACAAACTGGCTCATGATTATGCAGGCAGATGTCTTCCTTCATAACTTACCAAACTGTTTTTAGGACCCTAAAGCTCTAAACACACCAGCTGTAGCTCTCTGGGGGGACAGAGAGGCAGTCTGACACCTAACACATGTGTCCAAAGCTCTCACACATGGTATGATGATGTCCTGTGACCATCCCAGGGGTCAGGCTGTGACTCCAGTCATCACACAGAGCTTGAGAAGCCCAGCAGGGACACCCCACATGTGAAGGGGCTGAGGAGGGTCACAACATTCCGTGGGAGCCGTAATGAAACACTTGAACACACTTCATTAACTGTTTATATAAGGCAGCATAATCTAAAGCACTAGCAGATGATTAATGGCTGCACCAATAAATCCTCAGAGCTCCCAGACAGGTCACAGAGCAGAAGATTCAAGAGGTTGTTCATCAATATTCCTTTCCTCCTACCTGCACCACCTGCTCCTGATGCTTGGAGCACACACACTGCCTTCTCTGTAAACACCAGTAATACTGGTTAATTGGTTATTACTCCTTCCACAGCAGAACCTTTAGGAACCTAAGCATTTGGTGGGTGAAAGATTGCCCCAGCATCACATCTGTGTGCTGCTGAAGCCACTGCCAGTGTTAGCAGGAGCTACAGGGTTAAGATACCAGAGCTGGTAAGGGAAGGTATGAGCACATCTGCATGAAATGAGCTGATGTACAAAGCACAGACTGACAGTGACTGCACAGAGTGACACAATAATGTCACCACCCCTCTTTCTGCTGCTCGTTATTTGCTTGTTCTGTACCCAGGCTGAGAAGGGATGGAAATGCTGTGTGATCCCTGAACAGCCTGGGCTATCTCCTGGCTCACAGCAATTCCAGCTGATGTTAAGTCAGTGAGCAATGACAACCACAAAAATGTCCTTGTTAGCAGTGGCCTGGAAAAGGAATATTGTTTTTGCTTACAAAACATTTGGTTAAAAATGGGTGCCTTGTCTAAGCAAGGAGCCTCAGCACAGTAAATTTGTTTGCACTGTGGGAGGACAGCTCATCCTTCAGTATAAAAAAAGAGGGAACAAAGTGTAACAATGAGAAAGGAAGCAATAGAAGTGGAATATTAACAGCAACAAGAAAAAAAGGCAAGGAGGGTTGTAAAAGAGCTCGTGAGGGAGCCAGGTCCAGGAAGTTTTGGGAAGGAGAAAGACGGACTGACTGTGCTCTTGTAACAATCAGATCCCTCCTGAACATTGAATCAAACAGCATCAGAAAAGACAAAATATAATGCATCCTGTGTCCTGGGTTTAAAATAGAAAGCTGCCTTTGGGCACCGTCTGTAGATTTGTTTAATTATTGTCTTTTTATACTTTAAATAAAACCAAGATATATTAAGAAATTGTGGAAGATCCATGAAAAGCCTCTCAGGGCCACACATGGAAATTTACTTCAGAAGTATTTCAGGAGAAGTGTGTGTGTTTTGATGTTATCCTGAGGAGTAAAACCTGGATCTCTAGGAGGAGGAAACACTGGAAATCAAGTACTTGTGAAGCTCTAGCAACTGGGCATCCAGGCATCTGCCTGCCCCTTGTACACAAAGCCACAACCTTCCAAAAAGAGAACTTTTCTGAGCTTGCACATTTCAGACAACGCCAGACAACCAGTACTCAGGGGAGAAAAAACCCTTCTGGGTTATTTCCAAGGCCTGGCGTCAGGAGGGGAATCCCAGTCCTGTCCTGTGAATTGGAAAACATGCTTGCACTCCACAGCACTTGGAACACAGAACTGAGGGGCAGAGCCAGGTGAGTGGCTCTGGTTCGGATACAAATCACGCATCCCGGTGGCTGGGGAGGAAGGGATCCTTCCCCTGCCTCAGGTCAGTCCCAGCTAGAGCTTCAGCATTAAACAGATGCTGTTAAGCAACTCAGGCCAAAAAGTTGACCTGTCAAAGCTGATATATTAACCAGCCAATAAAACAAACCACACTACTTATGGACTCAGATGTTTTTAAATAGAGCCAATCCATTGTCAGTAGCTGCAGAAATAAGTTATTTTCCTCCTGTTTTGGTTCTGCATGAGTAGTCCCCTAATGAAATCAGGAGCAGCAAATACACCCACCCAGTCTCTGCTCCCACCCACAAAACTGCCACTCCATCCACAAAAAACACTCTCATCATTCAAATCAGGAGACTGGTTAAGACCCTCCCATTGGGGATTTAAACCTGGAATGAGGGTGATGTGACAGAGTTCAGTGCCTGAGTACCCACAGTGGTATCTCTGCCTTTGGGCAAAGCACAGCAGTTCTCTGCCCCTGGGCTCCTCCTGGCTCCCAAAGATCCACCTCCACTTTTCCTTTGTCTCCAGCAATGCTGGAGCAGGTTGTTCATCAGGATTCAGGTCCTTCTGCTACTCTCATCAATGTAAACTGCTTTTCATGTTTTGAGCTCAGGCCTCACTGATTGGAAAGTCCCATTATAGATCAAAGGGGATGTTCACCTGCAACCCAATTTAAAGTAATGGAAAGTTCTTCAAGCATCTACAGATGAAAGAGTCCAGACTTTAATCACTTTGATAGCTATCTCACCCCTCCACTTTCAACCAGCCTGCTTCAACCCAAGGCAACTACTCCCAGACAGCTGTAGATCAGTGGTTCATTTCTCACCACTGCACATTTGTGCTCTTTCTCCAAAGGGCAGTTTCAGGTCTAACAGTCTGTTTATGACCATGTCCTGCACTCTCAGAGCAGATTCAAATGAAGTTAAAAAAGGACAATTTCCACAGTGGTTTTTTGTTCCGATCACTTGCAATGGAAACCAAAGTTAACGAGAGAAAAACCCTCACAGAAAACGTAGAGCTCTGGCTGCCAGCTCCTAATCCTTAAAAACCACACAGTTAGTGTTTCTCCTGCAAAACAGGATCCAGAAGAGCTAAGACTGAGCCTGCTGCTGGTGAGGGGACAGCGTGGGCTGGGCTGGCACCATGCAAAGGAGATCTCAGGAACATTCCCCTTGGCAAAGACCCTTCTCTTCTGCACAGTGGAGAAAACAGAAGTCCACGTAACAAAACGGTGGGAATACCTTCAGATCTATGTGACCCCTGTTCTCCTGCAGACAGCAGAGCTCTCACCATGTCTGTGGCCTGCTGCCTGCATGAACCTGCTTCCCAAAAGTTGAAGCTCTGCAATACCAGAGAGTGAGGCTTACAAAATCACTATTTACATCCTCAGAGGTCAGGAACAAAGGAACTGAGATTTGATGTCAACAACTGCACGTGTCCTCACAGACAACATCTGCAGAATGTTATTTATACAAACAGTGTGAGGTGCTTGGTGGGAAACTGGAGTTCACATAGTGGGGGGCTGGGGTGAAGAAAAATAGGTCTCCCAGCATAGGCTTACTCACATACTTGCTTCTGCCTGATGCTTTTCCAGACTTCCTAAGAAAAAAGAGGAGGGTTTACAGGTCCCAGCAGTCTGCTGCAAAGACAGCTGCCTATTTTGGCCATGCCTAGTGCTGCCTGTGAATGGCAGGGACAGACCAAAAGGAACAAAAAGGGAAAACATCAGGTAGATCACCAAAGCCTGGCTAGTGCTGCAAAAAAAAAAGTGCTTTAAAGTTTTCATGAGTCATCAAAGACTATCAAGTCTGGGGAGTGCTCCAAACAGAATGCTCCAGTGGTGGAGCAAGGCTTGGGGATGTCAGCACTGCCCACCAGTGGACCAAGAATTTGGCTGCTTTGCAAATCAACAGGATGAAAACACTCAGAAGGGTCAAGTGCCTTCCTCTTGTCTCTCAAGTGCCACGGGATCTTTGGCTGAAAGCAAAGGGTGAGATGCAAAGAATAGAAATAGCAGAGGACAAAGCAGGATTTTCTGTATTTTTTTTAAGCAGAATGGGGGCTCACAAGCCCCTTCAGAACCCCATCCCTGCTGCCACCCTCAGAGCTGTAAGCACTTGCCTGGGAGAGCAGCAGCTGGTGTGGACCTCGATAAGCTTGAATTATCACAGTCTGATCAGCAGCTTAGGTGGGATAAGGGCTCAAAGCCCTGTTTGACTCCAGTGCTCACACGGGGCTGCAGCTCTCCAAACAGCTCCCATGGCTCCGAGGGTACCCTGGCAGCAGAGAGCCAGGGATTAAACCCTGCAGAGTCCTCTCAGCTGCCTGGGAGAGACTCTAATCTCTGAGAAAACTGCCTGAGCACTCGGAGTTCACTGCTGGCTCTTCCAGAAATATGAGTGTCTGGTGGGCACTGCTCTCAGGGGGCAAACCCTGCACACATCAGGCCTTGGCTCAACCTCTGGGGCTTGCACACTGCAGGGCACTGTGGGCTCGAGAATGAAGAAGGCAGCAGAGAGTGAAGAGAAGGCAAGAGAGGAGGAGAAATTAAGATCTTGGGCATTAAGATCTGACTAACTGAATGAGACAAGATTATTAAAAAAGCAGGAATGGGAAGCAGGGGAGGCAAGCGATTTTCCCTGACCTGCCCCATCCTGCCATTAATATTTAAATGTAAATGATGAATTACTGAAATAGCCACGGTCAAGGCCTCCTTATCCTCCCCCCTAGTAAGTACCATCATGCACTGTCACGTGCAAACAGCTCCTTCATGAGACACCAAAAGGCTCTTAATAATGGATATTATACTTCTGCAATGATCACAGTGGAAAGCACCCAAAATTACCAGCTTTCTTTGCAGAGTAATTTGTTATTTTAATGCTGTCAACCTGCAGAAATAGATTTATTGTTATTAATAATAGTGATTTGCCACATTTTGCTAGTTAAATTACAGTGCTGTATAGTTAGTTCCACAATAAAGGACTGGAAGTGTGCCAGGAGATTGCTCATAGCTCAGTGTAACAGCAGTTGGCACTGTTCCCATTAAGGCATTAAAATTTGAGTCAGAAACATAACAGATGCAAAACAAAACATGAGGTCGCTCGCGGGGATTATATAAAAACAATTAAAACAAATTAATTACCAGTTATGTTAGTGTTTCTCGGTGTACATGTAGAATGATTACAAATCCATGCAGAGGTCTTTTAAAGACCATAAAAGTCAATAAGGATCCCTGAGGGACTCTGAGGGAACTTTTGGTTTCCAGCGCAACAGCGGGTTTAGGGAGATGAAACACAGGGATGCACGGGGTGCAGGGTAGGCCCAGCTTCCCAGGAGCAGAAGCAGCTTCTGAAAGCTTCTGGGGAAACCCAGGGATGAGGGTTACTGGTGGAAAGAGGAGAAAACAAGTCCCTTGGTGCTGCAGGCACAGAAGGGCCCAGGTGCTGTGAGCTCTCTGGGGCAGCTCTGCCAAAGCGCCTCGAGCCCAGCTCAGTAAAGCTGAACTGGAGCCAGTGAGACAAACCAGAGTCAAGGGGATGCTCCAGAGCTCATAACAGGATAGACTCTCACACATGAGCAGTTTCTGGGAGGAAGCTGCACCAATTTTCTCCTCATATTCCTTTGAGCAGCCTGAAGGTTTCTGGTCCTTGCAGAAAACTCCCTGAAAAGCCTCTATGGGGAACCCCTGTGGGGAGTCCACCTATAACTAAATTCCTTCAAAGTACCAGGACTTTCTGGAAACAAATGTACAGTGGCTGCAGCTTTCAACAAAGCAAAGTTCCCAGAACTGGCAAAAACCTCCTTGGGCAGCACACAAGGAGTTACCTTCCTGTTTGATTGTTGTTTCCAGATTTATACTACCAGGGAAAAGAAAAACTGCGTTGGTATTTTAGCATCTGACTAATGGTGTGAAAACATTATCTTCCTATTGCTCTCCAAGGGGTGATTTAGCTCATATTCCACCCTTTGGAAAGAAATAGGTATGGAATAATCACAGCGAGCCTGCTTATAGCGCATGTATAATATCTAATATTAAAGAAATGGAGTTCAGCCTCACTGCAGGGCTCTCCTGCTGTCCCCCATGCGTGCACATCCAAACCATCATTTTTCTTATTAGCTCTTGTTAAGCATCATTTAAGTGCTTGATGCAGCACAGCAGAGTTCCCAGTCCCTGCCCTTAGGAGCACGGCTCCCTCTTTTCTCAAGAGATGTAACAGCAGGCACCAAGGGCTGAGGTAAGCACTGAGCCTGGGAGGTGGTCCAGATGCCACTTAGAATCCTCTGAAGGGGAGAATAACCTGATTTCTTTCCAACATTCCATATATTTGAATCAGCCCACAGAATCCTCTTTTTCTGAATTGCTTTAATTTGCACAAGCACTAGTAAGGAGGGAGGGAAAGAGGCAACATGCAACTCTAGGACATGCAGCCCTCCAGGAGAGGACAGACGAGCCAGCAAACATCCTCCACCACCATTGGGTGGCAAAGGAGTGTCAAAAATGAGTGATTAGGTCACTCAAGGAATCATCAGCAAAGGTTTTGGCAAAGCAGGTTTAACAGCACCACACACCCCTGCAACAAAGCAGAGACATTGTGTTTAATAAGCAAAGAGGAAAGGTACATTATCATGTCCTGTGGGACATTCAGGAAGGGACAAGGGAAGCCAGAAGGGATGGTGGTTCTTCATCTTCTCTCCTGTGCAAGGTGGCTGTGGTCAGCACACAACCTGCCTGTGCCAGCTCCCCTGATGGGGGAAGGACCCACGGGGAACAAACCATGACTTTAACCACAGACCTCCCCCACCAACACTCTGCTATTTGACTTTGGGTCGTTGACAGAGATCTGCAAAACATTCCTCAACACTACAGAGCACTTTCCATCTTATTTAAACAGTTTTACACCAATAATGAGAAAGGCTGAAGAAGTTTGGATGAAAGCAAGGCCTAGCCACGACTCAAGGTCTGCCATGGGAATCACACACTTCCAGGAGGGATAACAGGCCCTGCCCATCAAGATGCATCAACAGGAGATGCAAGGCAGCCTCAAGAGGAGCCATGGAATTCACGTTCCTTCTTCTCACCTGAGCAGCACAGGGCAGCTTGGCACTGAGCCCCACCCCACACACAGGGCACACAGCTCCCTTCCCTGCATCCAGCCTTTCCCTGTGAACCATCAGCACCAGCATTCCCAAGCCAAACAGGGCAAGCTGGCTGCCAGGAGCAGTCTGGCCAACTGCTCTGCTCTAACTTATTTCTCAGGTAGTAAGGAATTCGCAGACTTTAACTCCACCCTCTTAAAAACCAGAGTGAAAGCAGTAAATATTGATGGGTATCACCAGATGTCACTGTTGCACAGAGTCATCCAAGATGCATTTCTTGGAGAGCACATGGTAGACCTGAAAAGACACCTCCAGCTTTCCCCTTGTCCAACCTCTGGCCTCTCCTCGCTCTGAGCAGCCCAAGAAAAGGTTCTACAGTGGGAGCAGCAGCAATTTGCTCTCTGGGAGGTTTTAAAGGCAGTCTGAAGCAGAGGTATGCTGTGCAGGAACCACACTGCACCACGGCTGCAAACAGCTTTTGTTTCAGGTCTGGTATGTTTACCTCGAGCTTTATTTTTTAGTTTTGTTCCAATACCATTCTTTCTGCTGGAAAGCTAAATTGCAGGGCTGCAACCACTGCTATCAGCTAGCAGGGAGATAACAATAATTAATATTTGGAAACACTGAGCCTGGAATGTCTTTTGCATATGATGCTGCCTTATTAGTTTCAGCAGGGATTCTCTGAGATAATCAAACCCAGGATTTTAGAGTTCATTTGCTTCAAGTCTGATTCATACAGATTTTGATTTACTTCTAAGATGGCCTGGAAATGAGCATTTGCCTTCCAATAACATTGTTCCCTATCCACAAGATATCTATCAGAAGAGCAGAACAGTAGCCAGACGAGCTTAGGTTTGAACAGGATCTGCACAGAGCAGTGTCCTTTCAAAAGCAAATCTGCTGAGGAAATAATTGCAGCTAAGAAAATAAACATTACTGGCACCCTATCAGAGGAGCAGCAAAATAATGTTGATCCGCCAAAGGAACACACTCGATGTTTTAAAACAAAACAGATCAGTGCAAGGAAGTGCTTGCTTAAAATACGTGTGTTTTTATTCTGCAAGATCCATTTAAAAACAAAAAGAAGACAAAACATACACCCACGTAAGGCCCTTCAGCCTGAGCACACTGCTGCTGGTTTGTTATGTATCGTCTGCTATTCCCAAGGTGGCAAATGATATCTGGATGCTGTTTGTGTAGTAATCCAGAACAAATCAGGTGTAATAGTCTTTGGTGAAGTACATTGAAAACACAAAGGAAACATGCTGACTGACAAATACTCTTCTCCACATTCAGCTCTGGTGGTGGCAGGGGCTCAGTGGTTCCCTGCCCTCCCCCTGCAGCTCGTGCAGGGCAGCAGGAGCCAGGAGAGGTGGCACTGAGGGGACCGGCCTCCCAGGGCAGGGGGACAGCAGCATGTCACCCCCCAGCCTGGTGGCAATGCCCCCCAGCCCACCAAGAAACACATGGGCTGACATCCTGCTGAGCAGAGGGTGGTATCAGGAGAGATGGGGATGTCTGGTCCCCAGGGAGGCACTGCCCTGAGTGACTGTCAGGGGGTGCCCAGGCCGAGCACTGATGGCCACCAGCCAAGCCTCTGCTCCTCCCTGTCGAGGCCTGTGCTGGACCCACACCAGCATGAGCCACCCCCTCTCCTCACAGCTCTTTTCACCTTAGGCTGTTTTACTCCACTCCTCCCTTCACAAACACAGAACAATCTTTTATTACTCATCAGCTTCCAGTTTGGCTCAGCTACACACACCTCCATCCCCGTTTAAAGCCGCCTACAGCACAATGAACAAAGGAAAAATAAGGACCAGAAACGCGTCAGCTTGAAGGGAGATACTCACAGGATACCACAGGGATTTGACTGTAGCCTAATACAATTTAAATTATTTTTATTAATGTGCTGAAAGTAGAGCACAGAGCAAATGGCACATGAATTAAGTTCAGATCATTCCAGAGTGGAAAGTGTTGCGAAGAGTAATCAAAGAAAAATAACGGGCCTGGCAAAGTTCACAAAATATTAGCATGAAGAAACGAAATGATATTCCAGCCAAAACCAGGCAGAGCTAATGCAGACCAGGGAGGCTGGAGAAATAAATCTCACGTGCAACAGACTGAGGAAAAGGAGGCTGCTGGTGAGGCACAGTGAGGGGAACACTCTGGGCTGACACAAGCCCGTGTTCTCCAAGGGCCAGCACAGTACTGCTGCTAAGCTCTTCCCTTCTTCCCACTGCCCCCAGCTTTTCCATGGGTCATAGTGAGGGACACAAGGGCAGTTCAGACTTTTAACGACACAGCAGAAGGCAAAGAGCTTTGGGAGGAAGACTCCTTGTTTCAGGATATAAACCAAGCCCAAGCTGCCCGAGGTCAGACAGGGAGCAGCCCCCGTCGCACTGTAATTGCCTGCTGCAGGATTTCTGACATGTTCCTCTTATACAGCTGGTAACACAGTGGGAGACAAAATATTGCACTCTGATCCAGTCCATGAGTAGACTTAATCTCTCATGCTCTCTCCCCCTGCCATCCTTCAGCAGTATTTTCTAATAAAATGGATGCACTTGTGCTTCCATTAATAAGGGCTCCAAATACAAAAAAAAAAAAAAAAAGCTTATTTTTGAAACTCTCAAGCCAGAGCTCAGTAACACATTAACACCAGCAGGGTCCATCCCCGGAGTTATCCCAAGGTCACCCAAGGCAAGCCAGGGCCAAGTCAGCAAACCAACCCAGATCTGAACACCAGCCCCACTTGCCTGAGCTTATAAAAACTCTGTCTCAGTCTGACTTTTTAACATCTGCCAAGGGCTCACTGCAGGACAAGTTTTGCTGGCACTTTGGCTGTCTGCCCCCTTCCCTCCCCAGAGACCAGGCCCATACAAAGCCAGGTGGCTCACAGGATGCTCAGGGATGGTAGCAGTGCAGCTGGATGCTCTCTCCAGAAGCATCTGCCACGCTCACCTTGCTGTGTCCTCCCTGTCCCCACCTACAACCTGCTGCTCCTTCACACATCCTGCATCACCAGACCTACACAGAGCTGCTGGCCTGGGAAATCACCATCCCCAAACAGGGGTGACAATCCTGCAGAGGCACTGGCAGATTCATAACTTCAGGAGGAACAGACCCAGCAAGTCTCAGCCCAGCTGCTGCCCACTCCCAGCGACTCACTGCCAGCTCCTGGCAGCAACGACACCAACGAGACAGGGAAGGGAAAAAAAATCACAGGGGAGGAATGGAGAAGAGCCCAAACCTGAGGAGGAACAGCCCTCTGTGTTTGGTCTTGTGCACGTTGCAAAGGGCTGGGCTCACAAAAGCCTCTGTGCAAAGGGAAGCAGAGTGTGCTCATGCATAGAGCCCTTTTGGGCTACTTCTCTGACCAGAGCAGCATAAACAGGTCTCAGACTGGGGGGTCCCAAAATACAGCAAACAAAGCAGCAAAAGAAACCCAGGCAGGGGCTCTTTCCAAAGGGGTAAAGTTTAACTGCAGGGCCCTGAAGACAGAGAACTGGGTTGGCTCCCTCACATCCATGTGTTCAGCTCTAGAGATATTAGTGAAAAGTAAGTTCTAAAAAGCTGAGCAGAAATATGGGATAGCACGTACGAGGCTCAGCCATAACATGAAAATTGGTCCTATGGGAATCAGTAGAAAATCCTATTGGCTTTGAGTGGATGAGAAGATGTGCTAGCCTGCAGAAAATCCCACCTTCCAGCCATCACCAGTTCACTGGCAGCATGAAGGTACCACATCTGAAAAATGAGACATGCTTGGCAGAGATTTCACATCAATTCAACTCTCAGTAGGTCATAGTAGGAGCCCGAAAAATCCCCCAGACTTTCCTCCAGCTCATTAAGACACTTTGTTCAGTGCAACCACTTGTACACAGGATCCCACCAGTGCTCCCACCTCCAGCTGAAGGCTCTCCCCAGCAGCTGCTCTGGAGCACCCACGTCAGGATGGGCTCTGCAAGAGCAAGGGCTATTCCTGGCCAGAGGGACTGGGGCAGATGGGGATGAGGCTGTTAGGTTGGGAGATAGAGCAGGGAAATGAGAACCTGGGACAAGAGTGGGAAGGAGAAAGAGGAGGAAAGGAAATGCCCTTCCTAAATGTTTGGACACAATGGTCACCTGAAGCTGATCTTTGAAGCAGTTTCCCCCCCGGCAACTGCACAGGTTTTCATTTGCTCTCAAAAGAGGCCACTTGATGCCAGCACAGATGAGCAGCTCAAGTTTGGGTAAATGTGGGCCATGAGGCACAGCAGCAGTGCTACATGGGAGGTACCCTAATGACAGAGAGGTGTCACAGAGCTGGAGCAGCCCCATGTCTGAGTCCTCTGGCTTTAACCCCTGCAGAAAGTCTGGGCGAGCAATTACAGCCTTTGAGAGCTGGTGGTTGAACCCACACTGACTGCCTGCTCCTGGCTCCTCAGCCCCCACTTCCCTGCCCTCCACTGCACTCTGAGCAGCCCCTCCAAAGGAAATCCCAGCCCCACTGCTCTTCCCAGGCACTGGGGACAGCTCAGCACTCGGAGAGTGCAGCCAAGTGCTGTGGAGCGGCTGGAGCACCGACACTGGATAAACACTGTCACCAAGCCAACAGCAGAGTCATCAGGGGCTAAAGAAAAGAGCAAATATTTGTAATCAGAGCTGCTGCGAACTTACTGGTTCCTTGCTAAGCCCTAGGAAAAACAAGGAGATGAAAAGTTGGCTTCTGCTCTTTTCAGCAGGCACTGGAAATGCCTTGGCTCAGTGCAGCCCATGGTGTTTACACAGCACTCCCCCTGTAAGCTGCTTCTGTTGACAAGCAGCAGGGAATGGGATCTCTGTCCATGAAAATGGATGATGTCAGGGTTAATTAATCCGACCCGAGGTGACACGGCCAGGAGCAGCCACTACATGGCCTGGCAGGGAGAGGCTATATTTAGTTCTGTGACACGATGAGATAGATCAATCACGGAGCACAGAAAACACAAAGGCACTTTGCTTTAACAGCAAATTCTGCTCTGCAATCCCAGGAAGGCTGGCCAGCTGAAAGAGGGCACAAAAGCCAACTACAGTGCAAGATGTATTTTCAGGATGTGGCATTTCCTGGTAGCAGTTTGCACCTTCAGTGAAGGGCCTGTTAGAAGATTTGTGCATCTTTAACAGCAAAATTTCCATATTAGTCTGGAGGTCACAGCTGTGCAAAACACCCAGAAGCTTTGCTTCCCCAGGGCATGTGAACACTGAGCACAGTTCAAGCTGCAGACTTTGTCTCCCCCTAATTTCTCTTGCAAATCCATCTGAGCCCAGAATGCAAAGCAGAATCAGTCAACTATCGAGGCAAAGCCACACACAGCCATGAATTCCATGTGGTTCTTGACAGGAAGTTATAAATCCACCCAAGGTTGCCCCCAAAGGTTTCCCAAACCTTCAGGGGACTTTTCAGCTATTTATTTATGGGATTCCAAACACAGGACACAGCTGAGCTAAGGTGACTCTCTCAGGGTGCTGGGCTGTTCCTGACCCATTTTCNTATTTATTTATTTATTTATGGGATAGGACACAGCTGACTCTCTCAAGGTACTGGGCTGTTCCTGACCCATTTTCAGAACTATGGGGAAAAGCAAAAATCCTCCTCACTCTCTCTTCCTTCTCCCCAGTTTCCTGACCATAAATCCAGCTCACTGCTCAGTGCCCTCAGGAGGCAATTTCAGGAACCAGTTGATGTTGTTGGACAGCACAACAACTGGAAGAGGCTGAGATTCCCCTTTAACACAACACAGTACAACATGACTGTGTGCATTGTAGAGACGCCCAAGAGCCCCAGTGTGTACCAGCTGCTGAGAGAAAGGGCTGGCAGCAGCAGAAGGATAAAGCCTGAAGCAGAAGTGGCCACAGGCTAACGTGGGGTACATGGAGTTGGCTTTCCCTGGCCCCAGACCTGCCACAGCACCGGTGCACTGGCAGCCTTTTGGCTCAGCTCTTGCTGCCCTGGACTAGAGGAGTGGGAGTGTGGACGTGTTTTCCAGCCCCAAACAGAGCAGAGAGTCAGAACATGGTGCAGGAACAGAGGGACCAAAGAATGAAGGGTGTCCTCATGAGGCAGAAGCTGTTTTCCTGCAGGTTGGTGCTGCTGTCTGGGAAAAAAACTGGCAGCAAAGCAGCGTTTGATAGGTGGTTGTGGTGCTGGTGTGGGGTGATTCCTCACACCAAGGGCTAGCAGACTCCTTAAATTCAGGCAAATCCCAGGAAGGAAACACGTGCCCTTGTTGCTGGTTCCTGCTCTAATGAGGAATCGATCCCCAAATTGCAGCCAGGATCGATGGCAGGTACGACTTTGTTTGCAGTGCCTACAGGCACCAGCAGAGGGGCCGGGCTGCAGGTGGGGCTGATGCTGTCCCACAGCCCACTGAGGGCAGAGTGGATAATGAGAAACGTTCCCTCTCGGCCTTCAAACAGACTGATCTATAAATATTGATAGCCCTGAAGTGCTCTGTTTATCAAAAAAAAAAAAACAAACCCAGGTGAAATCTTGGCAACAGCCAAGTATCTTCCTGCAAATGGCTCAGGTTTATGAGCTTTCCCAGCCTGGGGAGAAGAAATCCACAGGGCAGCACAGCTCTGGGCACCCAGAGATTGTCACCTGGCCCTGCCACCGCTGCTGACTGCTCCAGAAAATCCAAAGTGAGCAGCCAATTTGTCTTACAACAAAAACAGAGCTGTGGGATGAGGGATTTTCTTGCCTTAGCTGAGGGACAAGAAGGAAAATCACATTAAAAAAAAAAAAAATTAAATTCAACAACGCTCTGTCTCTGAAGACTCAGGTGACTGAACACAGTAATGACAGTGCAGGTGCAGCAGGGATTTCTCAATGACAAACATGTGCAAGCAGAGGGTGTGTTTATCCTGTACATACACTGAGGAAACTGCAGCCCCCCATCAGCAGCACGCCCGAGCACACAGCCTGCAGATCAGGACAGCCTGACAGCTGGGTATTATTTATGGCAGCTTTTCCAACTAGGTAGGCATTTACAAATCAAAATAACTGTCATCTGTGTTGTCTGAATGCAATTTTTGGTGTGTTCTATCCTCTGCCTTCCCTTACCTACTGTGTTATTAACAGCCCTTGGCCTCTCCCTGCCAATCTCTGTTTCCCTGTGGGTGTTTTCTCTGCACACCACAGCCCCCAGAGCAAAGCCCCTCACCCAGCAGATGGCACTCAGCAGATCCCAGGAAACCCATACACTCCCAGAAATCCCTGCCCTCGAGCAAACGATGGATTCATTGAGATTTTGGGTCTGGCTGACACCATCTCAGGGATGCTGAGCCTCAGAGCCCTCTGGGACTACCCAGGGAAGACCTGAGGCTGCAGCTCCCTCCTTGCCAGGAGGGTGCTGGACTCATGTGGGTGATGCACAGTCACCCCAACCCCTCATGGAGCCCAGCCTGGGTCATGGGATGGTGTGGCACTGCAAGGGAGGGTGGAGAGGGGGGAATTCTGTAACTGTCCTTCAAAAGCTGCCAGCACAACCAAGAGGGGAAGTGATACAACCACTTCATTAAGAGGAGGGGATGCAGGAACACTCGTGGCAACACAGGGATGCTTTCCCTGCAAAACCAAGCATGAGGCAGAGACTGTGCCACAGACTTGGAAAGTGCCTGCAGGGAATGTGCCCCAGGAGCAGGATATGGCTGGCATCTGCTCTAGAGGGGAGGCAACTCCCACCAGCACACAGCAGCTGATCCCAAATCCACAATGTTCTCCCCCTGGAATTTCCATGCAGCCACACAGAAACGAGACCTGGTGATAACGAAGCAGCCCCTGCAGTTCTTGCTTTTCCCCATGGTATTTTCATTATAGGAATAAAAATAAAGAAACAAACCTCTCCTCACCAAAATAACAATCACCAAAAGGCTGCACACGAGTTTTGTTTGTACTCCTTTGCTGCCACAGGAACAGGCACCTGTCTCCCAAAAATCACATCCCTGGTGCTGTGACCCGCCCCAAGTGGTCCCTGCCTCGGGCAGTGTGTGGGACAGAGGTGTGGATGGCCAGGAAAGGCTGGCAGGGGGCTGGATTAACGAGGGCACAAGGAGGATGCAGCCCTCACCATTAGCTCTCTATCATGTGCAATAAGAGCAGCTGTCCTACTGTGCAGCCCTTCCCATTCCCATGGAAACCACTGGTGCATCCAGCAGTATAAATAAGCCTCTCACATGAAGTTCATCCTGTGAGCTGTTTCACAAGTGTGATGTCTGACACTTGTGTTCAGGGACAGGGGTGCCTGTGTGTGTTTGCAGGGCACTGACACAGTGCTCTACCCAAATACCAGCCAAGGAGAGGACACAGGGGCAGAGGGAGCCCAAGGAAAGGAGGGACTGTACCAGGGAACATAACACATGGTCAAACACCACATCTCACAACCACCTAGAACAAAAGCAGCCCTTCCAGCAATTTTAATTGTTATTCAAGTGTCAAAGAACAGCACTAAAGAGACACAAAATGCACATAATCTAATTGTGAGGAGCCAGGCAAAAACTAGCCCTGCATGTCCTGTTCCTGCAGTGCTCCCAACACTCTGGAAGAGGAGAACAATCCCAACTTCAGTGTTATGACTCCTGTTACACACTCATGACTGGGAATATCTGTTCCAACCTCACCCACAACACAAGCCAGGGAGCAAGGCAGCACTCAGCCAAATGTTTTGGTTGATTTTAATTGGGATAACTTGCAGGTGGCTTCTAAAAAATCAAGCCCTGTGGGGGACAGACAATACCCTTAACTCTGGTTGTAGTGGTCCATCTTTTATCTACACACATTATCTTCCCCCCACCTGCCCTCTCCTGGCTTTCCATAACCATTCTGGCAGGGGATGGGGCCTGTCCAGACAATTTCCATGTTTGCTTTACACAAAGGATTAGACACTGCACAGTATAAGATCACCTGCTGCTGCACCTCAGGATAAAATCTGTAAGTGCCACCAGCTGCCACACAGGATTTCTCATCCTGGGGTCTAGCCCTTACATACAGGTAGAATTAAATATCAGAAGGAATGGTAGCAAAGGAAATGTCAAACCTTTCCAGGGTTTTTTTTTCAGCCAGGTCCCTCAGGCCTGCTGCCACCTGCAGTTTATCAATTATTATCTTTAAAAATTATCAGATTAAACTCCATGCAGAGGAACCTCTCCAATTAATTACAGCCAGAAATAGTAACAACAAAGCACTGCCAGACCTAGACCAGGCTCCTCAATGATTCTGTGAACCTGAGCCTCTGACAGCAAGGGAAAAAGCCCTGCCTGACTTTGTTGGGGTAATTTTATTAACTCTGGCTGCTTCTGTTAGTTGACAAAGTGACAGGATCCTAGAGAAAATTTCTCTGTGTGTTTAGTACATCTTTGGCAGGTGTCAAGGTATATTCTCTGGCTTGTCACTCACTGTGCTGCCCTTTAGATAGTTATTATTTCATGTAATTATGATTATTACATGCTGAGATGCCACCCTTATGAATAGCCTCTGGTTGCTGTCACTCACTGCAATATGATGCCGGAGGATGAGTTGTCAGCAAGGAACTGCAGGGTATGAAATTGCCACATTTCTCTATTTTAAAACAAATAACCCACACTTCTGCTGGTCATTCCTTTCCACTTAGCAAGTGGCATTCTCAGGACTGAAACATGGGGCAGCACAGACAGAAAATCACCTGCTGTAAAGCACAGAGTCACACAGTAGCTGCACCCACAGAATAATTGCAAGGTGAAGCTGCCAGGACAAGGAGAAAGGATAACAACCCCTGAGCTGCCCACCAGTGCTGCCTTGGACATCCTCTGTGGTGTTTCTCCTTCAGAGATGTTTTTCCTGAGCTGCTCAGTTCAAAATAACTCCTGCAGGTGCCCGTGCCTACCCTCAGGGCGAGATGGATTAGGGCATCCATCCCACCTTCCCACACTTCCCTGGCAGCTGAGCTGCCTTTTGGGGGTGAGCCACACTCCATTTCCTACAGAGCCAGGGAATTACACAGGATTTCACACCACCTCCTCAAAACTCCAGTGCTCTGATAGAAACCTTCAGTTTTGCAAAGCTGGGTCTCTACAGCAGACATGCCAATAACTCCTGCCCTGGGACTGTGTCACACAAACCAAAGCAAACCAAAATAAACTGTGATTCTTTCCCAAAGTCTGCTACAGGTTCTAATTGACCTTGGGCAAGCCATGTTGTATTCCAGGGGCCCTGCTGTAAAATGGTGCTTTCTAAAAACTCTTTGGCCAAGTGTTCCTTCACACAGTAACTCTGCAAGGTGCAGCACAGGGAGGCTGCAATCTTCACTAAAGCCCTTTGCAGTAACTGCAGCGTTAGAAAAGTGCACTCAGTGGACTTCAGACACCCAACAATGCTACAAGCACACAGCTTCCACCAGGAGTTATTCACAATTACCAAGAGATCAATATTCATAAATCATCTCCCGACAACAGCTGAACAAATCATTTGTAACGATTCATTTCCTTGATGGATTTCACCTCTTTTTCAGTTTGCAAATTATGTGTGAACAGAGCGGGATTGTCCAAATTGATTTGTTTTTTCAGGCCTTTTTCGATCCCATGTAATTTCTGAGAACGAATCTAAGTCTTAAAAGAGCCCCAGACCCTGTGTCCCTGCCTGCCCAGAGCTCCCTGCCAGACCTGAGGCATCGTCAGCAGCAGCCCACTCATCACAGCCACGATTCCCCTACTCTGGTTAATGGTGCACGAGCTCCTTGTGCTTCTTGCCAGGACGAGTACAGCACTCACCATCAAGCTTCTAGTGCAAATACTTCAAATATCTCAGTTTGCAGTCCTCTTGGAGATTAATTGAACAAATATTTCCCTTCTCCATGAACACTCCTGCCAGTAAACGTGCTCACTAAAATATTCACAGAAAGCTAACACAAAAAGGACAAAGGAAAGGTAATATTGAAAACTGGCCTGCTGAAGCATTTGCTCAATTTAATACCTGCTCCAGCCCAGGCACAGCTCTCCCTGCTCAGCCATTCTCACATATTTGGAGCCATGGACAATTCAGGAAACATCCCAGCTCCCAGATGCTCCCCTCAATGCTCTGACCATTGCAGACAAATGAAGAGCAGCAGTGTAGAACTGCAGGCTGTGCACCCAGAGGGTGAGGCTCCCATCTTCCTCCTAGTGCCAGATCCACTGCCCTTCCCCTGCTTGCCAAGCCCACCTCCCTTCTCCCTGAGCATCCTCAGGTTTGTTTGAAGCCCTCACCAGCCCAGCCAAGCTGCTGGGGTGACCCAGCTCTCCCTGGCTCAGGGCCCCCTCTCCTGCCAGCTCTGCACTCCCACACCCTGTCAGGGATCCTGGTGCTGCTGCACCGGGGTCTGCTCTGCTCCACAGGGGAAAGGCAGATTGATAATTAAATCCACTATTGAGATATTCACATTCTGTTCCCTTGCTATTTAAGCAGACATAAAACATTTTATTATTCTGCTGATTTAGGAACCTGAATTTAAATATTGGAGTATTAAAGCGATACTTAATTAGTTGACTGAATGTTCTCCCTTTTATCAGTGTTGACAGATCTTAATTATAGCATGGGCTGTGAAAGCTGATAGAACAGCTGATGGCAGCAGCACCGCCAGGAATACTAAAGTGTGTCAGAATTACTTGTCTGTTTTCCCTCTTCCCTCTTGCTCTGTTCTTCAGGCACGCTCTGAAGTCCTTGGCAAATAAAGCCAACACTGCAGCCAAGCCCAAGCAGTTTGGCATTTACTCTCAAGGACATGAGAAACTGCTTGCCCTTGAGAGAGCCAGGATAATCCACCGGCTCAGACTTAAACAAAACAAACCAAACAAAAAAACCCACCCAAATGATGGGAAATTATCTCCTGGTTAATCATTTTTCCATCCGCTAATCAAGCAGACATGGTGATTACCGTGGAAGAAGGGTGCCTAGGTGTTACCCACCTAAGCCACACTTTAAAATGCGATTTAGACACGTGGGAATGGTTCCCAATGAAACCTGACCTGAAGGTTTTCAGTTGCTGCCATCCAAGGCAAGTCCCTGCTCCGGTGACAGCGGGGGTGGCTCTGAGAACCAGCCCTGCCAGGCAGATCCAGGGACACCCCTGGTTCCTATCACCCCAGCCAAAGCCAGCACTCACCACCTGCCAGCATGGAGCCAACCTGTGGGCACTGCCCTGTTTTGATGCCACCCAGAAGAGGCTGTCAGTACAACCCACTTAGTCACAGCCCAGGACTGTGCTCCTTCCTGTGCTGCACTGCAGGGATGATGGCTCTGGCAGGAGGCCTCTGCTGGGGTGAATTACATCCCACAGCAGCACATCCCTCACCTTCCTGGGATAATAACAAACATCCACTGTCAGGGAAGGTGGCTGGCAGCAAATGTGCCTCCAAGAACATATATTTTTTCCCTGCCCCCTGCAGAGGCCAAGCCACTCACTCTGAAGCAGCAGCACTTACACGGCTCAGCAGTGACAAAACACAGCCCAGGCAACAGGAATGAAGCAATGGTAACTCAGGTTTGGGCTGTGAGCCCATGAAGTTGAGCTGCTCCCTTGTCTTGGATTCCCAACTCATTAGCCCACTTGCCTGAAACCTACCACCCAGTCCAGCCTGGGGCAGCAGCACTACCTGACTTGGAGTTAATTTTCCTACTTCTTTTAACACAAATTAGGAGATCTGCAGCTTTAGTTAGATCCCGGCACCCCACAAGGCTCTAACAGAAAAAAAACCACTTTGCCAGGAAAGATGTTCAGTCCCCAAGTGCTCCAAGTACAGCAAACACTGTTCCTGCACTGCTCAGGCAGGGATGGGGAAAAACCACTGAGCTCCAGTCTCATTTCTGCAGGTCCAGTCCCTGGTAACTGGCATAATACAACTCTGCTTGCAGGAAAAACCTGATATGAAAAACGGGAAAGAAATGAGGTAGGAGCAATGTGTTGGAGCCAACTGACTAATCAACTAAGGTTACAACCCTAAACCAGTCCCTAAACGAGTACAGCTCGGTTCTCCAAAGTGCCAACTGCATTTCAACCCTGCATCCCCGCCTGGAGTACTTCAAGATTATTAAATCACCCACCTTTATTCTGGAAAAGAGTGTGGTAAAAATAGGGAATAAAATCACTAATTTTCATCAGTTTGTGTATCCTGCCCTTTAGCTCCTTCCTTTTAAGGCTGCAGAGGAGGAGAACTTTAAATCCCTATGGTGCACTGATGCTTTGTAAGTTATTCCAGCATGAATGATCTCAACCTCGGGAGCTGCCAGAGCAGCAAAGACAAGAACAACCCCTTTGTAGCCACGACTCAGGCATGTGATGGGTTGCAACACCTTTTCTCCAAGTGCCATCCATCACCCACAGGTGTTCAGCACAGAGCCACGCTGCCTCCTCACCATGGAGCTTTTGATTTCCACTGCCACTCACAGAGGGAAACAAGTCCTTTTTCCTCCCATTTTTCAGTGAGGTAAGAAATTGCTTTGCACTTGGAATGTGCATCACAGTGGGCAAGTTAAAGGCACCTCTCTGCTACCTGGGGCTGTAGGAACAGCCATGTCCCCATGGGGACACCAGGACCCTTGTCCCTCTCTGGTGATGGCCAGCACTCTTCAGGAGCTCACCAAGGGATACTGCAATCATTCCAGGCTCCAGGGGATCCAGCATCAGCAGGTTCCCATAAACACTTTACCAAAGTAACAGGGGATTATTTTACTCAGGCTGGCAAAGAGCCAAGACACAATAATTTTGAACAGCTACAGCAATCCACTCATTCTTAAGCAGGCCACCCAGACCACATCCAGGAAAGCAGAGACTGGGAAATCTGGGAATTAGCGTTAGAAGGAAAAAACAGGCACAGAGGCCCTTCCATAAGACTGCTTTCCATTTGGCATTTGGTCCCAACAGGAACACAAGTTATTCCATTACTTGTGCCACAAGCTCAGCAAAGCAGCAAACACTGATTGTTCTTTAGTAACAGCTTTAGAGTAGCTAAAGGTCAGCTCTGCAAAAGCAGATGTTCCTCAGACATGGATTCTTAATTCCTTCTGCCTCTGATGATGCCAGAAACCCAACTTCTTACCTTGCAGGATTTTCAGCATTTCTGCTGCTGGCTGGTACCCAAATAAACTAGAAAATAATGACTCTGAAGGGATGGGGGACATTTATTCAGCTTCTACTGACAGTGCCCTGTTCAAGTGGCAGCTTTGACTTGAAGCCAAATGATTTCTGCAGACAGGGCCTTCCTCCATCCAGGAGGTAAAGCTGCCATTGCTGTTTCCCTCCACTGTGCTCACAGCTAATTCCAGCCTCAGCTGGGGCCGGGAGAACACATGGTACAGTGAAACACCACAGCACAGGAGCTGATGTGCACACCTGGGTTTGTTTCAAAGGCTCATTCCCCCCTCCCCAACCCCTTGCTGCCAGTCCCTGTAGAGAACCCAGGAGCAGAAGAGCGGGGAAAGGTTTTGTTCTTGCCAAGGTTGTTGTTTCTCAGTTTTGGGATCACCACATCTGATCACTCTGGCCTTTGTTTTTCAGGGACACTGAAACCACAGCAAGTCCATCAACTTCTGAGAGCAGGTCCTGGCTCCCTACAGAGCTTTTCCACCCAGGTGAGTGGAGCTGAGAGCCCATTGTGGAGCACGTTTTTTGTGTCAGCAGCAGCAGCACGAGAGCAGCCAGTGACTGCTGTGCCCATGTCCAGCTTCCCAGAGCGTGTGCTGTGCAGAGCAGCTGTGCTCAGCTCCCCCTGGAACCCCCAGTGCCCCTGACCACTGCCCAGCCTGGGAGCCTGGGCACTGAGGACACCCTCCCAGGACGAGTCTCCTGTACTGAATTAAGTGTGCTTCAAAACCCAAATCAAATCATCCTGGTAACAGCTCAGGCTGTGGTCTGTGCTAGAGCAAGGATTACACTGCAAAGGCTGCTGTCAGGAGCCCAGCAGCTGCCTGCACCCTGCCCAGGTCCCTGCACAGCTCTGCATCAAGCAGGTACCACCAGGGCCATCCCCAGACCCAGCCCCCCATGGCACAGCAAGCACAGCTCTGCACCCCAGGGAGAAGCACAGGACTGGGGACAGGACCCAACACTGGATCATCACCACATTGTGTCCAGCGAAGCACAGAGCCAGTGCTTGGACCTGACTGGCATCATGTTTTTTAGTTTATAAATTAATCTGGCTGGGGGAAGAATTACCCAGGCTGCATGTCCTGCCACTGGCTCTGCTGCAGCAGCAGGGCTGGATCAGTAGGGCCTGCCTGGCTCCAGGCCTTGCCTTTATAAACACACTTAATGATCAGCAATGATGTCTTGGCAGCTTCACCCGCTCACAACTAATGCCCATGTGCTGGGAGGGCATTTTGCCTGCTCCAAGACAAGCCAATCCCGTTTAACAGGGCAGAGATTTAAGAGCAGCAGCCTGCACGGCGCAGCCGAGCGCCAGGCAATCCTCTCCCTGCAGCAGCCAGACTCCCTGCTGCCACAAAGCTTCTTCACTTAATGAACCTGCCTCCCCCGAGGAGGGAAAAGACATCCAGGGGGGAGTGGGTTTCTGGAGGCCTCACAGCAGCCCTTTTCCAGGGGCCAGGAGCCACTCCACTGCCTCTCTGCTCCCCCACGCAGCGGCTGGGACAGGCACTGAGGTAATTTATCTCGCTGAGCTTTGCAGGACTAAACGCCAAGGCAGCATCCTGCCCAGCTGATAAATCCACCCACACTTGGATTCAGCACACTGCACAGAGCAGAGGCAACAGGCAGGCAGGAAGGGAAGGGGTCTGCCTGCCCTCCAGCCCCCTCCAGTTACCAAGGATACCCTAATGCTCGGCTGTTATTCTCTGTCAGGCCCTTGGTGGCTCCTGGCTTGAACAGACTTGTAAAAAGGCAGCAGGACACAGTTACACCTGGGCTGAGTCTGTGGCACTGAGCTGTCACCAGTTTGCATTGCTGGCAGGAACTCTGATAACCAGCCCCCCTGTTTCACTCACACAAGGACAGGCTCTGCCCACCTGCCTGCAGGATGTTCAGTGAGAGCAGCTGCAACACAAGGACTTCCCCTGAGCAATTCAGCCTTGTGTGCTTCAGAGGGTAATGTCATTTTTCTCCAAGGTAGCCCATTCCAGAGCTATCTAAGCCAATCCATCACGTTACAGCAGAGCACATTTCAGAGATCCACACACCTGGGCAGCTGCCCACACAGGGAGGGGGAGAAGAAACCGCCTCCAAATTGGACTGTGTGTGCCAAGTCATCTCTCATCACTGACCTCAGCAAGCTTTCCTCCCACTATCGTTGTTTTTCTGCTGCTACAATTATACTGAATGAGTTGTAGCATCTTCCTGGTGTATATTGCCTTTCTTTGGCCACCATCCAGTGCTTGCCCCACGAGTTCCCTGTCTGTCTCCAAGAAGCTGTCACAAATGGAGCCACAATAAATGTAATACACAGACCACAGCTCTCCAAAGAGCTGGAAGGCACAGCCAGCAATGATAAAAGATCAACAAGAATTTCAAGTGTTGCTTTAAATGTCTGTTAGGCTGTGAGCTCCCTACCTTTGATCACCAGCCACACACAGGGGATTGGTTTTTTCTTATTTAATTTGTATGCACAGGGCGACCAAGAGGTTGAGGGCTCCACAGGGATGAGGGCACTAGAAACAAAAAGTGCTGCCCATGGAGTCCTTCCCTGAGTGATGTACAGGCTGAACTGGAAATACAGAGCAGGAGAACAAGGAAAAGGCACAGACTAAGCAAGTCCCTCCCTGAACCTCAGAAAGAGAACCTCTACCGAACAAACCCCTCCACACCATCACACAAAGAAATGCAAATGCCTCTTGCTCCAGATCTCTTTTCATCTACAATAATTATTTTCCTTCAATATCCATCAACAAAAAGGAGCTACACCCAATTTTCTCAGTACAGCCTGCAAGTGTGTCATGCTAGTGCAGAGGGCTTCTCACCGTACTCAAAATGCACCAGAAACCCCCAGTGCAGAGCACCAGGCCTGGGCAAGTGCCAACTGGTGCGAGGGTACCCTGGCATGTGCCAGCTGATGCTGTGACCCC
Organism: Pachyramphus minor; assembly: GCA_013397135.1. Classification (NCBI taxonomy): domain Eukaryota; kingdom Metazoa; phylum Chordata; class Aves; order Passeriformes; family Tyrannidae; genus Pachyramphus; species Pachyramphus minor. Next base: position 452,433 of record VYXB01004899.1, read on the forward strand.
TCCTCTTCAGTTGCAGCTGGCATTCCTCAGCTTCCCCCTGGCACTGCTCTTGGTGGGCAGCAACAGCTTCTGCAACACCCCTGTGGTGGGAGCTCTCTATCAGAGGATGGCAACAGTTTGCAGCCAACTGTAACATCATTTCAGCAAACAGCACAATAAATCAAGGGCTGGAAATTAAGCAGTTTGTTTACTCTCCACACAGAGAGGCTCTTCCCTGGATGCAATGCCCTTTAATTTCACCACATCCAGCCCCAGCCATGCCCAGGGGAGCTGCCTGGCACACTGAGCTGGGCAGTGAGCTGTGCCACCCCTCCAGGTACTGTGACATGGAGACACCCACCCACAGGACTGCTCCTGTCCTGCTCTGCTCCTGCAGCCTCTGCTGATGGCTCATGTGTGTTTCAGTGCTGCTGGAAGGTTCCCAGGGACAGGGATAGTTTGTCACTCCCCTGCCTAGTCCCAGCTGCCCTGGGAGGTGAGAGGAAAGCACACGGGATCCCCATGCACACAGCAGAGGGACAAGTAGAAAGGCAAAAGGGGACAAACTTCTGCCATCAAGTCCCTGGCTCACCTGCTGTGTTTGCTGAGGCTGTGACAGACAAGCAACTCTCTCACCACCACCCCAACCCCACCAGAAGGAGCAGGGATGCTCCAAGCATCAGAAAGAGGAGAAACAGAGGAGACACAGAGCCTGCATCTCCCACTGCCTCCACACCAGCTGTCAGTGGCACCGGGGGTTGGCATGAGCCACTCCCTCGCCAGGGAGGGATTCATCTGGGCAATGTCCACCACCAACACCCCTAATACCAGTACCAATGAGCCTGATCCTCCAGCCACCTCCCAGCTGGCCCAGGCACTGTCACAGACCCTCTGCCTGCAAAGCAGGATCACACCCTGCTTCTGCTCCCAGCTCTTCATGGGACCAGTGCCCTCACCCTGGCCCGTTCCCCATCCAAACACCTTCAGCCCTGGTCCAACCCACAGCATACTGATGCCTCCCCTCACTCCCACCCTCACAATGTGTGAGCAATAAGACCTTTATTGGTGCTTTTTATGACTTCCTGGTAACGTGTATTATGTCTCCCTTTTGGCAGTTTAGTGCAGAGGTGAGACCTGAACTCCTATAAACCACCAGCACCAAGAAGTCGAACAAGTCCCTCTCCCCACATAAATGGTGCAGAATAAGCAGAGCAGTAATTCACCCATGCTTTCGGGGTCTCCCCCCCTCCTTTTCCTTTCATCTGAGCTGCCACTCTCACCCTCCCTCCCAGTGCCCCACTCCCCCCTTGTCCCACCTGTGCTATCCATGGCATTTTCAGGCAAGCACTGGATTAAGGGAAAAGCACGTCAAGAGCTCTGCTACTACAGAGCGTCTGTCTCGCAGTCTGGCTCTCCAGTTTAACCATTATAATCCCTGCTTTTGGGTCAGATGCCTCTCCAGTCACACAAGTCTGAAGGATCTCACATGACTGCTTTAAGCCAGAGTCAAACAGCACTTGGATGAGGGCTGTGGTATGAGATGCTGCACTGACACCAACAAGGGTAACCCCAAAGAGGCACTGTACTCACACAGGGACAGGCTGGGAGGGCAAACAGAAGCAGAAAAACCAGGAGGGGAAGCAATTCACACAGCAAGTCAGGGGTACAACATCCCACAGCCTGGCCAAAAATCAGCACATCACCATATCCTGCTCTCATTTAGGGATGGAACAAAACCCTGCCAAAGCCAAGCACCAGCAATCCCATCAGCCAGTGCCACAGGCAGCAGATGAGATGCACACGTGGCTGTACCTTACTGCCAGAACAGGTTGTTGCCAGAGAAACAAATGGCTCTTGCACAGGCAGTGGGAGGACCAGAGGCAGATGCTTTCTGCATTGCCAGAGGTAAGAAGGGCTGTGCAGCCTCCCAGAAGGTGCTGAGGACAACGGGAGTTAGCACAAACACTGGGATGGCTGCCTCCTCCTCCTCCCTCTGCAGAGGGCCTTTGGACATGGGCCTTGCAGCCAAAACCCTGCTCATGGTTAACACTCATCAGGCTGCTGCAGTTTTCCCACTGAATGTGGGCTTCTCTCCTGAGAAGCAACCCTGAAAATACCCGCAGATGAGATGGGTCTTTCCTCTGCACCTTGGCCCAGGAAGCATTACGTGTATCCTTCCCTCCATGTGGCTTGAAGGTGACTTGAGGAGAAAGAAAGGTTATTTCCCCAATGCCAGTCTGGGGGATCACAGGGCTGCAGCCAGTGCGTGGGCACAGCCCGTGCAGAGCTGCCCCAGGGGTTGCACTGCCCCGGTCCCCGGGTCAAGGGGATGTTTGTGTGGTCACTTGAAAGGGAGAGGGAGAAAAGGGGGTTAAGAGCTCTACACACACACTGGTTTCTTCTGAAGGCCCTTCCCTGTACCTGCTCACAGTGTGCATTATGGACTGAAAGCCTGTAAAAGGGGATGTTTGTCCTGTCTCTGACCCAAAGCTGGTCATCTCCCCCAAGGAACAAGCAAGAAGCTGTTTGCTGCTAACTCAGCACTGCAGCTCCTTCTCTACACTCCAACAGCAAAGCAATCCCTGCTCTTATTTGTAGTTAGCATGGTGGCTGCAGATCCCTTGGGACTGGGGGCATTACGTGTGTGAATGACAGCAATATTTCAGAGGATGGCAGTGATAGCCAATATAGACTGGTGAGTTCCCTGTGAGAAGTATTATGAAGCCCATAAAAGCTGCAAAGGACTTTGCAATTGCCATCAATTTAATGGAGAAGATGCTGTGGTGATGGGCAACAGGCAAAAACCTGAAAAGAGAGTTTCCAGCTGAGACAGGGGGGAAATGGAGCATCTCAGGTAAAGACCACAGGAGGAGGGGAGTGGAGCTGAGAACTGAACACTGATTCCTGCATATCAAGCCATGGCCATAGGCTATAACATGAAAAGATATACAAGGGAATTCATTCAATAACTTACTGTGAGGGCTTTTGTTTTGCTGTGACTTTTTTTCCCCCTGTGAGCTGCTGAAAATTGATCACTGTATAATTATTTGTGAACACATTTTTCCCACGTTTCCAGTCGGCTCCAAGGAGGTGAGAAAGTTATATTTACTGTGGTTCAAGTGCTTTGACTCTCAGCAGAGCAAGTGTAGCATAAGTCTCCAAGCCTTCCAAAGGGAGTGGATGGACCACTCTAAACTCATCAACCCTTCTGCACCATTATCCCTGGATTGCTCCTCACATCCCAGCCCTGGCATTCCAGTTACACTGCTTTCACACAAACTGGGAAAAGAGCTGGAGCCTCTAAGCCTTTGCTCATATCTCAGATAACACTTTCATTTCAGTGAGGTGGGTACAGGTACCCTGGGATGAATTCAACTGTAAATATTCAGAGTGATTCATTGTTTGGCTTTTCTCTCCAATCTAAATAGTTGGAGCTGTCAAAATTGATCTGAGTTTTTATGGTACAATACTTTAGAGAGAGAACAAACTGTGGATTAAATTTGCTGTTGTGGCCCAAAATAGCTTTCAAATATCAACACAGGCAAGATACACATAAAAGAGACTATTTCCTTGTGAAGCAAGGCAAGTTCTCACATCTCCATTTAACTGTTTCTCCCTGGAGGTGCACAGCAGAAAACTAAGCGTTTGAGCTGCCTCCCTCTTCCCTTCCCCATCACCAGGTTAAGGGAGTCAAGTAAAAACCATTTTGCTCATGAAAAGTCCCTGCTTAGGCCCAGTAATCTGTTCAGGAAGGGAACAGAGCTGAAAATAATGAGTGGCCCTTGCTTTCTTATCATATCATTAATGTAGTGCTTATCAGAAGATTATTTTGGTTCAGTGGGTATAACTGCTCTGACTTCTATTTCCAAACCCTACACCCTTCCAGCAAAGAATAAAAAGGAGGATGGATTGCCCAGCTCTCAGGTCCAGGGATGTTCATGGTTTTGTCACTTCCTGGTGAACAGGGAGCACAAGGAAAGAAAATCCCTGTCCAGAGGCAAAATCTTCTCAATTTAAAAGAGAGAGAAGAAGAAAACTGGAAAAAATCCAAGGGTGCCTGTCACTGAGGCTTTCTAAATGTGAGCTACTGCTTAGGTGAGAAGCAGTCAAAAATACATGTGGGTACAGCTGTAATCCAAGGCAGACCACACACCACCACGAACACAGAAACATTCCAATTACACCAAGTGCTACAGGAAAAGATCATTCCTTTTGTTGGTTTCACTTGAAAAAACCAAACAAACAAAAGAAAAAAAAAAACAACAAAACAAAACAGAACAAGGCAGTTTCTTGAAACGAGGCCAACTTTTACAGGAGGTCCCTTCCACTGTTTCATACAAAAATTATCAAGCAAGCCACTGTGAGGCGATGTTATATCGAAAAAGAAAAAAAAAAAAAGAAAAAAGAAAGCAGCATTGGCAGGTGAGATTTTGTGGAAAGGAATTTCAGAGTTCTTCACATAAACACACCACTGCTGTCAGCTCAGGGAACGTGCAAAAGCAAAAAGAGACACGAGAAAAAGGCAAAGAATACTCCCAGTTTTTATGGCTATTTTTGATTGTTCTGTTTGGACATCTCCTGGTAAAGTTTTTTCTTTGTTTGGGAGCCCAGTGTAAAAGTCTCCAAATGTGTGTTTTGACCTTTAATTCAATGATTAAGCTCATATTGGGGTCACAAACTCCACTGTGTGACTTTATGTACTTGGCTAAAACAAGTGAGCTTTTAAATGGGGTGAGCACACAGTCGGTCCCACAAAGGTCAGGGCAGAGGCCAAGGCACACTCCTTGGTTGGGACATCAGCAATGACTGTTTCAAGATAAACAGATAAAGCAATTAATGTTCATTACAGACTGGAGATTGGAAATAAACTGTCCTTCACCCAAGGCACAACCATACTGCGGGTCAGACCAAGAATTACCTGTGCAGCCAAGAGAGCTACTAAATATTGGGCATGGGAGCAAAAGATGGAGCAGAACACTTGGGTGGCAAGAGAACAAACACTGGTCAAAGAGTGAGCTCTTTAGGCTGATAGAGACCTGGAGCCACGAGCAGGGAAACACCTTCCAGTTTATGGAGGGTTTCTGGGGGAAGAGACCCATTTCTAAAAAGAACCCTGGAGGCAGGAGGAGGGGGCTGCTTCCCAAGGCACCAGGCTACTCTCCAGAAGCCACGCTGCACCCCGCTGGCCTGCCAGCAGCAGACAATTAATAATGTAGTGGCTGTCTGCTCCTGGAGGGACCCAGGGGACGCTGGCCTGCAGCTGCCTGCTGCTCCATTATTGAACAGAGCTGAGAACAAACGTAATCTGTTTTTCCATTCACTCCCCAGGGGTTACTGCATGCTGCCTTTGTCTAGAAACTGTCTCCACTTTGCAAGCCTTTTGCCATCCATTTGCATACCCCTGGGTCAGTCTCTGGCTTCAGAGGGGCTCCTGACTTCATGGCAAATCAAATAACCTCAAAGACACAAGTTTGGATTCATCACTGGAGCACAGCCACCTCTCCTCACTCTCAGTATCAGCTGCCAGGAGATGCTGCCACACACAGCCTGGCTCCAGCACAGAGGGGCAGCTCTGGCACTTGACTCACTCCTGCTTTGTTTGGCTTCCAGTGTCCAGGAAAGAGGGACATTTGCATTTTGATTTCCCTTCTCTAACACCTCTTAACACCTTCACAACTGCAAAGTAAACCCCATCTCTACATGTATCCAAGAGGGCAGAGTGGAAGAAGACAGAATCTAACAGGATCCCTCTGAAGTGGCTCAGACCACATCTCTGGCACCAAGAACAACAATCATCTTCCCAGCAGATCATCTTCACCTGGATCCACGTGGCTGTCCCAGCAGCTGACCTAGAGAGCAGTGCCACTCCTGCAGTGTATAAGCAAGGTTGGTCAGAGCAAGGCTCAGATTTGTTATTGCACTAAGGACAGATGGATGATAAGGGTAACTAATCCCTGATTGCCATCCAAGAGCTTTTCTGCAAGATCTGGAGCAGAAATATAAGATTACCATTCCCCAGGCTATTTCTACCCAGTTCCCATTTGCATCTGTCAGCAGGTGGCAGGGGAAAGAGAATCTCAGCTCTGCTGCCGGAGGCAAGGAGACCATGGATGACTCTTGCAGATACAAGATTTTCTGAAATCTATCTCTAACTTTTGGGCTCAGTGTTTTCACCTCAGTCCCTCCAGCACTCAGTCTACCTTTTCTACATGAAGAAACAGCTTAAAGTGCTGTCATGAGCTAATAGACAAGTCCTAATGGGTCTGCACATCACCACCCAACCTGCAGGCAAATGTTCCTTGGCATTATAGCAGAGCTACTGGAGGAAGAGACACCCTGGGGAGAATCAGCTGGCACTTCCAGCACCAGCTCATGCTTTCCCTGCAGAGATGAAAATTTGAGAGGAGAGGAAGAAGAAAACCCAGGTGAGACAAAGAGAAGAAAAATAGATAGACTCTGCCAGTGTTGCAAGATGTGCTGGCGGGTGGGCAGCCAACTTCTCTCTGCTCAAGAAAGGCTGGTAAGGAAAGAGGACTTTACTGCAACTGGTAAGCAAGAGTGCTCCCCACACTCCAAAGTGCTTGGCCAGCCAGGCTGAATACACAGAAGGAATGAAAAAGCTGAGCCATCCTTCTGCCACGTTAAGGACACTGATCAATAAAAACGCGGTATTGAACAGCATAATAGTGCTGTTAAAAGATCATCGCTGCTTCTTTAGCTAACAAGTCAGCTGCTGAAAAAATCATTTTTTATGGAACCTAAGAAGATATATAAACACTGGCTGAGATCACCAGCGGGTGTAAATTGATGTAGTTCCACAGATGGCCATGGAATTGCCTTGATTTAAAATCAGCTTATACCTTAAGCATGTAATATCTTGCAGCAGTAAATAATACCCATGAAAATGAGACAGAGAGTGTGGGGTCAGACCAGACTAAAGCTGTTTCCTGTCTTTAGTCTCCATGCTACTTCCATGCCGTGGAATTCTCCATGACACTCTGCTTTCAACACTGCCAAGGTACTCAGGCTCACCTGTAAGCTGGGAGCAGTGCTCTGGCAGACTGTCATGAATCAGGCTGCTCCCTTCAGACTGAAAATGCACTTAGGTTGCTGGCAAAAAGGAGGGAAATGCAGGATTCCTTCTCTTGCCATAGCTACTGGTGTAATCCCAACTGATTTGAATCAGAAGCCCTGCTCCAAAAAAGGCTTTATTTAGAAAAAATTTGGCCTCCCTTAGGAGAAAGAAATGGGGTCTGCTTTCATGACTCTTCATCCTTCAGAATTCCTCATCCTGATCCCAGAACATCCCCTGAGGGAAGAGAAACCTCCAAGGAGGTAGCAGGCCCCTCAGGGAGCATGTCCTGGGGTGGGCATGGGTGCAGGTTCACAAAGCAGGGGTAGCTTGTCAAAGAGGCTCCTGCTATGCACAGAGCATCAGGGATCTGCAGAAGGCCTGATCTGATCAGATCAGGTTAAGCCCAGAGAGATCATCGAGATTAGCAGGATTCCAAGGCACAATATCCAGCTGACTTCCCATGGGAATTAGACAATTCTGTCCTTGATATCCTTCCCTTAGGCTCAGATACTTTATTTCAGTGGCCATAGGCTCTGCCACAGGCCTTGTCTGCTCCAGCCCTGCAGTGGCAATGCACTTAGGTACCAGCAGCTGAGTGGCTGCTAAAAACTGCAGCATAAACACAAGGGAACAAGAAGCAACACACCATGTTGTCTTCAGCAAGACATTTTGGGAGCATTTGTGCCCTGCCCACACAATTCAACTCATGTCTCTATGATCCAACACCTTTAAACACCTCACCAGGAGCTGAACTATCACAGAAATGCTGCCCCCCTCTACCCCCCTCAACTTTTAGGAGGAAAACCTCCAACAACTTCAAAGGCAGCAACATTTTCACCTTATGTGAGAAACAGCTGCACAGGTGCAAGCCAAACATGTTCATACCAGCTCACATGACTTGGCACAAAGGACAGCACACAGGAGGATCTGGTGTCACTTCTGTCTTATTCCAGCTGTGGTCTCCAGGCAGAGAAAGCACCAGGACACCCAAACCAGAGCTTATCCACCTCCTCAGCATCAGAGCACAACAATGACAAAGGATGTAACACTGACCTGTATCTCTAATAAGCTGCAAGGTCTCGGCATTCCTTCACCTTGCTGCCCTTGTCTACTGAGCAGCACCACACTGATCTGCTTATTTGCCCTCACCTCTGCCTGAAGTTTCCTGCCAACAAGAACCCCCATCCTGTGTGTTAAGGACACCTGTGATCGCAGTCCCCCAGCCCTGAGTTACATCCCACTCCCTGGAGAGGAGAGCCTGCCGTGTTTTCCAGTTCCATGGCCCAATCCCTTCAGACAGATTCCACAGTAATTGCAGAGCCAAGCTGCCCGGGCTGCACGCAGTGCCTTCGCTTCAGTGTTTATCCAAGGTGCCACGGATTTCCAGCTGTGATCTGTCAGTGGTTATTTCCACATCCTTCACTTCACCCCTGTGTGCAGCCATGTACCGAGGAGCAAGCAGTAATTAAAAGAATTGGGGTCTATTTAATTACCTTCTGACACGATAACACAAGGGCTGCCTTCAAAGCCACGAGGCTCCCAGCAAACGGAACTGCAGTGGAGCAGCAGCGTGGGACCTGCATCACATTAGCACGGGTTGGATGAAGGTTGGCACAGCCTGGATTAGCACAGGGGGAGGATGAAGCATTTGGTCCTGGCTGGCTCAGCAGGAGGCAGGCTGGGGTTGCCCAAATCCAGCCACGTGAGCCAGAAAGAGTTGGTTTCATACAGATTCACGGCAGCTCATCCCTCAAGGAAAGGAAAGGTCTCGTCCCACACAACTGTCCCTCACTCAGCTGCAGGGCCTGTTTTCAAGAAGTCAACAGCAGCCTGGGAAAGCAATGGGGAGAAGAGGTAAAACCTGCACCTCCTGCAGCCCAGAGACCCTCAAAGCACTCTGGGGAAGCGTTCAGACTATTCACCCCCAGTTTCTTCCACGGAAGAGATGAACTGTGAATTGTCTATCACCAAGCAACCACAGGCTACCACCTCAGAGCACCGTGGCAGGAGTGCTCCCTGACAGAAACCTGAGTGGCCTGAAAGTCCCAGTGTGAATCTGCACACTGGGATACTGGAATTGAGTAATTCCACCTCTGCCTGCTCCCAACTTGTCATTGTGTCAGGACATAATTGCTTCTCCTCATCACCCTTTCACCCTGGATCCCATGGGCTGGGTCTGTGTGAGTTTGTACTTGTGAAGGTCATGGTCCTGCTAACGGCATCTTATTTTTGTCTCCAGCTCGGGCAGAGAGCACAGAGCTGTGGGAAAGGCTGCCCCACTGCCCTGCCTCCCAGCAGGTGACCTCAGCCCTCCTGCTGAAGGAGAAGGCTTTTAGCAGCTCTTCTTCCCTAGCAAGTCTCACCTCTGATCCTTTCAGACACCTTCTGCCTTAGGGAAAGATATAATTACCTTCAGAGATGTTTGGACACTAAAAAAATCTGGTGATGGCTGGAGCACCCCTGAGCCAGGACCACCACAGCAGCCTCGGGCTCTTTCAGCCCTGCTTTTGGGGATGCTGGCTCCCCACACCAATCTGCTACAAACCTGCGGTGAAGAGACAGGATGTGGAACCCACAAACTGCTCCTCTACAGAACGGAAATGAAAACCAAGCAGCAAAATCTAACCACACACTCCCGAGCTCGTCAGGAGACAACCAGAAAGAAGCAAAGAAAGGAGATCCCTCAAGATGACAGCAGAGTCTGTGCCACCAGCCTGACTCACACCGACTCCAGAGAGAGCTGCAGGTACAGAGCAGCTCTGAGGGCAACATGCTTTTGGTTTTTGTAAGTCACCTGGGAGCTCAAAAACACAGGCCAGATGTTCCTTGAGAAAGGCACCCTACCACTTCCTCCTGAAACAGAAAGCCCTTCCAGAATCTGCCAGGATATTGAGTTTTTTTCATGACAAAAATTGAGCTGGGTGAAAGTCTCTTCCCCATAAACGACCAATTAATTCTGTCCCCATTTGTCTTTTCGCTTTACTGGTGCCAAACAAGGGAAGAAGATGCTCATCTCCTCCTGTGCTGTTTGCTGGATGTATTCAAAATACAGGATATTCGGGTTGATTTTGGATGTAAGAACCAATGTCACATCTCTGTTCTGCAAAGGGCAGTTCCTCCCAGAGCCCAGCGAGAATATTCACGACTTGAAATTCATTCTTGGGAAAAGTCCTCCACGCTTTGTTTAAAATTCATTGTTTTTTGTAAACTCATTCACTAGAATATTAATAGAAGGAAAACATATAAAAGGAAGAAATGCAGCTGACAGGAATTTGGTTAAAAATTCAAACCAATGTTCACAGGACTTTTCAATTTCCCATCTCTGGGTTGCATAATTTCCAATGCACAGGCCTGAAACAGCCCTGAATTCTAATGCTATTTTGAAAAGAAAAGACATGATGAATGTTTTGGCAGATTCTTGATTTTCTTTTTAGCTCACTGCGAAGATATGACTTAAAATGCAAAGGCACCATTAAAAAAATAGAAAGGAGATGAAGGACAGAACATTACATGGGAGGAAAGAGCCTGCATAGCCAAGGAGGCCAAAAATTGTGTTCCTCTTCATAAAAGACTTGGCAGTGCTGGATTAACAGTGGGATTTGGTGATCCTATAGGTCTTTTCCAACCTAAATGATTCTGTGATTCTAAGTTTGGGTCCAAAGCAACCACTGCATATGTTTCTTTCCATTAGACAAAATAAATACTTACGATTCTATGAGTAATATCATTCTGAGTTGCAGAAGAAAAGAAGCTGGTGGGGAAGGCAGGAGGGAGAAATGACTGGAGCAGTTATTAATGAGAAACTATCCTGTAATTACACAGAGTACCATTACCCCATCAAAAGGCAGCAAAGCTACGCTGAATTAGCACCAAACACTTGCAGGAGGCACACTAGAGTAGAGTAGAGCTTTTCCTACCACAGACTCTGCAAGCAGCAGAAGACTTGGCCTCACAGATGGCATCTGCTCTCTATCCACCCCCTGGTTCTCTCCAAGCATAATTAAGAAAATCACCAGCAATCAGAGGCCATCAGCTGCTCCCAGCCCATATTGGATCAGGGCTGGAACAGCTGTGTCACAGCTTTTTACCATTATCCTTCCTCCACCTCTCCAACCAGTAACAGCTTCATGAAGAATAAACCTTGCTACCCCTAAAATATTTCAAAATAAAGGCATGGCCTGGCTCTGCTTCAGCAGCAGCAAAGAGGGGACAGTGCCACAGGGAGCTGCCTCATGGATCCCTTCAGTCACTGCTACAGGTAATAAAATACCACCTGTAAGAGGAGATGAGATGTGAGCTGTCAGCACAGGGGAGATACACAGGTTTGGCAAAACACTCTCCAGTGAAAAACCAACTGCTACTGCCTTAGTTGTGTGCTTGGAGGGAGTTCTTCACTGGGGAGAAGCATCCACAGAGACTTTTCCCAGGGTAAGGATTTGGCAGCTCCCTCCCCAGCAGCTCAGACCCAAGCGGGGCACAGACAGGACGGGCCCCGAGGTACGTGTCTGCCTCGGCACAGTGAAGTCTGCACAAACCACAGAGCCATTATCAGGGGTAAAATTAGCTCCTGTTACTGACAGCATCTATCACTCATTCCTACTCTAATCTCTACCAGGGGAAGGATTTACAAGCAACAATGATGAAAGAGAAAAGGGAAGGGGGAAAAAAAAAAAAAAATCAAAGCAATACAGAGGGGAGGGGAAAAAAAAAATCAAAGCAAAGATAACAAAAGCATTTGTGAGGCTGGAAGAAACAAACTACATTATATTACAGGGACCAAGGGATCCTTATCATGCCCAGATAAGATTTTCATTCACTGTGTTGGGAATTATTCTTTTTTAACTGCTTAAGAAGATTCAAATACACTGGCAGGTACCTCCAGCTCTGTAAGGATTTTCTTTCAGCTGTGCATCATTGCAGCAGCTCGCCTCAATAAAAATCCTAAGGAAACACATACAATGGGAAGTGCATCAAAGGGACACAGATGTTGTAAGCACCCTATTGAACAGGTACAAGAAATAAAGGTGGGGAAAAGATAAAGCTCAGATTTTATGGCACTGTTATTCTTTAAGAGGTTTAGTCGCCCTTTAAAAAGGGTTTACTAAAAACCTATTAATCGCAGAATAACCAGCTGTGATGATCCTAACCCTCAGATCAATGGACAGGACACTGTTAGTGTGTATTGGTAGATGACTACGTAATGCAGAAGTTAATGAGCCATTATGAAAATGATTCTTAAAATAAAATACGACCAGGAGAAGAAAGCAAACCACCACAATTGCTGCTCACAAATAATCTTTGCTTTGTTTGCCTCTAATAAACCACTCCAGTTCTTGGCAGAATTAATCAGCACAAGTAAAGGAAACTTCTGGATGCCCTATTCTGCGAGCAGCCTATGGGACAGGTGTTTTCCTTCCCTGGAAGCACACACCTAATGCCAGCTCCACAGAGTCAAAGGTACCTCAGCCACTGACACCATCCAGAAGAACAATCTGATTAAAATGTGCCTTTTATGCACAGGTCTCAGAGCACCTGATCAATAATTATCAATGGAGCTGTACAGCAATCCTATCCTATCCTGCTCCTGTTGCCATGGCTGTGCCAGAGGAGAGCCTGCCCTGAGCTTCCCACCTGACTTCATGTCCCACAGCCAGCTGGAGGTGCCAGGGGCCCATCTGAACCAAATTATAAAGGAGAAACAAAAAAATACGAGTGAAGAGGCTTTCCTATCTTTAGAGCTTCACCACAGGCCAGTCTCCCATGGGGTTTGTCACTAGAGGAGAATTCTGCTCCTGAGCAGCCCTTTGGGTGGCAATAGGGACATTAGCACCTGTAGGATACGGGCTGAGGGGAGCTGGAGAGCCTGGTGCTCACAAAACACACCTGCTGCAGCTGCTGCCATGCAGGGGCTCACAGGAAGAGCAAAGAGAATGTGGGGCTGTCTCACTCCCCAGAAGTGTTCCCCTCATCCCTCTCCCTCCCCTCCTGGCAAAGGGAAGGCACCAACATCTCTCTTGAAACAGCACTGAAATAAATGTGGGGAAATTACCCGTTTGCTAAGGGAGGCCATATATATGCACATGTGTGTTGGGAAGTGTAATTTGCATTTCTGGGCCTCAGAGTGCCCCTAATAGGATTTACAGTGGGTTGTGAAGATTGCCATCCCAGCTAATCAAATATAATAAATAGCTCTGACTGAGCAGATGACTCTCCTACAGCACTGTGGTTATCAGAGGGATCGGTCTTAATTTGAGACTCCATTCGTCAGCCCTGCTAACAGGATTGTGCAGAGAGTGATATTTGACAGAAGTGTTTTCGAAATTCCTAAATGGAGAGCGTGCATTGAGGGAGACAAGATGGATGTTTCCATTACAGTGACCGTGCAGGATGTCACCCTGGCCCCCGCTCCCCACCCAGCAACAAATGACTGACAGACACACGGCATTAAGGTGAATACGGTGGCCACAGATTCCCTCTTGTTTTCTTTATCTAAAGGAAAATAAGGAATTAATTCTAGGGATTAAGTGTGGCACTGGCTTGTGCTCCTGGCTGTACATCACAGTGACAAGCAGCTCTGAAGCTCTGCCTGGAGAAGGTGGGGAGGGCAGGAGAGCCCCGAGCAACACGTACACACTGGTGAGGGGAGTCAGCCATGAGCCCCTGGGCAAAGTGGTTATTAAGGATTAAAGACCAGAAAGGACCTCCTGATTTAGTGATCCATGTACACTGCAGACACAAACATCACCACATCACCTTAAAATAACCCCTTAAAACTGGTTTGGTTTTCAGACCCCACCACTCTCACTGGGCCCTTTCACCACTCCCTGTTTTGTCTCGATCCTGAGCTGCAGGAATCCTTCTCCACTATAGGCATTTATCCTTTAACATCTATACAAGGAGCAGCAGCAACCCCTCTCAGATTTTGCTTTGCTAGTCTGAATATCCCAGTCTCTTAAACCTTTACCCACAACAAAAACTTCACTTTGCACCCAGGCCAAACTGAGCTCATCTTTCCTCGCTACGTGGGGACAACATCTTTGTACAGCAGCACAAAACACCTTTGCTTCTAACAGAAATACCACAGTGACCATACTGCAGATTTGCAATGGCACAGACCCTCCTTTGATAAGTCTTCTCTGCAACCTGTTCCATGAGTGGCTGTGGCAGTGAAGGGAGGGATGCAAGTCTAATTTATACTGAATTAGATGGCTCAGACTGCATGGCAGACCACAACCATGGTGCAGCACGTCTTTTAGCACGTCCTATTACAGCTGAGTTTATTCCTGCCTTTCCCCAACCTTCCCAGGATCCTCCTGACCACTGAAGCTCTCTCCATTGAAGCTTGCCCCCACTTCAGAGGGATGCAGGGGGATCCACCCAAGCTCAGAAGAGTGGTGATGAAAACCAAACCTGCTTGCCTTGAGAAGCTCTCCCACAGCAGATTAAGCCTGTGATAAGGGGTTAATGAAAGATGTGTTAATTATCACCAGCACCACCCTAGACCTGGCACAGGTTTTGAGAGGTGGTTGAGAACAACTTTCAGCACAAAAATATGTTCCTCCATTTCTTAGGAGGAGGATAATGCAAAGCCATTTCCTCCTCCTGTCAACAGCACAGGCTGAGGGGCAGATCAGGTACAGCAAGTTGAGGAAGGGTGGTGTGGGAAGTGGTATTCCTGGCCCAACATGTCATGGGGATTTGGGCACCCACCTGGTGCACAGCTGGGCAACACAGCAGCAAATGGGAAATCACAAGAGTTAAAGGGATCCCCAGTATTTTTCCCATCTTCCTTTTCACTCTTTTCACCTGGAGCCCTTCCCTTTGGCAGAAACAAAGGGAACATGAAACATGCTGGAAAAGACTTCTCAGCTCAGGCCTGCTCGTTCCAGCAAAGACCTTGAACAGCCACAGGGCAGGGAGCTGCTGTCCCAGTGTGAAACCAGAATCACTGTGAACCCTCTTCAGAGACAACCCTGTGCTCCAGGGACAGAGGAGAGCAGGGACAGGTCAGCAAGGATCAGGGGAAAGAAAAAAGCATTTATATAAAAAAAAAAACATATGTAAGAGGGAATCTTATTCTGCAAGTCAAAACCAGTTTGGCATTTCCAAGTTAAATAAAAGCGAAGCCTCCGTCCCGCATGCTTCATTGTAACACTGTTGCTCTAAATCCCCTTTTATCCCTTTAATTATGCATGGAAAAACCACACGACCTCCCTGCTCGTATGCTCAGCCGAGCAGTGGCTCACAGAGCAGGAGGCTCATTATACAGCTTTAGCGGGGCTGAGTGCTCTGAATTATTTAAATCTCCATTAAGCCTCCACTATGGCACATCTATGTGATAAACGGATCAGGTGCCGCTGGATTTCTCCCCTGGCCAACTCACTCTCCCTTCTTCCCTCTCTCCCCCTCTCCTTCTGCAAAACTCAGTAGGAAGGGAGATAATTGCCAAGAGGGAAGGAGTTTGCACTCGTGCTATCAAGTGTTTCGTTGTCATTTAAAAAAGGCCAACTGAGCCAAGTAATAAAGACACTTAATCAGGATTAGCGCTAGAGGGCATGGTAAGGTGGTCAATGCATAACTTGTTTAATGGCCATTTTATTGTTTAAATTAAATAAAACTTAAATCATTATGTTTTACTTAAGCAGGGTGAATGCCCTGTCCCTGCTCCCGCAGCACCACTGCAGCAGCCACAGCAGGAACAGTTCATGGCCTGAGATGGGGTAGTTGGGATGATGAGCTCAGTGCATCCACCGTGGGGGGATCTCATTTGTCCTCCCCCTCCCCTTTCCACATGGCCACTGTTCCACAGGCTGGCACCATAAGGAAAGCAATGGTCCAAGGAAAAGCTAGGAAAAGTGGATAGAGGGATCTTGGAGCACAAAGCATGAGGGATTTGTGGAACGGCCTTCTGGCTCCACAAAAGGGACAAGAAATAAAAGTAATAATCACAGTAAAACACAGCAGTCCCTGCAGCTTCCCTGGGAGCAAGGGAGCTCATCCCAGACCAAGCAGAGACCCTTAATCCCTGTGAAGGGCAAGATCAGCCCTCCTCAGAGACAGTTTCCTGCTGCCACAGACCTCTTCGAGCATGAAGGGATGGGGAAGCAGGAGGCAAAAACTCTTCATACTGCTATGCAAAACACCTCCTCATGGCATGGGCAGACCTACTCAATGGCACCCCAAGGGCCATGGCAGGACAACCTCAGGTGAACACTTTTGTTTCCCTTGGTTTCTTGCTGCTAGGGACAAGCAGGCATAGAGTCTGGGCACCTGGCAGCCACGAAGTCTGGAAAAGAAGTAACAGAAGCCTCAGGTAGAAACACTTTCTTGGGGACCAAACACTTGGTCTTGGGGAAAAAAAAACCTTTTTAATGGAAAACACTGACAGCCCCAAACATAAATCCTTGCCTATCTCAACAGCAGGACACAGGAAGGATGCTGTGATCCTTCCACTGCATCCCATCACTGAGGACCAGGGCACGTTAATGGGAGTTCATCAGCACAGCACACTCAGCCACCAAGAGCTCTGTGCTACCTGTGCACCATCCCAAGCCACCTGTCACCTGAGGCACAAACAGCCACACCCCAGTGAAACAACCCCTCAGAGTGGCTCAGTCCTCAGTGGCTGTTCAGGGAAGCCACAACCCAAAAATACACTTGTTGTGATGTCAAACTCACAATTCCCTCCTACCCCCACCAAAAAAAACAGTGAATAGGATTTAGCTCTGATCAACCACAGGCTTCCTGTGTGAGCATGAGTAAGTCCCAGATCTCCACAGGCTTTGGCTCCTTGGCTGCAAGATGGAGATAAGAGTCCATTTGTTACCCCTCATGGCTGTGGCAAGGCCAGAGGATCCCAAGGATCTGCTGGAGGTCGAGATAACTCCCCACAGCCTCAGGAAGCACTTGGTGAATGAGGCAGGAAGCAGGTGGAGACAAGGAGATGCAGCAAGTTATTTATTTGTGAAAGCCACTGGAAAATGTGCTGAGCAAAGGGGGGGGGGAAGTCTTCTGTGTTAAAAAGTAACCTCTACCATAAAAAAAAAAAAAATTAAGGCCCCTTGTTTTAGAAGTTTCTCTCCATATTTAGTTGAGATAAATGGAGGCAGCACAGTGGCAGCATTTTGTTAAGACTTGAGAAATAGATGGCAGGACTCTAGAGGCAGGTTTCACTCATATATCATCCCCTTCCCCTCCCAGCCTCTGGGGGACATGTGTTGCTGTGACATCTTTTACTAAGATTTACAGGACAGTCATCCTGTCAGGGATGTGAAGGCAGCCTTGCTGCCACAGAGCTGCTGTCAGCCTGCCCCATGTTCAGCACTTAACCTTGTTTTCAAGCCACAGTTCCTACCTAGAGAGGCAGCAGAGACAAAGAAAGAATCCAGTCTGCCCCACTTCAAGCTGCTTCTGAAGGGGATTATTTGCTGTGTACTTGCACCACCAGTTTTTTCACTGCTATTTATTTGGCTGCTCTGGCAGTGCTTATTTCTTCAAGATGCAGGAAGGCGATTAGAGCTGGGCATCCTGTTCCCAGCTCCACTCCTGCTTCCCCCTGGGTTACCTTTGGGGATGCTGGGGGGGGGAAGCCTGACCTCAGTGGCAACGCTGGGGCTGCCCTTGCCCTCCCTCTGTGCCTCAGTTTATCTCACTCTTGCCAACTCCCATCTTCGTATTTTTAAAAACAGCATGAGTCAGGCATGAGTCAAAGTCTTAAAATGTGAGGAACTGGCTTTAAATTCAGGCTGCATTTTAAAGAGGAAGGTGCCAATTTTTTGTGTTCGTGAAATCTCCAGCAGTGACCTCTAGGTGCTGAGAATTTCTTTTAAAAGCCTGAGATTGATAGCAACTATACAATATTTACAAGCATGAATCATCTCAGTTTTCACAATATGCTTCCCTTTTGCTGACAACTCTCAAACTAACTTCACATATATCAAGATGACCTTTCTCAGGCAAAGAAAACATAAGGCACTGCCTCCCATTAACAATAAGGCCAGGGTAACAATAATTAGGCCAGGAGGGGCACTCAGACCTCAGGGCTTCCCTGTGTGCCTCCAGTCCCAGTGACTGTCCAGACCAAAGCTCAGGGGCTCAGCCAGGAGAGGGGCCACCTCAGCAGCCTCCCACTGCCCCATCCACCCTCCTGGGCAGCCACTGTGCCCCTCTGCTGCTCCCACCTTCAGCAACTCATCACAAGCAAGTGCCTTGGAGATGGATAACCAGAGAAACTTCACTATTAAAAGAAAACCACTATCAGTTTCTAATGCAATTAACAGCCCCCTGCCAAGAGAGCCAGTAAGAGCACTTCATCAGACCATTATAACCCTGGAGGGTATAGAGAGGCTGCCACGGTAACTCCTTTAATTGCCCTTAATGTTTCATTAAACACAATTACATTTAAACCTAAACTGTGCCATTTGTTGTGGTTTTAATTAGACAAAGGGCAAGATAAAAGGATTGGATTAACCCTCCTCTTCCCTCTCTCCCCTCCACCAGGAGCTGGCCACAGTCAAACTGGATTGAAACAGGGAGGAGAGCAAAAAGGACAGAAGCACGAAGCACATGCACAGAGCCACGAGTGTGGTGGAGAACAGCTGGACTTGAACTCAGCAGAACCTGATGGGAAGGAAAGCAGTGGATGTGCCTCTCCACAGACCTCACAGTCCCCATCCTCCTGCTGCCACCCACCTGCCTGCAAGGGGGGAGCCACTGCTGAGCCCTGAGATCCCTCCTGGCTCTGCCAGGTTTGTGCTGAAGGAATCAATCAGCAGGTGCTTTGCTTTGGGCTCCCAGCACAGACCCCAGCTGGCCTGAAGGAAAGGCCTCCTCTACTTCCATGATCACACTGCTAACAGCAACCAGCACTCCTGGAGCTTGAAATCACTTCAGTGATTTCCCTTGATGACCCCTCACACCATTGTTACAGTCTCTCCAGGGTCAGCAGCTTCCTTCCATGACCTGCTCCTGTAGCCTTTGCAAGGGGAGCTGGCAGCACCCTCTGCTCTGAGCCTTTCTTCCAAGTCCAGCGTTCCTTGCTCTAGTTCCAGGCTTTTTTTTGTTTCTAAATACAGTTGTGCAGTTTCTTTGGCACAATGAGTAATTCCAGAGGCCACATGGCCACACTGTTACCGATGTCTTTCCTCCCTTCGGGAGATGCATCACTTTGAACCAGAGGCTGCTGTGCTGGAGGTACTCTCAGCCTCATGCTTGTAGAGCCATCCTTGAAACACCAAAAAAAAAAAAAAAAAAAGGCTTGCAAACACTTCCTCCATTCTAATAAAAAGGAAAACCATACAGAATTTATTTAGTACTTCCTCAAATATTGCTTCTACATTATGGCTAAGACCTAAATAGTGAAACTGTGCACCCCTGTTTGATGCTGCACAAAGCTTTGCCAAACCAGACTGTCTCCTCCATCTTTTCTGAGCTTTTCAGTGACTTACAGGAAAAAGAAAAGCAGATTTAGCTGCAGTGCCACACACCCAAATCAGAATAAACTGCTGAAATGCTGCTCTGTTCAGAGATTTATGATACAATTAACATTTTCGTTGGTTTCTAATGACTTCTTTCTTCCTTTCCGAAGCTGACAAGAGAGTAGGAATAGCCACGGGGTATCATCAGACTGCAAGGTGGAAGGGAAATGAAGCAGAGCAGAAAGGGACTCTCTGAAGCAGCCGGGTATCATTATTATCTCTTTGTGGGAGCATTAGCACCATTGGAGGGCACTCAGGCACCACTGGAACAAGAGTAGCCTAAGAACTTGAATAGAACCGAGGAGAAGATGAAAAGAATGACACAGACACTCAGTGACAGGTCTGAATAGTCTCCTTTGTGCCACAAGACTTGCTGAGATTTCGCTATCATTTGACAAGTGCCAAAACTCCACAAGTCTGATCCAAAGACTACATGTGTCAACAGGAAGCCTCCCATTAACTTCAGGGAAACTTAGCCCCAGCCAAGGTGTAATAGATCATGTACCACCATTACAGGGGAATAAGTGAAATCCATCTTAGAATCCTTGCTACTAATTTTCAGCGATTTTTCACAATATATCTCATCATCACAGTGTCTACTCACACAATAAATCAATGCTTCTGTGGAGCTGCGAGAAAAATGAGGGGATGGGGCAGGTGAGAAAGGTGGTGGAGAAAACGTGTGCCATTGCTGAGCAGCAAGTAACTGCAGCAAGAACAAGCTAACTAATTAACACAGCTAACTAATTGCTGCCATGGGGCATGGTGGCCTCACCAGTCACAGAGACAAAGCTTTGACATCTCTGTCTGAGAGGGAACTGAGGCACAGACTGGGAGACTCCTCTGGTACCTCTGCCAAGGTCCAGAGAAAGGAACAGCTCCTCTGAGATGGCCAAGACAACCCAACCTTGGCTTGATGCTGTACTTAGAAAAAGCTGTCAGAGCAGGGGACTCCCCCATCAGTAGAAGCTGCTGGTTTACAGCAAAGCTCCACATGTTGCTGGAAGAGCATGTGCACATCTCTGCTTCAGCCTCCAGGATTAAGGGGTGACCCTCAAGTCTGAGCTTTGGGGAGCCAGAGGGAGTGAGGGGCAGAGGGGTGCGAGGGAGTGGGGAGAACAGATGTTAAGCTCTTAGAGATAATAAATTGAATAGCTCTGAAATTGGACCCACAAGGATAAAAGTGATTTTAGAGCCTATAAGACCGACTATAAACTCAATCTGTCAGACAGCAGCAGCTGTTAAAGATAATGGTCCTGGTAAATTTAACTTCCAAACTGCCACAAAGGGACTAGTGTGATGTTAAGTTTCTCCCTTCTTTGAAAGGGGGTGGGGAGAAAAAAAGGCATCAAAACCACACAAGATCTTAAACATGCATCTCCCGTCAGCTAATCAAAAAACCTGCTTTGAAGAGCAAGGATGGGCAGTACCCCCATGGGGGAAAGAGATCTCCCAGAGGCTTTTGGGCAGATGAATACCTCTGGGCTGCTTTGATAGGATTCTACAAATGATACCAAATATTTGCTAATCAGCCAAGGTCAGCAGGGAAAGCAATGACTCTGTGCTCTGAAGCCAGGCATCTCCTAATTATTTAAGTCCACGCTGTGACTTTATCATAAGCTCTAAGCAAAGAAAAGCTGGACTACCCCTGAGCAGATGGTGACTCAGAAGCAATCCCTTTTCTTCAGTCCTCCCCTGCCCTGGGAGGGAACAGGCCTCTTTGGGATTGATGATCCTTCCCCCAGGAGCTGTGCCAGCACAGAGTGCAACAGGGCAGAGAGGGCCCAGCCCCAGCACAGTGTGGACAGGCAGCCCATGCTCCAGCTGCCATCGATGCACTTGTGTGCTCACAGCTTGTGCCACGTGCCCCACCACAGACCCAGGGAATTTTACCATTTGAGCCCAGCAGCGTCAGGGTGTGGCCACAGAGATCAGACACAAAGCTGCAGATTGGCAGAGGAATTCTTCAAAACCTACTTTCCCTGCCAAGCAGGTGATACAGCATGACTGAGAACGGGTTCTATACAGACCACTGCTGCAAATCAGCTGCTCACAGCAAGTGGGTTTAATATGACAATGAGAACTACTGAGGCAATTCTGACAAGGCAGCAGGATTTGGCGACAGGAACTGAAGACAGTCCAGTTAACTTCACCTAACAAAGCAACTATTGCAACCACAGAAACATTATTGATTTTTCACAGAATGAAGCAGAAAAGACCTGACTGGCCCTGGTGAGAAGCAAAGAGGAGGGCTGGCCTCTGCAATGCCTCCTCATCCCTGCTTGGCTCCACACCTCCAGATGGTTTGCACCATGTCCACTTCTCCAGCACTTCCCAGGGCACACCACAGGGACATGAACCTTTCCTTAGCACATCCTCCTTATATCCTGCTTGCCTCAGGATCAGAGGAGGGTTTCATCTCAAGAGGATTTCTACACAGCTCATTTTTCAACTGCCTGAGTGGTACTCTTGGACTCTTGCCACTCTGAGGGAACTGGTTCCTTTGGAAATGCTTTTACCCCAGTGGGGACAAGATTTCTCATGTGCTCAGTGTAACATCTGTGCCTTGATGGATTTGGGTTTCACTGCAGTGAAGGATATGGTGTCAAACACAGCAATGCTTCCAATCAAGATCCTGGGAGAGGACCATGCAACTGCTTTGAAGCAATATCCTAGAATTACTTCCCAAGCCTGGGATCTTTTTCAGGGGGTTGGAGGACTCACTCCTTTTGGATGCACTTCAGCAGTGCTCATCATTTCTAACCAGTAGTTAAAGAGTGGTGAAGGTCTCAAGTCAGAAGCAGAGCAATGTAAACTGTCTCTAAGCTACTTTGAGATAAAACTTCCTGATTTTACTCAACACTGTGGGTAATTTATCACTGTTGCTGTTACCCAAGGACACAAGAAGAGTCCAGTCAAACTGAAATACTGGGAATACCTAGGAGGGCATTTGCAGATATGCTAATGAAAGAAGAGAGCAACCCCAAATCCCAGTGATCACACATCTCATTGCCACTGGAAAGGCCCAGTGCAAGAGCAGCTCCTCCAGCATGGAAAGGATGTGGATAAAATCCCTGTGATATGATTTATCACTGCAACCATGTACAATACAGCTTCTGTCATAGTTGTCATCACTTCCCAGCAATGAACCTGGGAATGTTATTCCCAGGAACATCCACGTTTGGGACTGGGGTTCCCCTCAAGCAATTCCCCAGCCACAGCAGCCCCATGCACATGGCACACACTGGTGATCTCCCTCCCACCACATTCCTTTGTGCTCTCAGAGGGGAAAAAAAGAAAGGAAAAAAAGGCAGAGGGGGAAGGGGGGGAAATAGCCTCTGCAGGCCTCCGGGTTAAACTGTGACCTACTTCAATCCACACTGCTGCCCATTATTACCAATCCAATTATTCCAGACAGGTTAACTCAGCTTTAATTTATGTCAATCCAATTACTTTTTTTTTTATTATTTATTAAATAAAAAGATCACTTCATGCTTCAAATGATTTATGAATACTGGGTCAGCATCCCAGGGAAAGGACTCGGGAATGCTCAAGGTCAAGACTGGCCTCATGCAGGAAATCCCTCCCTGAGTTTGTGGGGAGAGCCTTTACTCACCTCATCTCTCTGTATTTTAATTGGATCTCTCACACAAAAGCCTGTGGCTTCCAGGACTCTGCTCAGTGAGCAGGAATGCTATTCCAATTGCAAATATGTTTCAGCTGAAGTAAGAGGCACTTAAATTAACTGGATCTCTGTGTCTGCTGCAGTATAATGGGGCAGCCTAGCACAAAGCTTTCCCCTTCAGGGGAAAAGGGAATCCAGGATGGACATTTTTCTTTTAAAGCACAAAGGGGAGTTGAATATCCAGTTCCCACAAATGTCCACTCCATCTCCCTTCTCCAGAAGTCAAGAGCAGAGGTCTTTTAAACAACTCTGTCCCTAATTCCACTCCTACCTTCAAGTGCATTGTATGGGGGGCTGTTAAACACCCCCAGCAGCTCCTCCTCAGCTGGGCACAAAGATTCAGGCTCTGCCACCAGGCCAGGACTGAGGCACCATGAGATGCTCTGTCTGCTTTCTTACACCTTCAGAACTGAGATGTTCTCCACCTCCCCCCAAGGAAGGGCTCCAGATGACTCAGTTCAGCTTGTGTCACCAATCCACCCCATGACCTTGACAAACTCCTTTTGACTGAGGTGCCTTGGTTTCCTCTCCCATGGACTCACCCACCCATCTGCCTCCTACCCAGACACAACTTGGGCCAGTCACTACAGCCCCTGCCAGGGAGCAAGTGAATTTGAGACCCAAGAGCTTTCTGACTCAGTATCTCCCTGGCTCCTAGACAGGCCATGAGCAGAGCTGGTTAAGTTCGTAACAAATACTCCTCAATCATTTTTCCTCAGTGTTTCTAATTAGGACCAAAATAGTTTTGTGGTTGTTTGGTTTTTTTTAATTCTGTCCAGCTAAACTTTGCAGCTGATCTCAGCTGCCATAACAGCAGAGGCAGTTCTGCAGATAACTTGGATCCCAGACCATTTCCAAGGCTTTGGGTTAAAACCTTGAGAGGTACCTTGAAGATAAGATACAGTTGGTGAAGTCAGTGAGACCCAGATTCCCAGGCCAAATCCCAGCAGCCAGGAAGACACACCCTGGAGGGGATGGTGCTTCCAAGGGAGCCCTGGAGCACAGCCCTGGGGGTTGAGGCCACAGAGGCAAGCTGAGTCACAGAGGATGTAAAGCCTAACTGCATCCAGCTGGGGAAACAAAGGGAAGAGAGGTTTCAAGGATGAGCACTAAAATCACTTCCAAAACAGCATCTTCCTTTTGCAAGAAGGGAAAAAGCATCTCAAATCAAGAAAACTATTTGAAATGTCTCCTCAAAATGCTTCCTTCACCTCCTCACATGATCAAAACAAGGACTACCTACATCTCAGTCTTAACCAGTTGGACAACAGGGCTCTCCAAAACCACCTCTGTCAAGGACAACACAACAAATCCTCTGCCTGAAACAACATCCAGACATCCAAAGACTGAGTCACTCCAGTATCCCAGCCAGTGTGTCCTCGAGGGAGAAAAGCCAGACACTCAGCTGGGACACCCTGCAATGCCAGACACCCTCCTGGGGCAGAGTCCCTTCAGGGCACTGCAGTCAGTGAGGATCCCTTGAGCAGAGGTGGGGTGTTGCCTCACTTTCTCAACCTCTCTCTCTCCCTCTTGCCTTTTCATCCTCACAGTACCCACTATCTCTTCCCATCCCTCCCACATTACCCTGGGAGCAGGGCATGTCTGTTTTTATCTGGCATCCTAAGAATAATTGTCTGTGTGAACAGATGAGTAGCTGACTAGATATTACCATCCTACCCCAATCTTAGATGAGGGCACCAGAACAGGTCAGTAGGCTGCTAATACTCAGGTGCCCAAAGGCACCACATTAAGTGGTGAAGGACTTAGAACTTATTTAGTACAAAGTTAAATGCTGGATAAGGCAAGCATTAACATGCACAAGCCTATTACATTATTCCTTTCCTTATCCTCAGGCTGTGCCATTAAGAAAGTACATGAGAAACTGGAATTTTGCTGTATGGCTTCAATAGATGTCCATGTGCTTCTCAAGAGCTTTTTGGCTAGAGCTTTGTGGAATGTACAGCCCAAATTCATTATGTTCTGAAGCAGTTGTTGAGTTATCCGAAAGCAGACAAACAAAAACAGAACACTAACCAAAAAATACTAGTGTTTGCGAAGAGGGATTTTTGAAATTCAGGAAATGCATTACTAAAGCCAGGGAACTTAAACCTCACATTTTGCATGCCACCAAAGGCATGAGGATGGGCTTCCCTGGAGAGAAAAAAAACCTACTACTCCACCAAAAAGCCCCCCCAACCAACCAAAACACTTCTAAATAGAAAAGTCCATGCCCACCAAGTGGCTTTGAAATCCCCATCCCAAGCACCAAGGTGGCGTTTTGGGCTGGGACAGTGTTGTTTCAATCAGTGCTGCTCTGCCCAGTCTAAGAGTTGCAAACAGCCAACATTCCCCAAGGGCCACGAGCTCTTTCCCCTATTGTTTTAGGCTCAGCATCCAGCCTAAAGTGGAGGAGTAACAGTGACAAGCAGGAGGGAAGCAGCTGTACTCACTTTCCCCTAAGGCTATTTCTGCCAAGTCTTAAAATAACACTGAGAGCCTTCACCCTCCTCCCTCCACATTTTCTGTCACAGACACCAGGTTTCTCCCAAGGTGTCTGTGACCTGGCACTGCATCTCCTAAATGGAAGCCCCACCTTTGAGGGCAGGTGAATGAAAAAGCCTCACAGCTCCTGCTGCCTTTGGGTGAACACAGGGGAGAGTTTGCTCTCTGCAAACAAGGGCTGGAAACACTTTCAGCTGCAGCCCGAGCATGTGCTGAGGGGAACCAGCCCCTCAGGACTCCCTGGCTGCCCTTCATTTTAAAACAAGTCCCTCAGCAGGCTCCAGCTCAGCATGCACTGTCATTTCACTCATGACATGTGCTAGTGTTGCCTCTCTGCCAACCCTCTTCAAAAGCAAAAAGGAGAAGCCAAAAAAAGAGAAAGAAGTACAGCAAAAAAATGATGCCACTCTCAAGAAATGGCACTTTAGACAGTCTCCACTACATCAGTAATGACAGTCAATAGTGCCTCCAAGGACTTGCTTTCTTCAAGTCAATACTACATTCTGACAGCCTGTTTCTTCCTGGGATCCATGAGCCTCTCTTCCAGATTCAATCTTGCTCAGACAATCATTCCTCTGAGGCTTTTATCCAGCTTACAGATAGTGCAGAGATACAAGAGCCAAACTGTGAAGAAATCCTACTGCAGCTCTCCAGAAATGCACTTCTTCACTAAGTGGCTTTTCATACTCACCAGGGTCACCCGCAGCACTAAGGAAGTCAGGGGTCATAAGAAATACAGCAGAGATGCTTAAACAAATACCTCATCCTGGATTCCACACAGCTTAGGCTTCAGGCAATCCTCTCCTACAGCTTTCCCTCTTAAGAGATTTACCACTACACTGCCTTGCAAACACAGGCACAAGAGGAAAGCAAGACACAAAGTGTGACCTAAG
Organism: Pachyramphus minor; assembly: GCA_013397135.1. Classification (NCBI taxonomy): domain Eukaryota; kingdom Metazoa; phylum Chordata; class Aves; order Passeriformes; family Tyrannidae; genus Pachyramphus; species Pachyramphus minor. Next base: position 479,043 of record VYXB01004899.1, read on the forward strand.
AGGAAACCACGATTTAAAGTCTATAAAGCTCATTTCACTGCCTTGGCTGCCCAAGGACAGCCCAGATGGTACCCACCAACACCTGTCCCCAGTTCTACTCTCTCAGCAAGGAAGTCTTGTTAAAGCACTGCCCACCTTCATCACCAAAAACATCTTTAGCAGACAGTCCTTCTTCTCAAGCACCAAGGAATAAACACATACTCATCTTTAAAGAGGGCTTAGAAAAGGGAAATCATGTACTAATATAATTAAGGTCAGTACAGCAAGCCCCTGGCCTTCACCTGCAGAGACACAAGTGTAATTGCAATATTAGACAGACACATGAAAGGCCTCCAGGGCATAAACAGGTTTTGCAGACATCAACAGCAAGGTCTGTGCCTTGGCAAGCACAACCTTAGCATCTTCCACACCAAAAGGGAGGTGCTTTGTGATCATGTCCACTGCTGTCCCAGTTTTACTCACAGCCTTGTACTTCAGGAAAGCCCATCTCAGCTATAAACCCCGACGGAACCTTGTTGTTACCACACATTCAGCAAGGACCTGATCCTGCTTCTGCAGAAGCCTGGATTTACTGTGCCTGCCTGCTGTGGGTTGCCAGGAGGAGCACAGGGGTTCCTTGCCAGCTGGTGAGCAGCATGGGGAAGGACAGTCACAGTAAATTAGGTTGCAGCTCCCAGCTTTGAAGGCCACAGTAGGAAAGCCATGTTGCAGTGGTGTCCTTGGGGTGCTACTCCTTTCCTTTCCTATATGCCAAAGCCCTTTTATGAAATGCAAGCTGTTATGAAATGACATCTCTCCCACCAGCTAAAGCTCTGCCTTATGTGTTACCTCTGCCCTCCTCCCTGGAGAGGAGTGAACACCAAGCCACACAGTTGTTGTTGTTCAGTGAGTAGATGAGGGCAAGCCTGGGATACACAGAATGAGGTCTTTTCCAGCACCCTACACCTCACACCTACCTCTGCAGCACCAGTGCCAGAGCATTACACTCCCAAGGGCAAGACTTTCCAGTGTCACAGAGAGTTCACCATCTCAGCCTGAAAATGCTGGACCTGGTTGGTGACTGATGAGGTCCAGGGAGGAAAGGATTACTGCTGTTTGTACAGCTTTATGGAGGAAGCTGTAAGAGTGCTCTGTAGATGGAATCAGTACATATTTGCACATTAATGTAATTTAACCTGAACGCATTCTTTCTTTTAAACCTCTGGAGTGGCAGGGAAGACCCATGAGCAAACAGGCAAAGAACATCTTTATTAGGGAAGGGATAAGGTGACAGTCTATAATGTGTCAGATAGCTAAGGGAAGCAGAGGATGTGGATCCAAGCAAGAACAAAGAACACTGCAGCAAAGAAATACCTGAAAGGTGCTCTCCAGTACCCGTATACTAGAGGAGAATCTTACTTGGCAAATGCAGTTTAAGTGGTATAATCCTCCACACTCATGAATAACTTGTTTGCATGGCTGTTCTCTTAGAAGGAGCTGCTTTACCAAAAACAGATGTTAGCACAAAATCCCCAGAGGCTTCTGAAAATCCCCTGCAGTTAGGAGCTGTCATGATCAGTGTTTTGTATACAATAATACCAAGGACTGCTCAGTTCCCCACAGGGCAAGGTAGTTCTTTCAGAGATTTTGTTCCCTCAGCCCTGCTCTGCCTGTTCTGCTGAGCCAGGACAAACTCACCTTGCTGGCAGTGATGACATGCTGACTGTACCTCTGGCCTTGTACCAGCCCAGCCTGTCCTTCCACAGATGGTGCCGAAGCCACCTCCGGTGCTGCAGCTAATTCAGCAATATGAGTCCAGCCTGGTTTAGCTTGTAGCACACACAGCCTCAAATATCCTTCACAGCCCCTCTCACAAAATCTCAGTGGAGGTGGCCCTTCAAGTCCAGGGCACCTCAGCAGAGCTGGATCTCCAGCCCAGCCATGGCCACTGAACACACAGACACACCCTGAGCTGGGACACCCACCAGCAGCAAGAAGGGGCTGAGTAAAGGCTGCCCCTGCAACCCTGAGCTCCTTGCTGTCACCACGGGGCAGATCCCAACATCTGGCACAGGCTCCCACCCTGCTGTATCCACAGCCCTGACAGCTTTGTCCAGATTGCTGCCTTTAACAGCAGCAATGATCACAGGGGTCCTAGGAAAGTACTGAATCAGAACAGGTCAAGGGACCAAGCAGTGGGCAGAGCTGAGTCAGATGGGATAAACTCTTAGCATAACCCACTTAAAAGCAAGCTGCCTCCTGAGCACATCATCTTCAGCATGAAGAGAAGGGAAAAGAGGAAAAAAGTACCCTGGGAACTGATTAGGGACATTACTAAGGAAAGTGTTATAAGCTTGTGGTTGAAGCTGCAGAGACAGGATACAGAGCTCTGTCTCCTACACAGCCCCTTCATTGTGTGCTGCAGCCTGCAATCAGGGAAAGCATTCCAGCACTTCTCCAGCCTCACCAGCCACAGGACTGCTGTCACCCAGCCTTCTGACCACAGCAACCCAAGTCAGGGAATCCAGAAACTGTCTGGACTACATGCAGAACGTTCTGGCTGGACCCCCCTGGGCTCAGAGGCACAGCACACCCCATGTTTCTGTGATCCTGCACTGCTGCCCTTGTCTCAGCACCAGGATGGTGCCCAGCTGATCCAGCAAAGCCAGGGAAGCACAGTGCTTCCTGCCAGGCTGGCTGCAACAACATTACACAAGGAGCTCCAGTGCCTCTGGTAAATGCTGCACAGACTTGTTTAGCCTGGGGCTCTTTACACGCACCCACCAGACTCTTCAGATGTTCCAACACAGTGTTTCTTATGGAGGACAGAGTTATGAAAGGCTGAGCAATGAAAGCAGAGATTGTTACCAGCTTTAACAGGCTTTGCATCATGCCAAGAACAAGTTCCACTGTTTCAGTTCTTTCAGTATATCCCACACCTTTGCTATAATAATCAGGTGCCTCTACACTGCAACCAGGAGCAGAAGACAAAATGAACAGTAAAGAGACGAGCATCAATCTCTTTAAAGAGCTGAGAGTACTGCCCAGAATATCTGCAATCTGATTTCATCCCTGCCTCTCTGCCTTCTCTGACCTGTCCCTGGACCTCAGGGTCATCTACCCAGCTGCTCTGAGGTTGGGGTACACAGATCACTTCTGAGCAAACCAAGGAAAGCAAACTGATTGGCAGGCTGAGATTCATTATGGGCCTACACCCCTGACCCACACCAACCCATGAGCTCATTTATGAAGGAGTTTCACTTTGTTACAGGTCACTGAAAAACAAATTCAGTCTAGACAGCTGATCTCCTTATTTTAGGGGGGAAAAAAATCCACTTAGTAGACCATGGCCTGAATATCCACTTCAAAGGATCTACAGTGCCAAAGACATACCTGAGATTGAAACAAATTTCTAATAATTTTTTTTAATATAAAGAAACTTCTGCTGGAAGCCATCACACCCTACAAATAAATACATTTCATTCCTCATCTCAGGCAAAGCACAGTGGCGAGGGAGAGGCTGAGGCGGGTGACAGCAGCGTTACATAAACGTTATTGATTTCGTTTCTCCAAACACTCACGGAAAAGCCAGATAAACACACAGACTGGTTCTGCTGAACAATATAATGCATCATTCAGCTTTCCAACAGAACATATCAAACATCAGCTATGCATAGAGTGTACACTTGATGCTGCCACAAAGGACTGAGGAAGGGTGAAGTGGTGATCAGATAAAGGGTGTGCATTCACTCCTCCTCCAGAAGCAGCAGCTAAATTTACCACAGGCAGCAGAAATACAGTGGTATTTCTCAGGCAGAACTTACATTCTAAAATAGAGCTTAAATCAGCCTCTTTCTTAGCAACATCTGGAATGACATGGGGGTCCTGTTCGTCAACACAGCAAAAAAAGTCTCTACCCTAGTGCTGTGATCGAAGTAGTCACAACAAAGGATGAAGGAGAAAATACCTTTTTTGTCCCACTTTGGAAGTAAAGATCCAAATGCTTAATGTGGATCACCAAGAAAAAAAAAAAAGCCATAACATTTTTGCGTTAGAGGCAGGAAAAACAATGCTGGGGAGGAAATATCACCAAAAAGCGCAACAGATACTTATGGGCAGATCATCTGCAAGAGAGGGTGTTCCAAAAAACAAACCAACCCATGTGGCCAAGCACAAGGATAATGTTGTCCTTGTTTCACCCACACCTTCTTTCCCAATATGTCTCTTTCTTCATCAGCAAGAGATCTGGTAAAAAAAAAAAATTTACATTTGGGAAAAAAAAAAAAGTAAAATTATGTAACTCCCAACTCTCCCATCTGCTCAGGGCCTGTTCACTCACAAACCATGCAAGTGTGTTAACAGCAAGGGCGAGGGGTGGATGGACACACAGAAGGGTGACAAAGCCCACTTTTGGTGGGCAGAGCCCCTCGGTGATGAAGAAATCTGTTGCTACAAGTAATTAGTTTTTAAACACATAATGGTTTACTTTTCTGTACTAAACAGAGGGAGAAGAAGAAGGTGCTGGAGACATGAAATACTAACCACTTTGGTCTTTCAAGGGTTTGGGAACAGAGTTTGTGCTTTGATACATCTAGTTCCATAAATCTCCAGACACAAGGACAGAAAAATCAATGGGTAAGAGAGATGGATCTCTCCCTGGCACGGAGAGAAATGAGTCAGCGTGTATCCCATGTGCCGATGAGGCCTAGGCAGTCTGTCAAAAGGTATTTTTCAGGGGCAATAATCCCTTCAACAGGGAGGGAGAAGCCACAAGTACCAAGGAGGTGAAAACTCAAAGGGGGAAGGCGAGAATTTTCAACATGTTTGAGGTGATTTTTTTTTTTTTTAACTCCAGAAGGTTGTTCTTATCTCAAGTCTTTCGCTCCATTCAAAAACCACAGGACAGCACAGGTATGTCACAGCTCCACTGCTGTATCACACTTCAAATGGACCCCTTATGGTTAACCAAAAAAAGACAACACTATATGTCATCTGTTCCAGAAACTCAGAACCAGAACACGGATTCAGACTGAACCCTTGCCTTGTTCTGAGTGCAGTTACCAGTTTTGGGGAAAAAAACAAACAAACAAAAAAAACCCCACCACAAACACTGGAAGACCCATCAGGTTCCTCAGGTCAGGACAAGAAGAAACACCAGGAAGAAGGAAAATGGGATGGAAGTCCAGCCAGCTGCCAGCTCCATGGGCCAAGGGCTGGGTGGCATGTCCCACAGTGCTGCCACCACCTACACACCCCAGCTGGTGCCTGCCCTCGGGGAAAGGGAACAGCAAATGCCTCAAAACATGGGCAGCCTCCTTCAGCAGGTCAATCTCCCCTCTGAGTGACTCAGATGCCTCACCCTCTGGTATTTTTAGCATGCTTAGGTAAGACTTTTCTGCTGTTTCCTCATAGCAGAATTTCACCTGTTGCATCCTGCAGTCACAGTCTGGGTGGGGCTTTTTTCCCCCTCCCATTTTCCTCCCAGTGCATTTTGTGGGCAAGTACCTGCTTAGGTGTTGGATGGGGGCCAAAAGGAGGAAAGAGAAGCAGGTGGTAAAGAACTGGAGATGCTTTTCCTTCTGCTTTTCTGTGCTGGCAACAATTACTGAAATGCCACACCAAAGCCACCCTCTCTGAAAAACTTGAGCGGGTACAAACGCAGAGGCCCATCTGCTTAGCAACACATGGTGCCAGCAAACACTGTTTCCAAGCCTCAGGCTGAGGGGTTTGCAGATATGGCAAAGTCACGTTGGGTTCCCAGCTCCAAAGACAGGCATTCAGAGAGGGGTAGGGCAAGAGGGGCCCTCCCACAGCAGGCAGTGCCATCAGCAGGGCACACCTATCTTTCCCTTTTGACAGCTTCACTCAGCAACTATCTCTGCTTCACAATCTCATATCTCCTGGAATTACACTGAGATGCACCCTCTTCCTCTGCTCCTTCAGTGCAAGGTCTGTCTGTGCACACACACCTTTCCCAGAGCACAGGAGCAACATCTCCAGCCAGACACTTCCTTCTCCCTCCTCTCCCCACTGACCAGATCCAAAACGTGTCCTCAGATTTTCCCAAGGGCATTTTGACACCTGATCTGCTCTCCAAAGCTCAGAAGAAATGAGCCTCTAGAGGATGAGCTAGTCCTTGCAAATGCCCCATTACTGGACTGCTCCCTGACTTCATGTTCTCCTCCTTCCCACCTCCCAGTGAGCCCCTTCACCATTCTCAGTGTCAGCCTGGCCCCCAGTGCTCAGCTTCGAGCACCTTTATATCTCTTTTCTCTAGTTCTTCGCTGTTCTAGGCAAGGAATGAGGCTTACTTGTGTTGTCCCACGCCAGCATCCTGCTCCCCAGGGGAGCCAAACACAGGCTGACAGCCCTGCAGAGAAAGGGGCTTGATGGGACCTGACTGCAGGATTCCTGATCCATGTCACCCTTGATGCCAGCGGCTGCACGAATTCACAGCAGTAGCAAAACACAATGAAAAGCTGCCCTGAGGGTCACCCCGTGGGTCAGGGTATCGGAGCTGTCTCGCATAATGCAAGTCAAAGCACTCCAGGGAAACCCAGCAGAGGATGGGCTGCGTTTGAAAAGAAAATCTGTGATTAAAACAGAAGAAATCCCACCCTGGGAAAAGCATCTGAACGCTTGGCTCAAAAATCCTCACCCCTGGATAGACATCCCAGGTGGAGCCCAAAGGCAGCACCCCACAGCCCTGCTCTGGCCTGGGAAAATGCAGAACAGAGAAGAACTGGACCAAGAGAAATCCTGCTTTTTGACATCTGAGTGCAGACAGGGATCAGTCCAAAAATCAGTACAAACAGATGCAAGTGAAGTCCACAGAGCTATGGCTGCTCATGAATCCAGACTGCTCTACATGGTGACAAAGTTCTGAAACTTGGAAAATCTGTGGATCAACTGGGACTTTGAAGAAGTTTATAATAGAGAAGAGCACACTTGGTGGAAAGTTAACCAAAAAAACTTTGCTAAGCACCAAAAACTGGCACAAAGAGCCAGAGAAAGTCAAGAACAGACAGAAAAAAGACGAAAGATGATGTTAGAAATGCCTGAATGATCACAAGGAAATGATGTTTTGTTATGTGATCCCAAGCCCTCTGCCATAGGTATCATATAAATAATTATTAATTATGTTGTTGATTATCTGTGTGAGCAATAGAGCTAATGAGCTGGTTCTTACAGGATATAAATACAGATTCTAAAGAGCAGGGCAGCCATTCTGCCAAAGGCAAGCAATTAGAATTATTTCTTCTCTGCTCAGAGTTTGCTTTTTTTTTTTTTTAACCTGAGGACAACCAATACACACTGTAGATATTTGCTATTAAAAAACCCACTCCTTTCACAGTCCCAGTAGACATAAACTGAATTTCTTTTAATGACTGGGCCCAATTAACTGGAACCTGGAGCTTCACTTTGTAAGCAGCAGGGTTCCTCTTTGGAGGCTTGGCCCTGATGGGCAGGGGACATCCAAAGGTTGAGGATTAAAGTTGCTTTGTTTCACTAAGCTTGTACACCCTATTGCAGGATGGTTGGCATGGGAACACAGCTATGGAGCAGCCTGGAGTGCACAACAAACAGTCTCCATAAAATACAGAAGCAAGTAACTGGAGAGATGAAGGGTAAACCCTTCACCTAACACTGGGAGAGCTGGAGGGGGAAGGAGCAGCCCTTCCAAATTCCCAGTTCTCCATCCATGCCTGAGGAACACCTGCTTCCAGGACCTTCATTTCAACATCACTGCTCTAAGTGCACACGTGTGCTTGACCCATTTCACCATCCAGTGTCCAAACCACAGGGACCTGGAAGGAAGTTCCACCTCAGGTGGTGTGTGTGAGGAGCCCCTGGAGCAGCAGGAGGGCCCAGCCCAGCACACCCACGGGCTGCTGGTTTCCATTTCCAGCTGAACTGCTGCCCAGGTTTGCACATGACCCTGCCCAGGCTCTGACTCACAGCTAAGGATTAGCACCTCAGTGCTCAGGGCTCAGCAAAGCAGCAGCAGCTCTCCCAGCTGAAAAGGGGCATTAACCCCCTTCAGTGCAAACCAGGCTGAGGTTTGTTCTCCCACTCAGCCCAAAATCCTGATGCTCCTTCAGCCCTCCTGTTACATCTATAATACAGATGCATAATGATTTAAGACACAGCACATATTTCACATTAGGAGGGGTCTGGCTATTTGACACGTTCAAAATTATGACGTGCAGTACATACTAAAAATGGTGTTGTCCCAGCACTCAAATGCTGCTTTGCTGGTGCAGATCCAGTTCTTCACCCTATCTACCCTTCTAGCACAAAATTAGCTGTCCTTTACTTCCAAGACATCTCCAAATATCTATCAATAAAAAGCAAAAGGGCAAGTTGCCTCTATAGAAAAATACTTTCTTTTCTCAGAGTCAGATATACATTAAGAGTAGCTGGGTCCTAAGTTTAACTGACAGAAAGTTCAGTGGAAAATAAGGAATAAAATATGCAACACTGCTTCTGCATAAGAGGGGAAGCATGGGGAAAGGAAGAGGAGGAAGCTGGTGAGGGACCTTAGGAAACCTGTAACTTCTCTATTAGCACTTTGCCTTTTCTTTTACAACAACATGAAACACCACAAGCATCATCTGGAAGTCCTTTTTTTGGTTTCTGCTTGTTTTGTTTTGGTCTTTTTTTCCCCTGATCTCATCCAGGGCTGTTGTTCCAGCATGCTGACCTTCAATCTGTACAAGTTTCCTGATCTCGATCGAAGCACTAGATAAAACTTCCAAAACACTGACCCCTGGGGATTTGCTCAAGAGACAGGAACGCAAAGACTCCAACAGGAAAAGCTGGAATTTATGGGCTTGCTGGCAGTCTGGCTACAGTATGGACATCACTCTTCTGCAAGGGCTGAGAAAAGTCATTCTTTGTTGTGACCAAGACGGACCAGAACAGACAGGATCATCTACAGACCCAAAACTATGAATTCTAAATGCCATCCAGCCCCTCCACCAGCAACAGCAGAGACACATCTTATGCCAGCCTAGCCTGAGGGTCTTCTGATGCAGCTTTGTCCATGGTTTTGAAGTGTGCAGCAAGAAATTAGTACATTTTCAGGCCCTCGGGGAACAATTTTTTTCTTAAAGAAGAAAGCTCACGGTGCACTGAAATAGAAACTTAAAAAATGCAGCTTTAAAAAAGAGCACCCTGGGCACTGACCTACACAAGCTGCTCCACTCAGCCAGCCCATCCACTGCTTTGTCAGACATGGCCCAGAGTGCTCCACATGTTCCCCTGCATTTTAAAGGGGTCAGAGAAGAGCTCCCAAACAGGCTCAGAGCTGCCAAGGAGCCCTTGTTTCTCCCTGCCTCGTTTGTTCTTCAGTAGCCTTGTGCTGGGAGCAGGGCTCTGCATCCTGAGGTTATTACACATTTCTCTAATGGATCCCCATGCATAATAAATTAGCTCATTAATGAATTGATTGGAAGGAAGAGTTCACTGCAGGGGCCAGGAACCCAGAGACACAACGCCTATGACTGAACAAATAAGTCACTTCTGCAATACCACACCACGAGTCCTGCTGGTGAAGGCCCCATTAAATCACCTTGCACTTCTACTGCCTGTTCTCCGTGCCCACCATTATAAAAGATATATGGGAACTGCTTTTGCCTTCACAGCTGCTTATTTGTGGAGCTCTGGTCTCATTCCTTACACTCCTTTTCCGTTTGGGAATGCCACGTTTGTCGTTCACATCAGGGGAGTTTGTGATTCTCGCAGTAGCTTTGGCACTGCTTGAATTATTTGGATTTCAGCTCATTTGGATTGCAGCACGGGACTGCAGGTCCACCTTGAGGGTTGTTACCAGCCTGAAAACTCCCAAGACTGTGGTGTTTGCTTGCTATTGCTGTCCAAAACAAGGGGATTGAGTCTGAAAACAGCTGCCCTGAGCTGCTAAGTGAATCTTTCCAGATGAACCCAGGAACGCACCTCCACGCTCCAGCACCGAGTGCTACCTTGTAAACAAAAGCCCTTATATAGGTCTGTGTGGGCAGAGTTAATTATCTCCAAATAGCTTCCAGAAGCCTCAAATCAATTTATGAAAACAAAAATTAACTTTCCATATAAACATAATTACAGTGAGACAACAGTATCCAGCCTGGTGCTACTGCTGTTTTTGGAAGCTGGGCAGAAAGCCAAATGAGTTCATTAGGCAGTGTAATTAATAATGGTTTTCCCCTGCTTTAGGAAGCCATTTATGGTCCTAAGAGGCAAAGGTACTGGGGAAAAAACCCACAGCTGAGAAGTTTTAAAAGGTGCTTCTGCAACAACGATTTATTTTAGAACATCCATGTGAATATTTATCGTTTAATGAACAGAAAAAGAGCAGGAAAAAAATAACACTGCAGTGAGATCCGTTCACTCTCCTCAAAAAGGTGCCTTGGAAGACTCTTCTTGAGAAGGAACCACCAGGTTTCTGCTCAAGGAATGAGCATCACCCACTTTACAATGCAAGGGGCATGAAGTGATAACCACGTAACCATCACATAACCAGCCTCCCCTGTTCAGTTCCCCACATGTGCTGGGCCATGAGCCTCTAGCAGCACAAGATCCTGAAAACACATGAGGAGTCCAAACCCACCATTTCCTGGTGTTTATGATCCCAGCAGAACACTGAGAAGTTTCCTTGGTTTCTAAACTCCTCTGATCCTTCCCTATCAGCTCTGAATTTCATTCTCTTGGTCTCAGGTTTACAGACATGCACTTTGTGTCTCAACCTGCTGACTGGCAACATGCAATCTGAGGTAGAGGTTGTCCATCTGTGAGAAACCTGTTATCCTCTGTCCCACTACCCCAGAAAGTGTGTGTTGATGGTACCAAAACAGTGCCAGTCAGTGCTGGTAGATAGTGCACTGGGTATCAAGGTAGAAGAGCACAAGAACTCAGCCACTTTTCCCTGTGCAGTCACTTCTGGGCAAGCAGGTCAGCACTGTCCAAGTCACCAAACACCTAATTAACAGGACAAATTAAAAGCAGATGCCGGCAGCAGCCATCTCATCATCCATACCTAAACACCCAGACCTGCATCAGCACACCCTAAATCCTATTACCTTTCTCTACATTCCCCTGTGACAGGAGCTCCCTTGGAGCCTCACACAACCCACAGACCCACAGCAGCAAAGAGGTGCTGATTCTGCTCTCAGGTCACCAGCTGCTCTGCTGTCACCCATCCAGCAGCAGAGCCACACCAACCCACAGCTACCCTGAGAAACCACTGCCATTGCCCTCCTGCCACCTCTCACCGGCGCTTCTTCATCCCCCAGAATCCTGACCCAGTCCTGACACGTGCTCTAAAGCCAAGAAAATCGACAGCCCCTGCCCTCTAACAGCCCAACTCAGCTTCTTGCTCGGATGCTTCCCTTCCCTCTAGCAGAGAGGAAAACCCCCTGCCATGCAGAGCCTGGTGGAGCACACAAGCCCCAGCTCAGCCCTGCAGCACAGCAATGTAATCTATTTATGAATGGCAGCACAGCCCCCAGATTGAATTACAAGGCAGGTATTCAATCAGCCAGGATGTGTGGCTGCTTTCTAACAGACTGGAGGATTAGGAGAGCGATAGGATACACGCTTTCCTTCCACATGACAGCATCTCACTCTTCTCCCCTCCCCAATCAAGCAACTAGCAGAGGCTGTAGTTAAAGAGCAGAGGATTTGCAATGCTCAGGACCCACAAGAAGGATTAGGGAAAGGTTAGAGAGAACATGCGTACAGAGACAACTCTCTGCTATCATCCTCAGCAGAGGGATTATAAAACAGTCTGTGCAAGACAGGGCAAACAGACCTGAGCTACCAGGAGAAGAGGAGGTGCAGCTGGAGGAGCTGCCAGCTGCTCAATGCCAGGCAGCAACCATTTGCACAGTGTCTAGGGTAAGACTGCAGCACCTGTTTTCAGCAGAGCTCCAAGACAGGATTTCATGATTTGTGCAAGGCCTGAGCAGTGCAGGGAGTCACAGGCAAGAGTCTGCACTCAGCTGGCTTGGATATTCCCCAACACCCAACTGACTGCACCAAGTCCTGCACAAGCAGAAGATAGGAGCAGTGCCCTCAGAGGACATCCATTCAACTTAAGAGATCCCCATTTTACCCATTGCTGCCATTCCTAGGGACATACACTATAGCAGAGCATGACAAGGAAATATGGGAATTTATTGCTTGGAGCCTAGAGGAGAACCACAGTGCACGGGTATGAAAGTCATTTGATGGTAAAAGTCTGCACTTTGGTACCAAAAGACAGAGGACAGTGTTTCACATGATGCAGGGAAGAAATTCCCTATCTGATGCAGCAGGATTACATCATGTCTGACGGCAGAGGCCCATTGTGCTCTCGCTTGTAAAGGAGGATTACAGTATCTCTGATCTGCAAGAAGGATTATTGTGTTTGAAGCGGGCTGAGTACAACCAGGATGAACTGAGAAGCAGTAATACACTGGTGGAAGGTTTCACTGGCTTTGTGACGGGGCAGCTGGAGAGCTGTGTATCACAGGCATCAACACCACTGTATTCACAGATCACAAGAAGGGCCTGCACCTCCTGGAGATGATTCCAGCATGTGGCACAGGTTCACTGCCAGCCCCCAGCTCACTTGACAGGTTACTGAACAAAACTTGTGCCCAAGTCTGTAACAAAGGTCCATGCAGTTCTTGAACTAAATGCCAAACTCTCTTAATTCTCTTCATTTCAGCCCTTCTCAGTCCCACCTGACCCAGCACCTCTGTTCACCCCTTCCCCTGCACATCATTTCCCGTGTTTGAGCGACCAAGTCTTTTTATTTCTAATTAAAACCTTAATTGGATTTGACAGTGATAAACATGCACTGTATGCTTTCATGTCTTACAGTATATTACCTGTGGGACACGTGTCTTTTGTGTTCTGTATTATCAATACTCAATAAACTTCCTGTTAAACCTTGTTACAAGAAAATTGAGTTTCCATCGAAATCTCCAGGACTGGCCTGTTACTGCAGAGCTGTGGCAGGGAAGGCATCACAGTCATCCTGACACAACACAAGCCAGACAGCACTTACCACACTGGATGGCATTTATCCAGCCACCAACTAAAAACCATTGCAACTGGAACTGCAAGAGCAGGCAAAGCCTAGGAGGGGCCTGTTGGGACTGTGCAGGCCTTATTTTACTTTATGCTGGGTCATCCCTAGATTTGTCTTCAATAATTCTCTTAATTCTTTTTAAATACCCATCAACAGGAGAAACCTTGTGTCCCACCACCCAACCTGAAGGCTCTGCACTGTCAGCTGAGGAGTAACAGCCATGGGGATTTGGTGAGACTTGTGCCAGAGAGAGAACAGAGCCTACAGACTGCAGATAACCCTCACAGCTCCTCAGCTGAGCTGCCAGGAGGTTCATCCTCAGGTTTGGCACAAAAAGGCACCTCTTGATTAAAATTCACCCACAAACACATTTCATTCTTTCGTCCTTCTCGCCAAATCCTCCTGCTAGAATCCATCCTTCAGGAAAATAAAAAAACAAACCAACAGTAAAACTCTGCAGCAAAGCAAGCAGACTTGCTGCATTCAGTATTTGACAGAAGGGAGAACAGATTGGGACTCCATGAAGAGTGACTCATTATCAGCAAATAGTTTTAAGTGATGATTGTTTCATCACCACCCACCCAGCTCTTCCCTCTGTCTGCAGGCTTGAGCAAAAACTCACTGCAAGAGCTTGACAAAAGAGAAGAATTAGGCAGACGACCCTACCTTTTGCTTCCTCTCCCAGGATCAAGAGCAGCACTGTCTAAAAAGGGAACATGCAACAGGCTTCAAAAATCTTGGGTTACAGATTGAGGGCTTAAGGGTTTTCTTTTCTTCCAAAGGCAGTATATAATATTGTCTCCCCTCTTAACCTACCCAAGAAAATGCTGAAAAACGTTTTCAGAGAGCTGCCCTTTTCCTGTGCAAACATATGCTGAGCCTAACCCTTAGGGACACTAACACCCTTGCAGTCATTTAGCAGATAAGCCCTTGCTGTAGGATCAAAGCTCAGTTGCAATGTGCCAATTGATGTTGCTGTAAATGAGCATTAGCACATTTGGGATCCAGCAGGACTGGTGCCTGAAGGTGAAGAATCCCATACTTCCAGTCAAACACATCAAAACTCCATCAATAGCAGGGTACAGAAGGTTATGGCAGCAAAAATGAAACCCTTGCTGTATTAGGTTGCTCTCAGCAACTACTTCCAGCAGCGAGCTGCGTTTAGAGCAGCTGCAGAGCAAATGGAAAGAGAGGGAAATCATCACACACACTCTACCCAGAGAGGGTTTCTGAATTGAAATAGCTCGAGGGCAAGCATAGAAGTAAAATGGAGCTGTCTTGCTCCAGGCACAATAGACAAGCTTCTCCTGTCACAACCAGGAGAATGGGGCAGCCCCCCTTGGCCTTGTCCTCCCCACACACAGCAGCCTCCGAGCAGAGGGGCACAGGCTGAGCTTTCCAGGACTGTGGCTGCCCTTGTCCAGCTCCCCAGACAACAAAAAGCTGCTTCAGGTTCCCAAATGCTCTCAAAAGGATCCTCTGCAGGGAAACCTACTCACTAAAGAGCTATTCCAGCACCTCCCCAACCCTTGCCAGGCAGAGAGGCACTCGGGAGTTTTGTTATCAAGAGATAATCACATCCCTGGGGCATTACCAAGCATAAAATGCAGCTGTGCCTCTGATCCTCTGGGTGCAGTTACCTCCTCATACACTGTGCTCCCGCCTGCCCTAAAGCTGCCTTTAGTGCTATTAGGAAATTGTCTGCACCTCTCCATTGCTGTAAATTATTTAGCAGTATTTGAAGCCCTGGAAGGCATTATTTCACCTATCCAAAGTAAGTAAATAAATAAAACCCCTTTCCCTCAGAACATCCTGAATACCATCCTGAAACCAAACAAAATTTACACGTCGTCTTAAAAAATTCCTTGTGATATTAAACACAAACCCACACCAGGAGAAACGGCTCACAATTCCCACCATTTCAATCTCCTGATCTGCTTTTTGCATCCAGGCATTTTGCATCTCGGCTACCAGCGTGGGTTGTGTTTTGCAGGCTTCCCATTGCTACCAAAGCTGGAGACAGCCATCATTGACTGCTTTGCCAGGCAGAGATACAAATTTAAAATACTCCTCAATTGCCTTTTTTTTGTTCTGAGGGCTACCAGCCTCATGGAGTTTCTAACCAGTGAGATCTATAACTTCTGTTTTCTTCCAAGACTCCAACGTATATAAAACCAGGTACAGTGGAAAGGAAGAATCACACACCTGGTGTGTAATTGTCCTCCAGGATTTAGTGGTAGGACGGATTCAAAGCCAGATGAGTTTGAGATGATCCCAGGCAGGAGCAGACCAGGTGGTTACCTCCTGGTTCTCCTATGACCTTCTTCAGGATTTGACCAGAAAAACCCACACTGCCATGCTGGCACTTGCCACCACTTTGCCCAAAGGGACTTGAGAGAAGAACTAAAGTTTTAGTGGCTTTCTGTTATTCTCCCTCTGCCACTGTCCCTTAAAACACCTTTACCACATGGAGGTAGGAAGTGAGGAGAGAGAAAAACTGCAAAGTGACACAGCTGACCTCCCTGCCTGACAGAGGTAGTCTGAAAGTCTCCATTATCCAACAACTCAATCCATATAGGGACATACAAGTCACCCCACAGGCCAAGGTCACCCTTAATCTCCATTAGCATCAGCCCTTGTTTATTTTCCAACCTTTACTCCCAGGAAGTTGAAAGCCCAAAGCAGTGCAGGAAACACAATTCCTTTCCCTGGACACTTACTGCATTATTAAACGTGGATTTAAACAAGGGTTTCTATCTGTATGCTAAAATGCCTTTTTTTTTTTTTTTTAAGACAACTTGGCCTGAGGGAAACCACTCTTTTGTTTTGGCTTAACTGAACACCCATTAATTTTATAGAAACGGGTAGGGGGAAGGGCTTATGTCTCTGCAGATTTATAGTCTTTTCATGCCAACTGGGAAGGAAATTCTCACATGCTTGTGTAGCATCAGACTTCTCCCACAAAGCTCATATTTACAGAAGAATGCAAAGCTCCCCCAGGGAGTCTAGGAGCTGATGAGACTAGGAGGATCTGTTATTTATATTATAATGGTGCCCAAGATTTTTGGACATGGTGCACATTCAGGGGAGGAGGCAGCCCCTCCCTGACAGGGTTCATGCTCATAACAAATTATTCACTTCCATGGAAATCAGCGTGAGTTACACGTGTTTTTCTGGAATAAAGCTATTGGTTCACACAATCAGAGGCAACCTGATGCTCATGTCTGCCCACTGCAGCAAACAATGAGCCTACTCATTCAGATCATGGTTGCTGTGCCCAAACTTGCCCAACAGGAGAGCCATGGTGTGCCAGATGCACCAACACCCCCGGGAGCAACTCCACAGGAGTTGGTCACTGGAGCTGGTTGTGAAAGAAATTGGTGTAATCTGACTGGTTTTATGAACTTGCTAAATTCCTGAGAGTGCACTGAATCAAGCAGCTGCCGACAGAGCTGGTGTCATCACTTCTCCTTCAAGCCACAACTGATTCATCCCAGTTAACATAACCTGTTTTCCACTTGCATGTGCTGGGAGGGACATGGTCAAGGAAACTACAGCCAGAGAACAGTCTTTTTTCCATAAAAAACAATCTTTACTGCAGGGAAACAAGTTATTTCACTGACCCAAAGGCACCCACTGAGCTTACAGAACCTTCCAGAATGAAAAAGGCTGATATATTTTCTTTCCTTCGATTCACTTTGGATTTGCCTGGAAGTATCTGATGCAGATACTATGAGAGCTTTCTAAAATAACTACCTATAAAATAGAAGGGAGGGGGGGAAAACCCACAAAGGCTGTTAAGTCTAAGGGAAGGACCAGGATGGGCAGAGGAAGAACAGAAGGCCCTACAAGGGTCATATGCATAACAGCCTTCTGCAGGCTGGAAAGTCCTTATCCTGTCTGCAATGAGTGTGCAGAACAGAGAAGTGACAGACTTACAAATACAGAAAGGAAAACATGGATTAGAATGAAGAAAACCCTTTCTACCAGAAAGAACTAAAATTGTGACTAGGACAGACCATGACACCTCAGCTTTGGAGGTCTGCAAAGCATCATCCCAGAGCACATCACTCCACAGGAGCTGGGAAAAGGACCAGACAGTTACTTGGGGTCCCTTCCAGTCCTACAATCAACAGAGAACTGCTGGAAAAAAGAAATTCAAAACATTTCCTTATGGCAGAGCTCTGGGTCAGGCACACAGGGAGTGTCACCACTACATCCACATCTCTCAAACACATACCAGACAGGCTGCATCTGAATGACAGAGCTCCAGGAGGCAGCTGGAGTCTGCCCAGGGGATCAGCAGAGCCTTCCCATCCTGTCACCAGATTTGAGTACATCCATGTCACGAACAGGGACCAGAGGCAGCACAAGCAGAAACAACTGTATTTCCCAAATCTTGCCTGGGGCAACTCCACACACGGGATTTAGTCAGAAGTGCTCCCAGTCCTAGAACAAATTTTCATACAAGTCAGGTTCTCCTGGAGGTGATCTGAGCATCCCTGCCCTCAGGGCAGCAGATGAGTGCCTACCAACTCCTTTTCCACAGCAGTTTTTACTTTTTCTCATTACTTTTAACTGCTGATAGGAAGCAAAGCCTGTTGTCATACAGAGGTTTGTAAGTGATGAACATTTGTCTTCCTGCCTACAGAAAGCTGCCAAATCATAAAGCTCCATCCTGTTTGTAAAACAAGCCCTGGGGTATTATTTTTCCTAAAGTCAATGATGTCACAGAAATACTACTTGAAAACAGAATCTAAAATTACACTCTTGAGTGCAGCACATTCTGGAGTTTTCGTTGGCACTGCTAAAATTGTTCTGTTGTGTTTTTCTGGCACAGGCCATACTCAGATAATTGCTTGGGGCTAATCTTGAGAAAGCAAAATATACACAACCAGCACAATTCCACTTCTGCTCCATCTTCTATTAAGAAACAAATATTCTCCACAGCATGAAGTCAGATTGTCTTTGCCAGCAAACTCTACTAAATGGAGCAGAGTGAATTTGGGGAGCAGGGGGTGGAGTGTACAATTGCAGCAGGGCCAAAAGCTTTTGTGAATGATTGCATAGCCAAATTGTTAACTTTATTTTTTTTTTTAAGGGGAGAAGAAAGGCTCTAACAAGAGGTCAAAGAGCTCTGTTTAGTCTGAAAGATTTCTGAGTTATTTTCCCCTCCAGAAATACATGTGAATGAGGGAGAAGAAGGGACACCTAGGCTAGTTACCCTGCCCTGGCTCCAAGCAGAATTTCATGACTGTTCCAGACAAGTTCAATCAGCCATTTAAAGACCTTTCCACCTCCTACATTTAGCAGGCTATAAAAGATTTGCTGCACAGCATTATTCCACCCTGTTTCCAGCAGCAGTGCCAAGAGCCAGAGCACACAAAGTCACGTTGGTGAGGTGGTAATAAGCAGTGCCAAGTCCAGCTTTCAAGAATACGCTTGCAACACCACCAGCATGACTGAGCCAGATATTGTGTCATTCAAACAGATACTCACTCGACTGTGTCTGGCAGAAACAACCATCATTGCCAGCACACTGGTGTTTTCACCCCAACTTTGCTGTTGAATGAGCTGCAGCAACTTGCTGCAACTCCTGTGCACATCCAGATATTCCTTCACATGACTATATTGATATGTGTGAATGAACAGCCTTGCTTAGCAAAGCTATTTCATTTAATACACTCCCTTCAAAGGTCTCACACAAGTCACTCCACCTTTAAAGGCTGCAGGATTGGCCTCTGTCTGTGAGGAGATACTGTATGGGGAGAACACAACAGTACATATGACCACCAAACCAAGATACTGCAGTGCTCAATGGATTTGAGAACCACAGCACCTAACTTGGATCACAAAAAGTCATCTGTGGTATTTAATCTGTCAAAATAATACAAGCTGAGACTTCTATAAGAAAGGCCAAGCTCTTGGACGTGGTGTGAGAAAATGAGAGTCCAGTAAAACCCAGAGGCTTGTGCTGAACCACTATTTCTGGTTGTACACAGCAAAGTTCACATTCCTTTTGGAACAGAGAAGGAAAAACCTGAAGAGGAGAAAAGCTGGGGAGAAATACAGAGGGTGCCACCTCCCTCTGTGCTCCATATCACAAGATATTTATAAATTAATGTATTTAATATCAACAGTCATTTCAAAGGTAGGGTGCTGACTCGCTCCAGCTTCTGAAGAGCCCCAAACCCCAGCAGCCCAACCCTACAGGAGGCAGGACAGATCCCAGCCTGCAGCACCACCCAGCTTCCTACACCTGCAGCTGTGCCAAGGCACTCCATTCCTCCATCCCCTATATATTACCACAGTAACAAACAAAATTCTACAGAGGGAAACAGCAGGATGTAAAATCTGCTTATTTAGGTGCATTGCCAATGCTTCCAGTGGAACCATCCCATCCTCCAGCCAGCTAAGATTTCTAATTAGAATGTGAGGAAACTCAACTTCAGCTGACAGTGAAATGCTTGAATTAGCCACGAGCCTGGTGGTAATTTGGGATTCTGGTTTCTGTCATCCCCTGCAGAGCTGACACTACAGTATGCAATCTCTGCAAAGGAGAAAAGTCAAGTTTGTTCAAGATAAGGCCCTGACAGAGTTTATTTATTTGCAATCTTTAGGGACTGTTTAGCAAGCAAAGAAACAGGCAAAATAAAGGAAGCCCCAGGAAAGCCAGGGCTCACATGCTTTGGATTTCAATCCTCCAGGTTCAGATCAGCCTCTGCATTTGATGCCAAACCAAAGCAGAATTCCAGGTTTCTGGGATAGCTCAAGTCTAGCTTATTTGGTGCTTTTCAGCTGTAGTAGGACATGTAGTCACACAGTGGTTGCTCTGGTGGAATTTGGTCAATAGTACTCAGAGCTGGTGTTATTTAAATTACACCTGGAGTAGTAACTAGCATGAAACCAAAGGAAAAAAGGACCTGATGTGGAGCATGTATCTCCTCCTCCCAGCCTGCTCAAGGGTACAACCCCATCTTGGAATGGCACGTGTTACTGTTGTTCCCTTAAAGCCAGGGCTGAATATTCTGTTCAGTGCTGAGGACATATTTCCACAGCAGTGCAAACTGATAAATGCCAGGATGCTGCAGGTCTCGATTCCCTGCTGAGCCACACACACTCCCACACACTGTGCAGGGATGATTTCCAAGCAGGAGGCTGCAAATCTCCAGTGGCCACACATCCCTTATAGCACCGGTCCCATGAGAGGAGTGCACAGCAGTTGTATGATGTGAAGCACCCTGGAGGATTCCCCATCCTCTGGAAGAGTTTAAAAGATCTTCAGAGGACATGAGAGGGTGAAGGGAATACACTAGTGTGAAATACCCACCTAATATTCAATAAAACTGAGAAAGCAGGCAGGGTGTCCCTGTACCAACAGCTCACTAGTACCTAAAAGGGGCTATGAGCTCCAGAGGTTGGTTCCTCAATTCCCTCGGGCCAAGGCTCATTACACAGAGAACAAAGAGCCTTTTTTTCCCCAAATAAAACAGTTATGCCTTTTGCCTGTGGGCTGTGCTGATAAAAGGGCCATGCCTTGCACAGAGAACAAGCTGCCCTGAGGCTGACAGAGGCAGGGAACAAGGCAGCTCAGGGTCATACCAAGGGGGCCGGAGGACTTGGCACCCCAGGCCAACAACCTCAGCTGAGGGGCAGCACCTCCACTCCAGCTGCATTTACCAGCACTCCTTGCCAGGGCAAGACACAGCCACAGTCAGCGTGGGTGCCAGCTGCACTGGGGGTTGAGTGTTTCAAAGAAGGGAAGGGAGTGCAAAGAAGCCAAAAGGAGCCTTTTAAGCATAGGAAATCCGCTTTCAGGACGAAGGTGACCCCTTCCCAAGGCTGGCACCCGGGAGTCCAGCTTCAAAGCCAGGAAAGCTAGAGGCAGGAATTCTAGAGGGTTTCAGCCTTTCACAGGGGGAGGTCCTGTTATCTGCACATCACTGTACTGCAGGCTCATGTTCCATTTCCTCCAGCATTACAAGGAATTCCACTGCAGATGAGCAGTGCTTTCAGAAAAAGGGATGTGCAGTAGGCTGGGTAAACAACATCACAGCTCCACCAGCTACCTCAGTGCTGCTCCAGGGGCACAGATTAAAGTGGCTCACAACCCTTACTTGTCCCTCTGCTCCCACAGGTAGCCAGAAGATGACAAAACAGCAGGAAAGTCATTGCTCTGGCCTTGTAGCCATAGAAGACAAGTAATGGCAATAACCCCCATGCCCAGCTGCAGCTGGTCAGGAAGCATGACCACATTTCTTCCACTGCAGTTTTATTTTGTAACAATAAAACTTTACAGTTTGATCAGGTTCTAGAGTTGGCAAAACCTCCCACAGGCAGCCTAAATATCACACTTGTGTCAAAACAATGACTGGAGCCCAATTGTGCTACATCACTGGCAACTGCTGTACATACTGTGCTCACTATTCACAATTAAAGTTCACATGTTCCTGAGGGTTACAGGGCTCTCCTTACTTTGCAGATGAAAGCCAACAGTTAGAATATAGTGAGCTGTGTGAAGAGCCACACAGACAATGAAAACAAGAACAACTTCAGGTTTTCCATCACCCATCCAACCCCCTTGTCTCCATGGACTTTTAGCCAACCTGCTCCAAGATGAGCACTATTCCACAGCCACCAAGTCCTAGCTCAGAAAGTGAGGCAGGAATCCGTGGTCTCCAGAGCTGGCACAGCTGGAGCAGTAGAACTAGAGGTCACCACCCAAGGGCTGTAGCACCAACCACCATGCCCTGCTGACTCACGTGGGTTACAGTCACTTAACACCGTTTTTTCACCCGAGTCCCAGAAGAGTTTGGTCACAGCCAGCTGTGACCTACTGCCAGCACAGGCTTGCACTGCACAGGCAGGGAAAGCAACAGAGTTTGAAGGCAGGAGCTGTGGTTCAGCGATGCCCAAGGCCCCATGTCATCAATAAGAGTCCTGTTAAGCCTCAGGATGTACAAGTATGACACAGACATGTAGCTTCAGGCCCAGGACAAACGTTTTCTCAGCTAAAGATGAAGCACCAGGGGAACAAAGTAAGTATAAAGTGAAAGTGGGTAGCAGCCACTTGTTTGCAGATTGCATCAGCTCAAGAATAGGTTTAAACCTGAACTCTCACTAGTGTCAGAAATGCTGGTCTAACTAAAACCCTTGAACAAATCTAAGGCTTGAGCAGCTCCTCACTGCAAAAATAAACTCGAGCAAAACACCCACTCCCTCTTCCAGCACTACAGTAGCTGCTAGAGATGGACCAGAAATGCAGAGCCCTGAGAGAGTGGGAAAGCTTCTCTTCTGGTTTTGGCTTTAAGATAAGACAAGAGAGATGGTCCTACAGGCATTTACTGGATGACAAGCCTGTGCCTGAAAGCAAACAGTGAAGTTGTTCTACTCAAATGTGACAAACAGGCAGTGAAAGCTGCAGCTCTGACCAACAACAGGGGACAGCAGCACATACAACAGCGGCAACAAGGCCTGGTTGTGCAAGGACTGGAGAAAGCTGAGGCAATCCAAAGGACTATCAACATTTTGCAGCAACATCTGGACACACTTCCTGAACGCACTGGTGGCTAGTGTGGAAATCCCAGAAAGATGTAGGGAACTGGAGCAGAGATGGAGCCATGACATCTAATCTGGGGTGACATCTGCCGCTGGCTAGAGCAGCGAGATTGGTTTTGCCACTGCTGGAAAGAAGATTGCTGCAGTCAGGAACAGAGCTGCTTAGGGAAGAAGAAAGTAGTGGTGTGAAGAGAAAGCAGAATTCAGTATTATTCAGAAAGCTGAAGTACAAACTGGACATTGTCTGAAGAACAAGTAAAGAAAATGCTACGCTCTGATCCTCAAGGGTTAAACATATTGATTACAAAGGAGGGACACAGTTTAGGGAGAACTGGCAAATACCTTTAATTTGTTATTCTGATATTCCAGTTATGGTCAGAGCCATTTGGCACATTTGGCACCCTCCTAAAGGAAGGTCTGGAAAGGATGCAGTTGCAGAAATGGAGACCACCTACAATAACACAACCTGCAAGGTGTGAAATCAAGGGAGAAGCAGGAAGGGCACGAGCAGAGGCATGGAATGATCAGATCAATTTGGGCTTAAAATGAAAGACACGTTAGAAAGTCAAAATGAAACGTGTCTGTTTATTGATAGATCTTTGAGACTGAGCTAAATTTAAATCAAGAACACTTGAAAATGAAACATTCTGCAGAGATGTGGTTATTTGTACAGCTTTGGTTAACACCCTTCCTGGCAGTGAAATGAGCTTTAATGTGGTAAAGGCAGTGCAAGAACAATGTTGTTGCCGCCTTCTCACCGTGCCTTACACGTGTTCATTGCTGCAGATTTTTGCCTCACGCGTCTCTGTGCAGCCCCATCCCCAAAATCACAGACCCTAGAAGGTTCCCCAGGTACCAGAAGGTCTAAATCATCAGTGGCCAGCACTACATTACATCCCAAGCACCACCCAGAACAGGGCATCCAGAACAGCCTGCAAAGCATGGAGACAATCCCAGAGCTCCCTCAGTGTCACCCAAACCTGAGGAAAAGGATTCCCATTTCAAATAAATCCCAAGTCTGTCATTGCAGAGGGTCAAGCCAGAACCCTCAGAGAGTCACAGGCTTCATGCTGTCACTCATATTAATGATGCAATGCTTTATTAATTGGAGTTTTCCTGAACAGCATGTGTAGTATCAGTGACACTCGTAATTAAATAGGCAGCATTTTTTTTTTCAAATGAGCTGAGAGTTAATTGAATTCTGGAGTCCCTGTGATCAGCTGTGAAATTTATACCTGCAATTTGTGCAGGCAGCAAGAACTAGAGCCTTTGGGGCCTTGTTATTCATCAAAAATAGGCTGATTTATTTGTGCCAAGTATCTCTGTAGGAGGCTCTTGGGCCTGATGTACAGTCACTTTCCTCCAATTAACCTCCCTGGCCTAGAGGGAAAAGAGAATTAGACATCTGTTAAAAGCACAAACCTAGTCTTGAGAAAGTAGGCACATTTCAGTGGAAGCCAGCTCTCAGCTGAGTTAACCTCTGGCCACCACGAGTTGAGGAGTTCCCAGCATGAGATATGTCAAAAACAGCCGACACAAACTCCAGAGCTGAAGCAAGTCACAGATGATGGGATGTGGAAGGGACCTGGCACGAGTCAGCTGGACCACACTCTGCTTCACAGAGAGCAGAAAGAGCACAGAGACTTCTCACAGGTCTGTGAACAACTCTAATGTCTTTTTTAAGGCTTCTGCTGATATTAATGCCTTAACAACTGCTACCCCTCCAAACACCTGATTTTCCATTCTCTGGGCTGGCCCCACGTAACCTCCACAGACATACAACTAGTCTGCAAAACTGGTTCATCTTTATCACTGGGTGCATGTTGCTTCTCGTTTTATGGTTGGCACCAGGAGTGGTTTGCTCGCTCCTACACCCTGTGACACACAGCTCATGTAGCCCAGAGACCTGTGTGCCAGCCACTTTTAGCTCCCAAGTAACAAATTCTGGGCTAACAGGTCACATTGGATCCCAGCAGGGATATAAAGGAGGTCATAGAGATAAGCAAAGGTGCTAAACCCTGCAAGCTCATCAGCAGGCAAAGAGTCCCAGTACTGCAGACCTGACAGGGGCCAGCTCCCAGGACCCCTGCTCTGGTTAACAAGTGCTACAGTGCAGGATGGTAATTCTATCTGATCTGCACAAAATTCAGTTCCCAGCAGACTCTGTGCTTAGTCAGCCACCTTCCATGCCACCCTCCTTTCAGCTCTGTACAGGGATTGGGATTGGTTCACTTTTTTAGGTTCCTTGGGTTGGGGCTCAGCACAAAGATGGTGAGAGTTGCAAACAGGCATGTGAAGAGTTCATATGCACTTTCCAGCCACAGGCCACTTCGTCTCAGCACCTCAAGGCCCAGCCAGAAGCTAAGCAGAGGTCTTGAGGACTGGAGATGGATGTCCATGCTGTGTAAATCCTTTTTGGATCCCCTCTTATGACCAGTCATTGCCTAAGAGTACCCATGAAATGGTACAGCAGAGCCAAGAACCAATAATATCCTTGCTCAATGGATTTTCCAGTCCAAGGCTGACCCTGCCAACAATATGACAACATTGTTCTTCATCACTGAAGCACAGCACTGAAGCATTAGCTAATCCCTCTCAAGTGTGTGGGAAAGAGTTTGGAGTTCTGCAGTTGGCTTTTATAAAACCTTCCATCAGGAATGGCTCCAAGGCATCGACAGATCTGCCATGTGGCCATTGTGGAGAGCCCAAAACATAACTAGTTCTGCATGGGAGAAATACAGGCCAGTGTTTGTTTAATAATGTTTGCTTTCACAGAGAAAGTCTGAGAGCAAAATGGTACCTGCTAACCTCAAAAGTACACCATCAGCACAGCCAAATTGTCCACCCTGCTCTTGTCCACAGCAGATTGCAGCATCAGGTTTTTATCTTCACCACGCTCCTCATAGCTGAGGGACCTGTGATTTTTGGTTGGGATTTTGTTTGTTTCTTTCTTTGAATGCTGTATTTCCTTTAGAGGGTTGGAGTTTAGTTTGCAATTTATTTTGATTGTCTTGGGTGTAAAATTTACTCTGTCCACCACCCAAGAAAGCTCCTATCCATGACTGCTGGAAATCGTGGGTGGTCAGTATGGACACCTGTCTGGAACAGTTCTTGTCCCCCATCCAGGATCACTGGTTGGTTTTGGACACAGTCATCAGGGGCAAAACAAACAAAACCCAAACACACAAATCACAACACATACACCATATTGACAGCCCAGATTAGCTGTTAAAAAGCCTATCCTTCCTTATGGCTAAATGCAGCCATTTAAAATGAGCAGTCAAGACTTGTTAATGACTCTGGTAAAGATCTCCACTGATACCCTGTGACATCGACATCACAAGAATCTATGTAAAAACTGTTTACATAGAAACTGATTTCACAGGCAAACTATTTTATAAACAGTAATTCCTTTTTGTATTTCAACCGGTATTTGTTTATAAATTAGCTCCGAGTGCAATACAAATACAACTCAACCACCAAGCAGTTTAGGTGGTTGTTTACCAAAAACAACAACAACAAAAAAAAAACCCCAAACCAAACCAAAACAAAAGCAATGGCAAAAATGCTCCCAGAAGTCAGCCTGGGAACCTCTTAATAAGGACATTTAAGTTCCCCCAAGACACTCCTCCCTCTGCAGAAATGCAGTTGCCACACAGCAATTGTAGCCTGCTGGCATTAGATAAGATCTTGAGTAGGTTAAGAACCGCTCCAGTGATTCTGGATGTCTGCAGTTGCTCCCAGAGGCACTTGAGTGTTGAGCCATGCTTTAGGGTAGGCTGCTTTCAGCAGGGGCCTCAGCAGGTACCTTCGCTCATTACAGTAGACAACAACAGCTCAAGATTTCCTGCTGATCCAAGAGGTTTCCCTTTGGCCTACTGCAAAGCACACACCAATCCTCTGAAGCCCATAGCTTCACATCCAGCCACTGCCTGTAGTGCCTAAGTTCAGCAAGCAGCTGAAATGCCACGGTGTATTACCAGGAAAAGACATAATATGAGTGTAACTGCAGAGAAATACAGGACAGGAGTCAAATGCTTAAATGCATGAGACACACATGTCCACAGTTCAGTAAAATAAAACCCCCTAGGAAGCAACCTGCTGCTGCCCAGACAGGGCTGGTAACCAGGACTATGTAACCAGCACTTACCAGAGAGCTCCAGGTACTTTCCCTGTATGCAAAGCTGTATCTTAGACTTGAGGCATTTGAGCAGTATTTGAATACCTTAAGCAAGCTCCATTAGTAAACACAAGCTATTTGCACCAACCTTGGATACCAGATATCAGGTTTTGCCAGCTAGGGACAGGAACATGCCACTCCATGAGTCACCCTCCCACCTTGGGACAACAACCATCATTGCTGGCATTCGGAGCTCTCCTGGACCTCTGCAGACAATAGTTTGGAATCAGCT
The DNA here is from genome assembly GCA_013397135.1 of Pachyramphus minor. Classification (NCBI taxonomy): domain Eukaryota; kingdom Metazoa; phylum Chordata; class Aves; order Passeriformes; family Tyrannidae; genus Pachyramphus; species Pachyramphus minor. The sequence goes on from VYXB01004899.1 coordinate 506,067, forward strand.
TGAAGCTGCCTTCCAGAAAGTCTCACACAGTTCATGGACAGCAGGCTAAACTCACAGCTTAGTTAGCAAGAGTCACTCACAGAAATCAGCACAGAGATACAAAAAGGGAAAGGTTATCAAGCCGTTTATGGCAGAGGATAGCCAGAGAGATTTTTGGGTTTGGTTTTTGTTTGTTTTTTTTTAAGTATATACACACCTACATGCAAACACACAATGAAATCAGAACATTTACCTCCAAGTTATTTATGCAACCTCTATAGGTTTAGTCACAGACAAAAACATTGCATTCATCTGTCATGCTGGATCAGCTAACTGATCCCTCAAACCCAGTAGCTACTTCTGGAGAGCAGGAGAAAAACCACACTTGCTTAATTGTGCCTCTTAAAACACAGCCTCTCATCTCACTGCGGGCACATGGGAATGACCAAGGTCCAAAAGGGCTACAGGGCATCAAAGGTTTGCTTCAGGTCTCTTTTAAAAAGCTCAACCATCAGGAATTATAGAAGGATAAAGCTCCAAGAGGCTCTCCTGGTGAGCCATCCAAAAGCCAGCCACCAAGCACTGACCCTAAAAAGAGAGGCCATCTCCAGTACAGCTCTTTCTTCCACCACTCCAGCCAGCACCGCACAGCACCGCAAAACCCCCCGGCTCTCCAGGGCCCTGGGAGCCCGCAGCCCGGACGCCAGGTACCTCTTGATGCGGCTCTGCAGGCGCCTTCATCCCAGTGGAACTGCCTCACGACGGATTCCACAGCCCTTCATGCCCAGGGAGCTCCGTCCCAGCGGGCTCAAGGCGCTGTGTCACAACGCGGCTCCCTCGCGACGGGTTCCACGCACCTTCGTCACAAATGTCCCTCTCCAGGAGTTCCACAACAACGCAACTCCCTCCGTCCCTCATGGCAAGGGCTCCGCACCCCTCCGTGCCAGCGGGGCAAGAGGGAGACACTCCCCACCCTGGCTGCGGATCAGGCCGTGCTTTGGCGGCCACAGCCCTGCCCAGATCTGCCCTTTAGTGGGTACAGGTGTGTCCGCCCGGCTCCCCGGGAGCCGCTGCCGGGCACAGGTGCCTCCCATGTCCTGCTCGGGGCCCACAGGGGCGGGTGCTGGGGGGTGACTGAGGGGCCGGAGTCCCCCCAGCCGGTGTGGGGGCTGTGGGTAGGGATGGAGCGGGGTCAGCACACGCAGCCCCGGCCACGCCGGGCCCCGCACGGCCCAAGCCCATCAGCACTGGCACCAGAGGGGGACAGAGCACCGCACTGGGCCGGGCCGCCATCGCCCCCCGCCCGCCCCACAGGGGACACCGGGGACGCTCCCGCACGCCTGGGGCTCCTCCCGGCTTTTTCCCACACCCGACCCCGGCATCGCCCGCTGATCCAACACCGCAAATAACGCTGTTTATTTAAAAGATATTTGAGCGGCTTTTTACCATAAGTGACAAATCATGATTTAATTCCTTTGGTACTCGTGGAAATAACATCAATCAACGTGAATGCATCTGCTAGCTAAATATGAATGTAATCATCCATTAAAATGTTAACATTTTTGAAACCTGTTTATTAAAATAAAGTTATAAGAATCTCATTGTGATTTGATAATGAGCTGATGTCCCCTTAAGGCAGAATTTGAACGCTTGATGTTTGGAACTAGATAATGTTTTAAATGCCCCATCAGTTTATAACTCCAGTTATTCTGAAACATGATTAAGCCCTTGCATCACGGCCCTGGAAACGTATGTCCTTTTTGCTGTCCTTGTGCCCATTGCAAAATGGGTCTCCCCCTCCAGCATAAAAAAAACAAATTCAGATGAAGAACTAAAGAGGTGAGCATCTGGAGGTAAACTGAAATCAGAACTGGGTAGTTTACCCTACCTGATCTATAGGGCTTGTGAGATGACAAGAAGTGCTGAGCTAGGAGAGCATCTTTCCTTCCAGCATGGTGATGCTGGGAGAGGTTGACAAAGGAACATCCTTGGTATGCAATAGGATGTGTCCAGGGAGACACTGATGGGCCCAAGAAGCCGCCCATCCACCCCAGTGCACACACAGCTGTGACCCTACAGGCCACACTCTGCTCTTGCCCTTGTGTACATCCCAGCTGGCACCTCCACATGGATATTGGCATCCTCTACCTCAAACCCAACCCTTTTTCCAAGAAGGGAGATGTTTTACATGTAATTAAGGAACATTTTGCTGCAAGACAGCTGATAGCCATAGGCAGGTTTCATTTTGATTCATGCTTTCTATTAAGCACGTATCAAGTCTGGGTCCTTGTGCAGAAGCCTCAGCTCCCCAGGAACTCCCTGTGTGCCCAGCCTGGTGTGCAGGAACCACACAGTACGTTCATGTGCACTGAGATTTTTGGCCTCCCCTGTTCTGGGGACTCTTCAGTTTGGATTCAAATACGACTGCAGCAAATTCAGTTGGCACCTGTTTGCTACATCCAGCACTTCAAGAGACAGCTCTGAGGGGAGCCAGGCTCCTAATTCTTCCTATGCTTTAATCCCCAGATATGCTGGCTCTGGCACATCTCCATGGAAATCTCATATGTGCCATTGTCATTTGACAGGTGCAGTTTTATCCTGAAGGACTATTTTCACCACAATTAATAATGAATCATAACACATATACCTTGTAACGACTTTGACAGGAACTAAACTGTTTAAGGCACCCCCAAAATTGGTGTGATTAGTCATAAAGTCCTGTGTTGAAATATCAAACCTCCAATACTGTGTGGGAATAAGACAATTTTGTATCTTAATCTGGTTATGTATGTACTCTTAAAAATCTTGAGGATTTTTAACACATAAATAGGGGCTTTACAATTTTCTGTTTTCTTACAAATTTCGGCTGTTTCAGTTGAATTTAGTAAAGAGCATCTTCATGATTCCCAGTCAATTCAGCTTTAAACCCCCAATCACTGGCAATTCATTACATATTGGTTTTAACAGGATAGATCCAAATTCCTTTGATAACCACGAGGAAACTGTCTTTGTCCTGGAGAATTTCCATTATCACTCAGCATTAGTCAAGCACTAATGGACATTAAAAAATAAAGAATTGCTGGAGACTGTAAAAAAATACATCATTTCAACTTTCCCATGTGACTGATGCCTTGAGAAATTGACTGGCATAGCTATAACAAAATAATTATCCTGTTATAGCTGTGCCTGCATAACTTCTCCACATGGACACTCTATTCTAAAATTTAAGTGACTTTATTACGGAATAATTACTTGAGGACTTTAGCCCAGAATGAGGTTCTGCACAGGGGAGTTGTGCCGGTGTGGCTCTGGCGATTTAAATTCACCATACTAAGCAGGTGAATTTTGCTGTGCAGACTCTCAGGAGAGCCTGCCAGCAGTATTAGATAAGACATCCCAATTCTGTATTATCTGAAAATTGAACTTCTGCACTGCACAGGGCATAGCATCCTATTTTGCCTGCACTCTCAAACACACAGGGCTTTTGCCTCCCAGGGGAATGTCTTCTTGCAGCTCAGGGGGAAGGATGGACAAGCATCATGTGGCTGTAGAAAAAGAAGTGGGGTTTGGTAAGCCTAGAGCTGCGATTTTCAAGTGCACTATCAGTTCCACTTGTAAATGTGAACTCTGGATGTCCAGCCTTTCCCACCCACTTGGCTATACTTCTGGCTAGAAAAATACCACTCTGAGGCCAAACTCCTTCTCCACACTGGCATTCTACTAACAGGCTTTCAGAACTGTGCAGGTCTCACACGGGTTACAGCTGCCCTTTAAAACATGCCCTGCTCTTGGCACATGCTGTCTGTAGGAGCTGTCAGGCCCCTGCCTCCAGTGGGCTCCTCTGCCCAGCTGCTGGCTGCCAGCCTGCTCTGGCTGAGTCCCCCTGGCCACAAATGATTCATTAAAGCCATGAGGATCATCACAAGCCACATTCTTGTAACAAGACTTCACACGCCTCTGTTAGTAAATGTCATGATTTGGGTCATGGAGGCACGGGGAGAACCTCAAACCTGGAATGCACCAGGGACTCACAACCTCCTCCTCACATCAGCTGGGTTCTGACAACGCAGCAGGCGCTGGTTGTGCTGAACAAGGAGCTGTGTTTTGCCTGATCTCGGCAGCAGAAACAACTCTGGTCTCTGCACAGGGACCACCCGGGAACCTTGGGTGCTTCAGGCACAGAGTCATTTACCACGTGTTTGAAACTGAACTAGTGGAAAGATCTTGTTCAGTCCCAAAACACAGCTGAGCTAACACACAGGAATCAAAGGAAACAAGCAGCCCTATTAACAGCAGGATCAGTGAAGCCTGGTTTGCTGTGCATTTGTCTTTCAAAGTTGAGCTCCTCTGTGGATTCCCTCGTGCCTGAAGACTGGGATTGTGCCTTTTCTCTGATGGACAAGTGTATTGGGTTGACATGGCAAGGTTTTGGTGGCAGGGGGGTTACGAAGGTGGTCTCTGTGAGAAGGTGCCAGGAGCTTCCCCTGTGTCTGACAGTGCCAGCCAGCTCCAAGCCAGACCCACTGCTGGCCAAGGCCAAGCCCATCAGCACTGGTGGTTGTGCCTCTGGGATAACAGATTTGGGAAGGGGTGTGTGGGGGTGGAAATGCCTGTGCAACTGCAGCTGGAAAAAGGAGTGAGAATATGTGAGAAAAACAACCCTGCAGACACCAAGGTCAGTGAAAAAGGAGGAGGAGGTGCTCCAGGCACCAGAGCAGAGATTCCCCTGCAACCTGTGATGAAGACCATGGTGAGGCAGGCTGTTCACAGGCAGCCCAAAAAGGTCCACGATGGAGCAGAGACTCACCTGTAGCCTGTGGAAGACCCCATGCCAGAGCAGGGTGATGCCCAAAGGAGGCTGGGATCCCGTGGGAAGTCTGCACTGGAGGAGGCTCCTGGCAGGACCTGTGGCCCAGGAGAGAGAGGAGCCCCCCCTGGGGCAGGTTTGCTGGCAAGACTTGTGCTCTCCCTGGCAGCCCTGAGAGGGACAGCTTTTCATTGAGTTGTGTACCACTCCACAGGACAGCTGGGGAGAGGATTGGGCTGGAGAGACAGGAGGAACTATTTTTCCGTGAATCTCTCTCCTTAGTCCAAAATCAAGGGGAGTAACCATACATGTGATGTCCTCTAAAGACAGTTCTTGAAATTAATCCCCTTTTTTCCCCAGAAATTCTGACACTCCCCATTCTGGACTCTACTCACCATAACTGGGCTTTATTATCATGGAAAAATAGTTATGCAGCATTAGAAAGCAAGGAAATACTGAATAGTTCATGCCTTGCAGCTAAGCGTGATCCAGGCTCCACTGCAGTCAGAGCCAGGAGTCCCACTGACGTCAATGGGGCAGGGATTTCACTTCTGGAAGCTTGGTTTTTGTTTTGTGTTGGTGTTAAAGAGCCTGGGAATCCATGGTTGATAAGGTCAAGCAAGCCTAGCAGGGGCGATGCAATGCTCTTCTCCCCTCTCAGAGCTCAGGCACAGCCCAGACCACTATGTGTGTGTCTGCCTCTGAATTATTAAACTGTCCAGCTGGGTAAAAATAGCACAGCAGCAACTCCCTTTCCAGCCTTTGACTGTTAAATGGGCTTTCAGAGCCCAGCCAAGGCTGAGGTCGTGGCCTGGGCTGCACATGTGGACAGGGCGAGCTGGATGCCAGAGGGAGGGAGAAGCATGTCGCCACAAAACCTAGTTCCAGCACGATGATATCAGCCTGTGAAAGAAATGCAAGGCAAACTCAGAACATTATAAAGCTGCCAAAGAAAACACTGTCTTCACAATGAACAAAAGTCTGATTAATTATTAATTGCCTGCCAGCTAATTAGCATTCCCTTGGGCAGCTGTCTACAGAATGCCTTATATTTGCAACACACCGTGGGCCAACATCATCTATGCAAATGGCTTTGGATCCGAGTTAGCAACTGATTTGTTGCCTGAAACAAGCTGTTTCCCTCCCATCTCCCCATTCCCTCCTGTCACCCCTCTTTTCTCCACCGAGGGATGTGAGCTCATTGCAGTGTGAGCTCAGCAGAAAACATCCCTTGCTGATGAGTGTCCTTCCTGCAGTGCTTTTCTGAGGAAGCTGAACAGCTCCTACCAGCCCCCTCTGTGCACAACCCTCAGTAACAGAGTGACTGCAGTGCTCCAGCCCTGGAAAAAGGCTTCTTTGGCTGCTGTGTGCCCAGAGAGGGCTGGAGCAACTCTACATAGTGAGGCACTGATCAGCTGCAGAGGCAGCGACCCCATCTTGGCTTTAGAACTCAAGGCATCATTTAGGGAATTTAGGGTTGGCTAATCATAGAATCATTCAGGTTCAAGCCCATCACTAAGCCTTGTCCTTTAGCACCACATCTACACATCTTCTAAATCCCTCCAGGGACGGTGACTCCACCATGTCCCTGGGCAGCCTTTCCAAAGTTTGACAACCCTTTTAGTGAAGAAATTTTTCTTAATATTTTATCTAAACCTCCCTGCTTGGGTTCAGCTCCTATTAACATTAATGGGACTTAGGCACATGCATCAAGGGCAAGCAGACCCTTTATGAGAGCAGAAACATAAATTACAATTATGTACAGGCAGAGCAAGCCTTCAGCTTGCTGTTTTACCAAGCCAAGAAAGATGCACTTTCCATTTTAAGAACTCAGCAGCTTTAATTTTTTTTTCATGGAACAAGCCAATGCAGTTGGTGAAATACTGCAACAAAACTTGAAGGTTTCTTAGTTTACCATCACACTACTTGGCAAAGGCTGTCTGCAAACCTGTGCAGACAAGGTACTAGTTTAGGATTATCAGGATCTCCAAAATGCACCTTTCTGGGATATGTATTATGGTGTCCCTTCAGTACAGAACATATTGCAAAGAGTTCTTGGCATTTTCCCTGAGAACTTCTCCCAGCCTCTGTTCTACACCTGACACCTGAGTGTGCCTGAGACCTTAATATGAAAAAAGGCAAAGTTTAAAAGGAAAGGCAGAGAAGGAAACAAGGATCAACTACAGAGTGGTCTCAGGTGTCCACTCTGACCATCAGCAGCCAGGTGTACCAGGGAAGGTGAGCTGACCTGGAATCCAGCAGTGGTAGTGGATATTGCTCCAACAGCTTCACCAGAGCTCAGACTGATGCTCCAGCTCCAGAGGTTTGAGGAGTGATCACTTCCCTTGCAGACAAGGCCAGATGATGAAAGCTGCCCTGGTGATCAGAGGAACCCTCATTAATTATAGCACAAGATCATTGAGCCAGAGGAGCAGTTTCCTGGGGTATTTACACATTTTTTAGAACAAGGAGTCCTCCATCCAAGACTGCATGTCCTGGCTGTTACTGCAATATAAACATCATAAAATCACTGTTTTCCTACCCCAAAGCCAGAAGATAAGTGCTGATGCAGCAAGATGATTGAGATAAGAACAGTTCTTTTCAGAGTGAAGGGACACAATCTGTGGGAAGTTCTTTGTTTCTAGGCAAGGAACTTGATCTACCAAGTGAAAAAGAAAAAAATCACCCCAATCACCACAGTCAAGTTTCAAGTTCTTATTCTCATTCTACAGGTTTATCCTGCCTGCTGCCTATCTCCAGCACTGCACAGTGCCAGTGAGGCAGCACATTAGTCAAGTATAAGAGCATTAAGTTACATCTCTATGGATATGGGATATAACCCCTTGAAATATATGGGCACTGCAGAGGAGCAGATCATGGGCTTGTAGTACCCCTGGTAACACTTCTGCAAAGAACCTGCAGCTACGATGCACAGCCAGGTATTTTATTAGACTACATTCTCCTCGTGTACATGAGTCATATAAAGTACATAAACTCATGAAGTCCGACTAAGACTAGCATAAATCAGGGAGAACACCAGTGGAGCCAATAGAGTTGCACTGGGGTGAGAGTGGCATAAATCAGAGGTTGATCAGGTACACATTTTCTTTAAGGTAGACAGACCATTAAGTGGCTTACATAGGCTCCTTATCACATTACAGTTCTGTAAGGTAAATAACAGTCACCATGCACTGTATATAATGAATTGCAGCCTGCAACATACAGCAAATGGCCATTTTTCTCAAGGAATCTCTCAGCTCAGAGCTCTGAGACCAAAAATAATGGGCAATATTCTCCAGCATTCATGTGTGACATTCCCATTAGTATTAACAGGAGGTATGTGCCCAAAGCCAGGATGTATTCATCAGGAATCTGAATTGGATATTACTGAGGCTCACGATGAATATTCCTGTCTCATCCCCAGCAATGACCCTCACAGGGAGCAGCCACAACTCTTTACTCACCTTTGCACAGCACTTGCACAGGAAAATATTTACTTGGTGCACTGGGCATCTATCACAGGAAACAAAGCCAGGGCTCCAAGGCTGGATGGGAGCTGAAGCCTGAAAGAACATAAGAGAAGTGAAGTGACCACAAAGTCACAGGACAGATCAGCAATAGAGCTAGTGAAGCCAAGGCCCTGATTTATAGTCAAATATTCTGTTATATGCCACCACCTTCCTGCATTTACCCTTAAAGGCTGCAATCTCTCACTTTCCCCGTAAAGCTCAATCTGTTGAGCTCAGACCAGTTCACACCAAGCTTATGTTGGAAAAGATAAAGAAACCTCATCTCCAAAGTGCAACAGGCATAATCAGCAAGAGAATATAATTTATTAAACCTACTGATGAATTTTACAGCATAAATTCCCAGCCTGCCTGTTTTTCTCCCAAAAAGCCTGCTTTCTGCCTGTATACACATATATTGTACATTGGATTGGCAGCAAAGAGATCAGTGTGTTAGATCAAGGTACCAAAGTAATTTGTCTAGATCAGGGCAGAGAGATGCTTCTTTAAAGCTTAATATACACATATATTGCTTAATTTTTGAATTACACTTCAAGGCAATACAGAGCTAAAGCAAGTTCAGCAGGGAACCAAAGGGTAACACAGGCAGAGCATGCATGTGTACACAGCTCTGTTAACAGGAACAAATTGCACCTAAGAAGAGCCATAAGCTGGTTCAAAACTAAACATGCACCATAGCATATGTACTTGCTAAGAAGGTCATTAGACTGTAGAGCTGGGGGAGAGTGCTGTGCCAGGAGAAAATAAATATAAAAATAAGATGTAGGGGAATCTGTGCAAGAAAAAAGAACTGAAAGACACAGAAGGGCAGGAAACACAGCTGCTTGAAATAATTCTTTAGAAAAGAAATGGTACAGCTGCATGCCTTGTCCTAACCCCTTCCTCTGAAGGTATGAACCTGGGCAATGCTATTCCTGCCCTGCCCAAGTACAAGGATCTGGCACTCCAGAGCACCTTCTGGAGAGCCAAAGATGAGACTGACCATCCAGCCTAAAGAATTAGGGTTTAAGATTGTGGAGGTGTTGATTTACTTAGCAAAGACTTTCCTCACTGCACTAATACAGACTTCTCAGCTCGAAACACAAGGGCTTAATCCCAGGGTTACTGGCTTGTCAACAAAGTGTCCAAGAATACTGTCCATACCTTCGACACGCTGTAATTAGTACAACAGAACAATGTAAACAGGACTCAAACATGAGTGACAGTGATACAATGGAGGGGTCAGGGGGAAGCTAATCCAGAAATTCAGTGTGCACCCCCCTTAAGCAAGGGATTTGAGTGCAACTAAAAATAGAAGGTGAGACTGTCTGACAGCTAAATTGCCAGTAGTAGCTTAGCATGGATTCGGTTACATTGCTCGGCGACCCTCAGTGAATTAAATAGATTGAAATGCTAATGATAGAGTGAATTCCCAGTGCAGAGGTAGAATAAAGTAGTCAGATTAGGTTTCAGACAAGGTGAGTTCAATGGCAGCAAGGAGATCAGAGTTTGTTTAGATCAAGGTACAAAAGTAATTTGTCTAGATCAGGGCAGAGAGATGCTTCTTTAAAGCTTAGGGGCTCCCCCATGTTAAGTAACGTGTCAAAAATAGCATAGACCTGACAATCTATTCCAGTGACTGTTATTTTATGTGATTTCTATCAACATTGGAACATTTTTCACCGGTCTCAATACACCCATAATGGCATTGTCATTTATCTCCTAATTAGTTAAATGCTGCTCTGATGACAGATGTGCAATGGTTCACCTGGGCTGTCACTCACACTGTGCTTGTTTCTTCTCACTGGGTGTTCTAACCAGTGCACTGCTCCAGTGAAACCACAGCTGTGGCGTTTGTTCTCCTTGGTGTTTACAGGTGTTCACTTATACTGTGGCATTGCAGCTTCAAAAGCACACAGGGGTTCATCCCCACTGCTCCTCCCGAAGCTCAGGAAGCAATATTGCCCCAGAAGGAGACACAGCCCTGACCAAGTGTCCTACCTGCCCGAAATAACAAAGCTTAAACCCAGGCTAGTGGTGATGGAAAGTGATACCCACAAACCACAGGCAAAAACTACAAACTGAACTTGAAACTCCATCCAAGGTTCATCTGCTCAAAACAACGCTGGAGGCTCTCCAGGGTGGGTATATTACTACATAAATTCCAAGATCAATTTAGCCTTAAACAGCTGATCCATCCCTTCTCATCCAAGGTCACAAGGCAAGTCAATGCCATTAGATTAAACCCAAACTTGATGTAAGATGTGCTGTCCTCACAGTAAGGGCAATTAAAGACCTTACTTGACAAGACAGTGGGCTCACCATCACTCAGAGCTTTAAAAATGGGATTAGGCATCTTTCTAAAGGCTGTGTTTCAATTCACTACCCTTGTAATTCAGGATAGTCGTTCTCTTAAGAAAGTGACATTGCAGCTTGTCATTCAACTATCAATCAGTAGTGTCATAATACTTCAGTGTCAGTTGTCTGTTTCCATTACAATAAATAAATAAGAATTATGTATTCTAGTGAAGAAAAGCCTGTGTAAGGTCAGGGGAGGCGTAACATGCTGTGCCCATGGGAGTTGCCTTTGCTGTAGTGCTTATGAAGCCAAGAGCAGGAAATCCAAGCTCTCTGGTATCCTTGCTTTTAGTCTAAGCACCAGACCTCACCATCTGGTCATTGGGTTAATTACTATAGAGGAAAAAAAACTATAGAGGAAAAAAGATTTTCCAGAGCAATAATTTGATTTAGGTTGCTCTGTTTGAGGTCTGATACGAACAGGACCAGTTTTGAGATGGCAGCTGACTTGGCAGGAATCAGTCCCTCAGCCAGACAGGCTGCATTCTGAGCAGTCAGCTTCTCAGACACCACATATGGGATGGGATCACTTCTGCCTTCCTCTTCACCGAGGCAGGTTCTTGGTTTAGTCTCAGTATTACTACAGGAAAAAGAGTACGTGGCCAGTATTTGGGAGCTGCATGAGGCAGCTTTGATGGCCCATGAGCCACCACCCTCAGCCCAAGAGTTAACCAGTGAAAATCTGAGTAACTACAGCCCCTCAAGCACAGAGAAGTTGACAGCAGTGTCTCACCCCTTGTGGTTCCAGGCCAAAATGAGATTCAGCAAGTGGAAATTAGTCTTGAGAAGTAGAGCCCTGATGTGCTCTCTCCATTCATAGTAACAGTCCACTTTATGCCAAGTGACTCATCACCATGAGTGCAGGGAGCGTGATTCAACCAGAAAAGCACATGTAATTTGCATAGATTACTTTCCCACTTGGTTTCCATGCTGTGAAGTAACAGGGACTGCCTTTAAGACAAAAAAAAAAAATAAAATAATCCCATGAGTAATATTTTGCTTAAGTATTAAGATATAATAGATTGAAGAGATGTTTAGATATGGTAGTCCAGAAAAAAAACCAACCAAACCAACCATTGTGAAGGAAACCTTGTGTTCCAGTAATTTCTAACACTGTGAAAGTGAAGGGAAACTATTGTTCAAAGAATGATCAAAGTAAGAAATAAATGTTTCTGTGAGCCTGTGGAAGAATGAAAGGGGGCAGCCTCAGCCACGAGTTGGCTGGATTTCAAGATTTGCTTTTCTTCCCTGGCTGGGTGCATCTTGTGTTTTTGTCAGTGCAGACACCACCCTCATGAGCCTCTAGGGAAAGACACACTGAGAGCTTTCAGCACTTCTATCTCCAGCCCTTAACCTAAAAAATGCAGGTGTGATTTCACTTACAACTCTGCACTGAAATGCAGTGGCTACCTCATAATTTCTTCTGCTGAAGCCTTTGCTGGCAGAATCATGATAGGAATAAGGTAAAGTCACAAGGGCAAACCCAAACTGCTTACTTTGTGCATAAATGGTTTAATGTGACAGGGCATGAGGGAAGCAGAAGATCTGTCAGAAAAAATAAACAGGAAAGAAAAATATTACTTCAGAATAACTCATCCCCAGTAAATTGAGCTTCTAGAAGAAGCAGCATGTAAACTATTGGGTTTCAAGAGTTTCATCCTGACTCCAGGCAAAGTATGATGCTTCGCTTGACAAACAAACCAAGGTCAAGAAAAACAACTTTGCTGGATTATGACAGCAGGGAGGTATCTGGAAGAACTGAAGTGACACACAGCTCACCAGACAGAGGGCTCATTTTACTGTAAGGGAGCAGTCAGGCTCCAGATGAGGCACATAAGCATCCAGACTTGAAACCCACAAACCTTTCCCCACACTTTGAGCCAACTGCAAAGTCAATAACACCACATTTTAAGAAATGTGCAGAAGCAAAGTTGCAGCTCCTTACAGCAGCCCAAAGCAGACATGCAAATCAGCATCTAGCTACAAACCTGGGGTGTTACTCAGCTTTCTGTCTGTGGGTTTGTATCTCGTGAAGCTGCTGCCTTTGCCTGGCATTTCTTGTCCTTCTGGCCCAGTGGCTTGGATGTGGTTAAATACATGTTGTGCTGAAAGAGGAGGTTCACCTTGGCTGTCCTGGAGGATGGGATATGTCACTGCAGAAATGGGTGAAATTACACCCTCTACAAGGCACTCCCTTAACATTCCAAGTAATTTTTCCTGGACTGCATAAAGAAACCAGCTGGAAAGAGAAGACAAGTAATAGAAGGGCACTGCAAAAATAAAAAGAATTCAGCAATAACAGAACAAAAAATAAATCCTTGTGAAGACTCAAAATCAGTGTCACATTTTGATCTGGTTCAAAGTAGGGATGTATTGTGGTCCCAGGAAAACTAGGACTTGTGAGAGAACAGCAAATAGCAAAGTGTTCTCCTAGCACAAGAGCATTCCCAGTTCCTGCAGCTCAGGCAGCCCCAGAAATCCTGTTGTTATCTTTCCCATTCTTACCACATAGTTCACAGTCCTCTGGTGTCCTCCAGCCCTTTGGCTGTGCTCCCAGCCACACAGGAGACACGTGCTTGTAAAAACAGCCCTGTGAGCCCACGCTTAGTGAGAAACATCACCCAGGACCTGAGCACAAAACTAGAACACAGGGAGAGCCCCAGCTGTTTGAGGACTGCCTTTTATATGGAAAAGTTCTGGGACACCTTGCTGCAGGAGAGACCACACAGGTGACAGGACCATTGCTCCCAGCTGACAGGCAGAGGGTGTGGGCTCTCCCTAGGAGCTGGCAGAGGTTCAGTAGCTGTTTGGGATCTGCTTCGTTCTTGCTGCAGGCAAATTTCACCAGACCCCCTTCCAGAAGGTGTTTAATAGCATGAACTAAATCATCAAATGATCCACATCAGGCAGAACAAACTGATGGACTTGGGTTATTTTAATGAGAATTAAACTAACCTGCAGTTAATTCCTGGTACAGGTAATCTCTGCTCCAAACATCTCTCTGGGATTTTGGGGCCAGCAGATCCATCCCTGGCAATCTCCTCCCAAGGCTTGACTTCTTTCAGCTTGTTCCATTTCCCATCCCAGGGAGATGGTCAAAGCTCAGTGTCCACATTCTTGCCCTGGGAATGCTGTTGTGGAAGGGGGATAAATGAGTTCTCTCCCACCTCTGTTGCACAACTGCTCTACAGGGCCTTTTCAAACAGGCATTTCTCACACCACCAGCCCCTTGGCTTTCCCTGAGGAGAAGTCTTCCTAGATAATTTTTTTTTTCGTCCTTTTTAGAAGAGGGGAGGGAGGAGGTGAAAGCAGCAACAAGCCTTGTAAGCACTGATACAGCCCTAAGGGCTCCTCCACGCTGAAGCTGATACAGCAGTGTAACTCCTACAGGCTGCTGCTGTGGTTTGTGTTTGCACTCTGCACTCTTTAATTACAGCTGTTTACAAGACCACTTGCAGCTCTGGCTTGGAACTCACTTCAGATGTCAACAGTTACACCGTGAACAGGCCTAAAGCAAAAGGGCAAAGGCCAAAAACTGGACACCAGAAAGTGTAAATCTCAAAAAAAACCCAACCCAAAACAAAACAAGAAGGATTGGACTTCTCAAGGCAGGTGACAGGGAAGCCCCATGAGCAGAGAAGACATCAGGGGACATCAGCCTCTGGTCACCCAAGGGGTACAAACACACTGGGTCCATACACACTGAGTGTCTGCACTCCGAGGGCCAGTAGCTTTGTTTTCTTCTTCAGTGATGATATGAACACACAACATTAATAGTAGTCTGTTTAATAAATAAGATTAAACCCTCCAAAACATCAAAACTTGGGCTTCTCAGCACTTCCCAGGGTCCTTGGCAGGTGGGCCATGTTTACATGTGGCAGCAGCTCATCTCCAGCTGAGACCTCCTTGCTCCATGAGGAAACCGTGGTCAAAATGTACTAGGTGAGAGCTTACAAATGGGGAACCGAGGCACAGGAAGGTTAATAATAATGATACTTTGCATTTCTGTATTACTTTAAATGGTCCACACCCTTCACAGACGTTGACCCTCCCCAATACCCTGGGGAGAGGTGACTGGCTATTATTACCCTGGTTTTCACAGGTGGGGACAAAGAGGGTGAAATGTGCTGTTCCTCAGGCCAAATAGTTGACAACTGGTGAACATATTTCTGTGTTTCAAGTCCAGCTCAAGTGCTTCACAACCCTCATGAAATATCTTAGTAATTCTCCTCCTGACCAACCTTGTCTTATAACTCGTCCCTCATAACTGCAGACCCATGGAGCATCCTTAGCTCCTTTGCAGAAGCAGTTGCTTGAAGACCAAGCATAAATGTGTGCAGCCCAGTGAGGACAGACAACTTCTTTCCCTCAGACAACCTTCTCCCCTAGCCCTGCTTGCCACCAGCATCCCAAGTGTGTGTCCTTGCTGGGCTCACTCCTCCTAAACATCTTCCGCATTGATTTTATTGCTCCAGTGTTTCCCATAACAATCTCCTGCTTTTCCCCTGCTTTTCCAGCTGAAGGAGGACCACACAGGGATGGGAATGGGGCTGAGCAATGATTTCTAGGAGGATAAATAGAGAGAAGGGAAACAGCTACCAGGCAATGTTGACATAAGTCTGAGTGGAAATTAAACAGTTTCTCACCAGCAGAGGAAGCTTCTGGAGCAGGCCTGGGAGAGCAGTAGTGGGGGGTAAAAATCAAGGCCAAAAAAACCCTCAGCCAACATATGTAGTTTTAAAGGGGTGGCTGCCTGGGCCACACGGGGCCAGACCTGCTGATGGAGGCATTCTCTCCAGCCTGGTGCTCCGTCTGACTTCCTTGAAAGCACTGAGCTGCACAGCTCACAGCTGCCAAGGTTCATTTCTTTAAAGCCTTGGCTGCCAAGCGAACAAAGCTGGGACACCAAAGTGGTAATCAGGAAAATTGCATTGCAGCACTCAGCTCCAGCCCTGCTCCTGGCACTCTGGGAATGTGTGTCTTTATGTCCTGAAGGAGTGCACCCATCCTTCCTGTGGCAGGGGCTGCACTAGGCCCACCCAAGCGAGGCCCTGGCATGCTTTGCCATGGGGCTGGCAGTCCCTGTCTCCAGTGGCACTCAGTCTGCCTCCCTCTGTCACACCCAACTGCCCCAATTCATCTGGCTCTGCTACCAACATCAATCAGCAGCCAGGGTTTCCTGTGGTCGGTGTGTTCTGTGGACACGGATCAGGGGCCCCTTTTGTGGAGCTTGTGGAGGAGACTGGGACAACAGCAAGGGGGGTTGGTGAGAATGAGGAAGCTCTTGGGAACTCCCATTCCTGAAGGCAGCCCCTCCCCTCCCCTCCTGGCTTTCCCAGGGCACACATTCCCCCCGTCCCCCCCAAAATCAGCGATGCAGTGGGCACACTTCCAGCCAGAGGGGATGAAAGGGACGGGTCAGAGGCCGGGTCCTCCCGCCTGACCCGTGGGGTGTCAGAGGCAGCTAAAACCCATCCATCAAGTGTAAGTGCTTGGTTATCGCAGGGGGAGCGCTCGGGGCTTTGTCTTCATGGGAAGATTGCGCTGGTATCGTTCAGGGTATGAACACAAATTGCTGTGATCCCTTGGGGCCCTTCTTCGCGAGAAAAATGTGAGTCCTTAATGCTCATTAATTAACTCGAAGTAGGCTTTGCGGGAAATGTGTAGTTTTCACATGAATCAGTATGTTACATTAAAGACCGGCTCTGCATATTTTATTTGCTGTATGATTCAGCAAAACTCCAGCATGCACTTAAGTTTAAACATCTGCTTAGAGCCCAGTGAAGTCAGTGGAAGGCTGCTAAAGCACTTCAGAGAATTGGAGCTAATTTAGACTGGATGTGATTTAGGAGTAGGTATCACAAATCAAAAATTCCCAGTCCTTTCCCTCGTACTGTAGTACCTGAACATGTCTTCCTTTCCTTTTGGCTGGAAAACTGCTATCACTGTGCAAATAGATAAGTAAGACTCAAGACTATATAAGATTCAAGTGTGGCTTTGCAGTCACAGTGCAGGGGGAGTGTTTCTCTCTGCAGGACTAAGTCAGCCCCTGTGCAATAAGGACCAGTACCCTGCTTTCCTGCTTTCCTGAAAGCTGTTGCGCTAGAGACTGAAGTGCTTTGTGCCAAGAGGCACTGCCCAGGTGTGCTGAAGAGCTTGTGAAACTGCTGCCTGCCTTTGGAAAGCACTCACAGCCTTGGAATGTGCTTTTCTGCCAGGATAGCAGCAGGCACAAAGCATGTGCCACAGGAAGGCACTTCCCAGAGCTCTCTTCTCCTGCCATGAGACGATGATACAAGAGGAAAAAGTGTCCTTCAAGCTGGGGCCACCTTGCAGCTGGGACAGCAGATGCAAGACTCAGGGGTGTTCCTGGTGCTCTCCTGCCCCACTTGCCTTTGACAGGGCTCCCTTCCTCCACCTCTGCAGTGTCAGCCACCAAAGCCTGACAATTGCTCTTTAACCTTAAAATATGCTGCACTGCTGTGATCCTGCAATCGTATCTTCCTACAGACGCCCTTTCCGTGCAGCTTAAATATTTTACAAATACATGTCTAAGTACAAATCTACCACATTAACTCTTGTATAGAGGGTACTTATTTTCAGCTCTGTGGCTGAGATTCCTATAAGTGTAATTTACCATGCAGCATGACAGAGCTGGGCCAGGAGGCACAGCTTTGACTAGCTAAAATACAATAAAATATGCTACACCGTGTTTCACAGATGAATCACTTCTAAACCACGCCGTTAAGTATTGTCTGTCACTGCAGTTCCTTATTGTAATACTTTGTGAGAGCTAAGAAAAAGAGAGAGAAATTGCCCTTTAAATCTCCACAAAGCCTATCATCCAGAAGAAATTAGGGACATTTGTTCTTGGAGTCAGGTGGGTTATGTAAGAGAAAGCTGTACACAACAGGTTTTATGTGAGTGGAGGTGAGATGAATGTGTTTTCACTTGTTTGTATTATTTTATGTTTTATTCTAGGAACATTCAAGGGCCAGCTCACAAACAGAACAACACCCAAACTCTATAGTCCAAAGGGTGTGTAGAGACCACAGTGGAGCAGAATTTCCTGATACCTGCTTTGAATTAGCTCCCAAGAGGAGAATCAACAGCATGTGGACAAAGCAGAGGAGTGGGTCAGGCAAATCACCAGCAGACAGTAAGATGTTCCTGTATGCAGTAGGTGCTGAATGCTGTGTGCAGTCCTTGCTTCAGAGGGCTGTACTGGAAAGAAATACCCAGAGCATACACCCCCAGCAGCCACAGACAACTTGAGGAACAGAGGAAATGGCCGTACAAAATCCATGCCAAAGACCTCAGAACGCTTCCCAATATCTCAAATCAAACCAGAGTATGAAAGACCCAAAGTTACAGAAAGAGCACAGTAATGATCTCCAGTGGGATGTCTAGAGTCTGGCCAAAGGCTTTATATAATTTATGTGATTGGAAGGCACACACTTCATTCCTGCTACTAAATGCATCTCCACTCCCCAGATCCCCAGATCTCCTCACATTCCCTGGCTGGCCTGGGAGGGCCCTGGAGCCAAGCACCAGGTTATCCCCTGGGCTGCTGTTGTTTTTCACAGACCCCAAAGATTTTCTGTAGATTGCAGCAGACTCTTTCTAAGCCAGGATCCCCTGGGTTCTCCTCTCTCTTCTTTAAAGCTACCTCTGAAATAATGTAGTAAAGACAGAGCTGGAATAACAGGGCTGTCACAGCTGGTGTCCACAGCTGCAAGTTTGGGCCAGAACTCATTGTTCTTCCTTCTGCAGATGCTTTCTGTTAATAAGACACTTACTACAGAAATATTTTCTTCTTTGGGGATCTACAGCACAAACCAAAAGCAAGGTCAAAAAGAAAGTCCATTTTTTTCATTTACAGTTTTGGCAGGATAAACAAGAAACGCTTCAGTCCCATCTGACATGAATTAATAATGCCCCTGTTATTCACTGCCTGTCAAAAGTTTCATCAAGACACAAGCTCAGGTTTAGAAAGATATCCAAAGGCCATTAAAATGCTGCATGATAGAAGAACACTTGACCTTGAGGGCAGAGCAGCTCAGCAGCAGTGCAGGAGCTGTGCACACAAACAGCCTGGTCCCTGCAGGGACTGTCACTGGAGCTGCCAGCACTGGTGGCACGTTAGAGCTCCCAGTGCCCTGCACACTGAGGGTACAATCCAGCATGAGTGGACCTCCAGGTTTCTACCCCTGCAATATACTGCAGAGAGGCCTCTTCTCCTGTCTGAAAGCAAGCACTGCAACCATTTCATCCTGAACCACAGGACTCAGCTGAGGTGAAGGCCCTCTGGCCCACTGCAGTGTCCCACTGCCTTTTGGTCACATATACCTGAAAATAATGTAATCAGAGGGAAAAAACCCTGAGTATCAGCTCAGTTCCTGTTCTGTGTGACACCTTCAAAGGAAAGAGTGATTTGGGGTCACTGGAGATTCCGTTCCTGCCCGGTGGTGGTCTCAGGCAGCTTTGGGCAGCTTGGTGCAGCTTCCCAATTCACCCACCGAGTCTGGTTTTCTGTCTGGGCTGCACAGCAGAGTGTGCCTCAGTACCCAAAGACAGCATTGAGTTAGTGGGACCAGTGCCTTCCTGTACATTTTGTGAACAGTTTGAGATGGTGAGGTTTCACTATGTCTCATGGCTTCTCTAAGAGTCAAGGTGAGTCAGAGCTGGCAGGTGAAGAAAGCTGTTGTGGCTGGGATCCCTGCTCCAGCAGTTTCAGAAGCTGGAAGGTGCACGTTATGCTTTGCATGTATTTTTAGTTTACTTTCTTCAGTTGCCCTGGTGGTCTGGGAAAGGGAGCTGTGGTGAGGGGGAGAATTTTTCCTTGTCTTTTTTTGATAAAACTAGAAGAAACCCCAAACCCCTCAGAATTACCAAGTCTCCCTTTTATGCAAGAACTTCCACAAAGCTCCCCCAAGCATTTGCATCCAGAATAACTCTCCTGGAGGCTACAACACCTGCTCACATGAGTTTCCACTGAGCATCACGAGGTCCCTGCAGTCACACCCTCTCCTGGCACAGGGTGCTCAGCCAGTGCAGGACAGAGCTGCCAGACTTGCCTGCCCCTCACTGCTTCCATCCCAGACACACAGGAAGGCTGTGTGAATTTGAAGGCATGCAAATCTACACCCATAAACCTGGCACTGCTCAGCTGCTCTTTCAGCCCCAGAGATTTACATATCCCCTCCCTTTTAAGCAAACTCTTTTCCAAGAGCATGACTGTAAAGGTAAGTTCAGGCAGAAAACTGTGTAAATTGTACAGTTTGAGTTCCCCAGGGATTTAGTGTGGTCTCTGCAGTCTCTGCACTGTTCAAGCTTCCCCATATGCTCCATAATGACTTCCAGCTTCCTTCCTGCTCCCTGGCTCAGGGCTGTAGCTCAGGTTGTCACTCACCTGGCATGGGGAGCACAGGGAGCAGCCCAGAGAGAAAAAAACCTGTCCTGGCATTTTGGGTCCCTCATACTGGAAAATATGTGCTGGTTCATTTGTGGACAATGAGCTGTGGGCCGAGGAGAGTTGTGTGTTTTTAGAGATCTTCTATTTTACATCTATGCTGTCAAACTGAGTCAAACTTGCCCTTGCAGCAAACGACTTCTATAAAGATCAGAAATGGATGTTGCATATTGCCTATCGATTTCCTGAGTGAAGAATGTGCACATGGCACGAGAACTGAGCATTTGCACTGCAATCACTTGTGTAGTTATGGGAGAAGTACACATTAATGAGGGACTGGCTGTATTTTCCTGAAGTGCAAAGTGTGTTTAAAAGGGGAAGGCTCCTAGAGCTTTTGAAGTCAGAAGTTGTTAAACAGTCAGCAGCTGGAAATTTAAAATTCCTTCACATCAAGGCTCTGTGATCAATAGGGATTAAGTCAGACAGGACCTTTCAAAGCATCTAGCCTTAGTAACAGATAGGAATGTGAAACACAGAGGCACTGCTGGAGGCACCCCTGAGACCTGGGTGCCAGGAGAGAGGCAAGAGCAGAGCTTTGCCTCTCCAGCATTGAGGCAGAGACACGAGCACCACACCAGCCTAACTCACCTCCAACCACAGAACTCAAACCTGGACATTCATGTCCCTCCTTCCAGGAGACTGGCCCATACCTGCCATGCAGGGAAGCTCCCTGGCACCTGCTGCAGCTCAGTTGGTCGTTGAGTTAAAACCAGTTCTGGAAGCAAAGACCCACCTGTGGGCAGGGAAGGCAGAAGCAGCCACTTTCTCTTGGCTCAGTTTGCAAAGTTTCATACCCCTGGTTTTGTTCTAATGAAACCTGGTCCAGTTATTTGTTTGGGGTTTTTTTTTCTCGAAGCTTAAAGCTCCTCAATCTTTGTTGGGGACCTCAGCTGAAGATGGAGCAGGTTGTCTTCAAAGCCCCTGTCTAAGTCAGGGTGCCATCACAGGGGATTCAGCAGGTGCCTCCAGAGCCTTTTACAGAACTTGTTTCTGCTGCTCCTTAAAGCCCCAAGGCCTTTGAGTTATAGATGAAGCAGGATTCCCTCTGCTACACGTTCACATCACAAAGCAAGTGGACTGATTTGTAGAAAGAGCTCTATGTGCTGCATGAAGGTCAGCTGCTCAGATCTCTGCTCATCTGGACCCACCTGAGTCCTCTCTGAGGACTGCTGTTATGAGATGCCTGGGTAAGGGGTTACAAGACAGTCTTCACTTGCTTCTGTCACCTGAGGAGTACCAAAAACAAAGGAAAATAATTGATCTGAATATCTCTTTTTCTATTTCCTTTTTTTTTTTTTTTTAATCAAGGGAAGAGAAAAGAAGATTCTTTCCCTTTCCTGACAGTTTTCCATTCATCATGGACTGGAAAAGCCATTAGGTCTTGGGCCTATAGAGGAGGTGTCCAGGCAGCAATTCTATAGAAGAGGAGCAAACATTAAGATCTTTGCTCTGATCAGATCCAGAAATCAATTCCTTCTTCTTGTAAGATTCTTTTTATTTACCAATTTTGCAGTTTTACTAGAGTTATAAATATGTTGGCTTTTGAGGAAAAAATAGATTCCTGAAAATTAAGAAATCCAGTCCCTTTCTTCTGTTTTTATAGTTGGCAGGTGCAAGCTACCAGAAGAGATTTCCTTCAGCAGACACTGTATCCAAACACTGTGGTTTCCTTTACAATATTTCCTGCGTGAACGAGCTTCGCCCTGTTGTTGCCACATCTTTGGATTTACGATGTGGTCAACAGTTTGTTATTTTCTTCCCTGCCTTCCAATTGCCTTTGTCTCGCTCGGGTGACAAGAGAGGCTGAGGTGAGTCATCTGGCCGCTGGAGACTGCTGTGCATCTTCCCCAAGTGGCAGCCTGCTCCTCCGGGAAGCCAGGGAGGCATTTTAACGACAAATCTCGGAGATGAGCACGGCTCAGAGCCCGAGCCCGTTGTCCTCAGCTCGACATCATCGCCCTGACTGGCGGAGCAAAATGTTTTATGTTGCTGTGAAAGGAACCGACACGGCTGGAGATTTAATCATTTCGGATTCATCTTGGCACGACGCCAGCAGCGCGTATAAATGGAGCGTTTAATGTTTAATGTGCTGCTCTGACTGAGCTCTGACCTTCTGGCGCGGTTGCGTGTCGGGGGTTTCCGATGCCGTGTCACCGCGCGCGGCTTTGCCTCTTACGCTCTTTGAAGTGGGTGAAAACCCCTCAGCCTGATGCAGCGGCCTGGTACCCAGCGAGGGCCTGGCACCCAGCAAGGGCCTGGCACCCTGCGAGGGCCTGGCACCCNGACCTTCTGGCGCGGTTGCGTGTCGGGGGTTTCCGATGCCGTGTCACCGCGCGCGGCGTTGCCTCTTACGCTCTTTGAAGTGGGTGAAAACCCCTCAGCCTGACACAGTGGTACCCAGCGAGGGCCTGGCACCCAGTGAGGGCCTGGCACCCTGCGAGGGCCTGACACCCAGCGAGGGCCTGGCACCCTGCAAGGGCCTGGCACCCTGTGAGGGCCTGGCACCCAGCGTGACACCCCAGGGTCTGACTTCACTGACCACATTGGTCTGTGCCCACCAAATAACGTCACCAGTTCAGAAAGGACATCCCTCTGATAACGTGGCACTTGGTGTTACCTTGTTGTCCAGGTGGTTGTATTTCCCCAGACCAACTGCAGGAGCCTCTTCCTCCCCCACTTCACTCCAGGTCAGCTTTCCACAGCTGGAGACTGCAGCAAGAGGAGACTGGAAGTCCTGAATCTGTGTGAAAGCAACAGGAGACCTGGATGAGGAGACCTAAATCTCTTCCTCACATTGTGCAAAAGTAGAATAAGTACTAAAATATTATGGAAATTGAATCAAAAGGGGAAATGCTTATTTTGTGCATGTATTTTTCTTCCATTCCTCTCCCCAGCCCAGCAGAGTGACAGACTCCTACAGCATGCAAGCTTCCTGAGGATGCCTTTATCAGCCAAAACAGGGATTGTTTGTAACATTCCTCTCTTTCCCTCTGCCACATCACTTTTATTGGCTGGCTCGGTTTCCGCTGCATGTGCTTCTCACTTCTGCAGCAGAGGAAATGAGCAGTGCACAGGCTACACATGAGAACAGTATTAAAGAAGGAATTGGGAACCACTTCACGCAAATTACCCTGGGATTGCATTGAGCCTAACCACTGCTCCCCATCTGATATCATTTTTTGTTTTTAAGAAGGATCTAAATGCTGGGAGCAAATTGCAGTTGTTGTTTATACTTGGCCCCAGTGTGAGTCCGAAAGAATACAAAGGAAACTCCCACGTGCTCTGCCCCAAGGAGACTGTACTCTGATTTCCTCCTGCCCTGAGAAGTAAGTATCATTTGTTGCTCAAGCATTTCAAATGCCACATGTGGCAGGATTTGTTCTAATCAAACTCAGCAGTACTGCAGAGAAATCAACTCTGAATCTGAGATACCTTCTTTTCTTCAAACATTTCCTCTCCTTTGCTAAGCCTTACAACCACGTTCAGTATCCAACAAGTTTCTTGGTTGGGTTTCCTGGGGCTGAACCTCAGGAAAGCACACAGTTCATCTCCTTTCCCAGGGAAAGACTGGGTAACAAAGTCATCCCTGGCAAATGTTCACTTTTTAAAAAAACCTTCCCAAGATGGAGGTCTTGCAGCCTCCTCAGGTGAGCCATTTGAGTGCTTCATAACTGCAGAAAACACATGACACCTTGGGAGAATCTCCATAATATTACTTCAATCCCATTCTACCATCTGCTTCGGTTTTAGTAATGACATCTTTTAGCATCAGTGAAAATCTCTAACTCAGTATTTTCAGGACAATAGCACACACAGGTATCATTGCAGGGAGAAAGCTTCCAGGAACAAATGGATTTCAAGAGATTTGCTGAGCTTTACTTGTGAGGTTAACTCTGGATATAGGAAGAAAACACAGAGGGACTCTAAGGTATCAGAAGAGCTGGCTTAGACAAAGAGGTGTGGAAAGGTGGAAGAGCAAACAAGATCTGTCCTGACGAGCATCATTATCCAGCAGGAGGTATGACCTTATGCTGGGCAGCTCCTGCAGTCAAACATCAAACTTCCTGGTCAGAGTGTCAGGACAGGTCTCTCTACAGAGTAGGTGTCAGAGGTGTCGGCCTACTGGGAACCCAACAGGAACTGGCAACTCATCAGAGCACTGAGCACCATGAGAGGAACGCTGAGGACATTCACTCGTTACTGACGTGGTCTGATCTTGAACCTCTGTGGTGGAAGGGAAAACACCTCTGAGTCATCCCAGCTCTGTTTACTGTTAGCAGTGAGTGCTGAGAAGGGAGCAGGCTCCTGGAGTGCCTCCTGCCACAGGGGCACGTTGAAATGTCCAGTGCTTTGCAGAGCAAAGAGACAGCCTGGCTGCTGCTGCTGCCGCGAGGAGCTTCCTAGTGGGAAACGGTTCAGAGCAGAGTGAGGCTGTGGTTTCAGCTGACATCTTCCATCAGCTTTCCTCTCCAGCAAATGCTCCTGGTTCTCAGGGTTCTGATACGTGATGTAGCTTCCCTGGCAGGCAGGTCTGCTGGGTTCCCCTCTGCTTGGCTCAGCTGACCTGCTCAGAAGGGCTGTCACACCTCACCCAGCAGCTCCCAGTCCCAGCTGCTCCCCATGCTGAGGGCAGCAGTTGCTGCCTCACAACCTTCCCGGCTGCCCAGGTCCCCAGGGGAGAAGGTGGGTTCTTCTCTCCTCAGGAGCCATTCACAGGGCCCCTGACCTGCTCCCACATCCCTCAGCCCCAAGCTCTGGGTGCAAAGGCTGAGTCCCCCCCGGGTCAGAGCCCAACATGTGGATCCAGGGCTTGTGCTCACAAACTGGAAAGGAAAAGGAAAGTCTCACCAGCACTGAGGCAGGAGACAGCAGGCACAGTGTGTCCTATTCTCACTCACACAAGAGTGCAGCTTGCCAGCATTTTAAAGTATTCCCATGTTCTAATATATTCTTTAAAATACATTTTTTTAAAAGTCCTCTGACACAGAGAGGATTTTTTAATAAAATAGTATTTGAGGAAAGAATAAAGTTGGGATTTTGTGGAGGCCAGAGGGCCTAGATAACAGTACTGGGTAATGAAACAGTGCTCAGCTAACCTGACTAATGGGCTTATCTGGATGGTCTGTGGGTTTCCCTTTGTCTCCAAGCCAAAATTTGAGAAAACACCTGCAGCAAAAAACTTATCTGCGCTCTTCAGTTTTCTTCCCTCCCTCACCTCCTGCACTGTGTTATGAATAGTTTCCTTCCCTCCTCCCACTATCCCATTTATCAGCACAGCACCGGTTTTGTTAAAATAATGCTACATCTAGAACTAGGCTCCAAGCCTATTTGGAAGGATTTGGAAGCATTACACGTTTCTTTTGTTCAGCAAACAGGAATAAAATGGGAGTAAATCTGTGAAGGAGCTTGGGGCTGATCCCCCTGACCCCCCAGCTGAGATGGTGCCATCAGTGATAGCAGTTCCTCAGAGCAGGGGTGGCACTGAGCTGCTGAGTCCCTCTCAGTCAGGTGCCAGTGCCCCCTCAGAGCAGATGGAACAGGGAGAGGAAAAGGCAATAACCAAAGCCCAGGAGGGGACTCTGGGGGCTCAGCAGGAGCTTAAGGAAATTTTGAGTAAATGAAAGGAGGTTGTGCTGGCCCAGGGAACACAGGGACATCTGAGACGTTTGCAGGTGGCTCCTGTGGAAGCACAAACCAGAGCATGTACCTGGCTGCAGGGAAAGAAAATCCCCAGCAGCATTTCACTGGAGAGGGAAAGGAGGGATGCACGAGAGGATAAAGCAGAGCTCCAGGCCCAGACACAGGTTTGGAATGAAGGTGACTCCAGTGTGACGACCCCGAGAAGAAGGGAAAAGCAGGGACTTGGGACTCATCCTGCAGTAAAAGCTACGAGAACAAAATGGCATCTCAGTTCTGGGTTAATTTATAATGGGAAGAGCAAGAAGCAGACAGAGGATGCCAGGAAGATGTGCAAACAGAAGAGCAGGTGCCTGTGCATACCCAGAAACAAGTCTGAGATGGGATGCATCTCACTGTACTTCTCTCTGTTCCCCCTGCACGGTGACTCTGGGCTCCCTTTCTAGTCACAGGAGAGAGAAAGGCCCACTTACAGAATGATTCATCTGACCTATTTTAGACATTTACTCTAGCATACAATGACTCATGTCCTTGGGGTGCCCATTTCTTTCCTATAAACAAGAGTCTAGACAAGTAACTCAGATGTAGAGATTCACAATTAGATGTCTACGTTTGGACAGATGAATTCTGCCTCTAATGTTCAAGCAGAAATCAACCTACAAGCTCTGCCAAAGACAGCTCTGGTTGATAGCCACGATAGGGAAGAGAAACAGGGTCATTCATTCTCTTTGATGGTGCGTAGCTCCCTGCACAAAACGCTTAAAGCACTTGCTAAAAGATTAACCATCCTGTGAATGGCTGTGAAAGCACTACTGGAGCAGCAGCAGGGACCAGTAGAAGGAGATTCATTATTGCAACTATTTTTCTAACCTGCACCTACATCTAATTAACTGGTGTCAGATCCCTTTTCAATCAAAGTCATTTGGCGAAAGGAAGCACAAATGAAATGAGTTTGGCATGAGATCTTGTGGGGTGGGTTGGTAGTAGTACAGATGTGCATCTGGCCATGGGCTTCCAAGCTCCCACACTTGAGAGGCCTCAAGAAAAGCTGATGGCAAATCCCTTGCTAATCCCAAGGGTCTTTCCTCCTGTCAGCAGAGCTGATGCTGTGCTTTCCAACGTGGGGTTGGGGATAGCTGGCAGGATCTTGTGAGGCTTTAGGAACCAATAATCTGGACAAAAAGTCAGGTCAGACCACTGGGAAGACTTTGTTTTGACAGTTTTAAAGTGTTTCTCATTTCAGCCTGTCAGTCTGATTTCCTGTGGCTCATACATCCACACTGCCTGTGTCTCCCTCAACAACTTTGAACTCATTGAGCAATTTCGGCCCAATTTGACAGAGAGATAACAGCCTCAGAGACGATTCAGTTCCTCAAAGGTTCACAAAAATAAATGTCCACGTAAAGGAGAGAGATGTTATGAGTAACCTCAACTGAACAAAAGACTGCAACGTGCACTCAGCCTTGAGAATCAGCACTAGGGAGTCCACAAGGAAAGGAGCCATTGTGGATCCCTTAGATTTCAACCTTGGGGACAGTTTTCCCGACCTCCTCAGCAACCCAGACACGTCTCCAGAGTAAACCAGGCTCAGTTGAACCCAGTGGATGGGAGGCTGCTGGCACCACATCCATGGGCTCAGGCAGGGGCCAGAGAGTCATGGAGAGAGGAGAAGCTGGAAGGAGGATGCAGCTCTCAGGTTGGCACCACAGGACTCAGGCTAATTGGGCTCGTAGGGTTGCCATGGCTGTGGATGAAAAGGGAAAGCTCCATGTCAGCAGGAACTTTGCACACCCTGGGCCAAGTTCTCCATGGCTCCTTCCCAGCCAGAGCCCAGTGCCCGGTTGTAAGTGCTCCCAGGGCCCAGGGATGGAGGGAATCAACACTGAGTTACAGCTGGGTACTCCTATGCAGGGTGGCTGGGTGCTGTTCCTTCTGCAAGCCTGCAGGAAAAGGGCAGCTGAAGAGGGAATTAAAAAATTCCTCTCTCCCACAGCACCAAACAGAGCTGTGGGCACTTCCAAGCCAAGGTTGGGAGACAGCAGAAAACACAGCTCTGCATCTTCCCCTCCTGGCCCAAGTGGTGGGAGTGGCACCACATCTGTCAGGCCAGTGTCAGGATTTCATCATGGGGAAACACTGGTTTTTCAGCCTATATAAAACCTTACAGCTTCTGGGCACTGCAGAGGCAGGAGCTGGGAGAGGAGGACTGAGAGGGAGGAAATCTGCAGCATCACTTGATTTCTGTTGTCACCTCTCAGCCTTTCCTTTCCTACACCACCCCAAGCTGTAGCACCTGCACAACCCCCAGGACAGC
Organism: Pachyramphus minor; assembly: GCA_013397135.1. Lineage (NCBI taxonomy): Eukaryota > Metazoa > Chordata > Aves > Passeriformes > Tyrannidae > Pachyramphus > Pachyramphus minor. The sequence continues at coordinate 534,140 of VYXB01004899.1, forward strand.
TCTGCTGCCCCAGAGGGAGCCGTGGCTGTAAATGGTGGCTGCCCCTTGCCATAGTGCAGCAATCCAGCCCTGCACAGTCAATGCCTGCAAAATTCCTCTGTGCTGCCCCTCTGGTGACCCCCAAGTGATGAGTTCTTATTCCCTGTCTGACTTTATCACTCCCACAAGTGGCAGAAGCCAGAAAAGACCAGAAATACGTGCTTGCACTGGGCTGCCACAGTTTTGGCAAAAAACCAAAACGGCATCAGGAGTAGGGGGCTGACTCCAAGGGAAGAAGCACATAAAAAGTTCCAGACATCCTGAAGTGCTCAGATGACTAAGGCAGGCTGTTGGCCACCCTGAGAAAACACAGATAAGCCAAAAACCCCCATCCCCTGCTTGCCAGAGCTCTGTGAACTGGAGGAGAACTCGGCTGCTCTGCCAGAGCTGCCTGCGTGCCAGAAACTCCTCACCAGTGCCGGGAGAACAGCGGCTGGAGGGGACAGGCTCATTCAAAGCACCACCTAGATCATTTAGACACACACTAATCAGACATTAACTTATTTTCAATACATCTGTTTCCCCTGCAGCACAGCTTCTCCTGCAGTTCAAGTAGCACAAGTGGTGCACCTTGCCACCTCATTTATTTCAAATGAGATTATGTTGGTATTACATTAACAAACCTGTCTCCCCTTCACTGCCATAACATCAGCAGCACCAAAACCCCAAAGAGTCCCAGGCTCTCTCACCAGCTCTGCAGCAATGCTGTTCCAGCCAAAGTGACAGGGGGACCAAAGACCCCATCTCATCCAGTCGAGCTCTTCCAGACGGGTCCCTCGGCCCAGCGCTCCCTGATACCCTCTGCTCCCAGGTGGCACCACCGTCTGATGAACACATCAGGGCTGCAAAAAAGCCTCCTCCAGAATCCAAATGAGAACTGGGCTTTGCTCAGCCAGGGAAGCAGCGATGGGAGGATCTGCCAGTGGGGTGCAGAGCTGCGGCGCACGCGCAGGAGCCTCTGCGTTCCCAAGTTCCTAACGGTGGCTTTTAATGGTTTCTTGCACACTGTTCTGCTGATTGATGGCTTACCAGGAGCTGTTAACACAGCAATATCCCAGCCCTATTTACAGACATCTCTGCACATTTACTTTGTCACAAGTAAACTCTGCACATGGCAATAAAGCTTAAGGTAATGACTTCTTCAGCACAAAGCCAGCAATTTCCTGTCAGCTTGGTTTACAAATGGCTGACTCTGGGCTTAATTTTCAACTGTGGCTCTGAAGATGCCTATGCAAAGTGGGAGTGAGGGGAGGGAGAAACTCCAGGCTGTGCCACTTTGAGTATCCCTTCTCCCTGGAGGATGAACAGGATGGGGCAAATCCACCCCGTGCTCCTGTGTCCTTGCCCACAGTCACATCATTTAGGGTCTTTTCCATCAGCAGGAAAGCAAGTGTCAGGTTAACTCCCACATGTTCATGTTGTGTACCCTTCTCAAAGCCAACGTTGCTCTGCACAGCTGAGAAGAGAGGGCTGTGACACAAGGGGAGACCACAGTGGGTTTGCCTTCCAAAGGTCTTTCTGAGGGAGAGGTGTGGAACCAGGCATCTCAGCACACCTCCTGCAGCATCACCTGGGTGGGCACTGTGACCACACTCCTACCACTGCCAGGGGCACTGCATCCACAGGGGGTATGGCACTGCTGGGGGGCTCCAGCACGTCCAGCAGCAGAGCAGAGCATCAGCCTGGACCAGCCTGTGAGGACCTACATGGGCTTCAGTGGCCTTCTCTGGAGCATGAGGGAGCAGGGCAGGGAGGCTGCAAACCAGGGAAATGGGCTGCAGATAACCTGCACACACTCACTCCAGCCACCTCAGTGCCAGCATCAGAGAAAACAAAGTGGGTGTCACTGCTCTCTCCTGCACACATCAACCTTCACGTGCTGAGACTGGGAGCTAAACATCTCCAGCCTCCTTCTATAATTAGTGTGGAGAGAGGATGTCTGGGAACACGAGTCTATTTTGGGTGTTGTGAGTCACCTTCCAGAGACGTGGATCTTTTTTTTTTGCACTGACCATATAGAAAGATCTGGAAGCAGATACCTAAAATAGATGGCATAAATATGCATTGAAAGCTTGGAGCATCCTGCCCTTTAACTGGGTTACGATGTTCCTCCTTACCAAGGGTGTGAAAACACTTTGTCACACTGAAATCTAAACCACTGCACCTAGGAAGGCTGTCAGCAGCAGAGCCAAGCACACAGGGGACAAGGTGATGCTGGTGGAGTTTCTGCAATCCATCCTGATTCCCCATCCTCATCCCACTGGAAAACTGCAAACTGCCTTTGCCTTGGTGTGGGCCTGTCTGGCTTTCCAGCACAGACACTGAACTGTGAGAAAATGGCTTTGGCATCATTGAAAAGGAGGGAAAAGTTAATGTATTTCCATCTGTGAAAAAAGGGTCAAAGGATCAAGAGCTCCTCTTGGCTCAGTCTCCAAAAGACAGGTCTGTGGGGAGTGTTTTCATTTGGAACTGCGGCTAAAAGGTGAAGAAAATAAAGATGCAAAAATTCTTGATGCATTAGGGGAATGGCTGCAGTGGAGCTTGAGGTTTTTCATACTGCAGCCCAAGGTTTGGGGGCTCCTTGTTTTCCTCTCAGCTTCCTAGTTTTTCTGATGTTTTCCACTTCATGTCCCTCTGCCCTTTCACAACAATTTCAGACACAAAAATTGTGTTGCTTAGAGGAATCCTTTCTGTTTCCAAGAGCCTGATCCCTAACCTCTTTTGTTTATTCTCATTGAGATCTCACTCCCACTGTTTCACTTCTACCTCAAAAGCCCTCAGACTCCTGTTTCCATTACGACCTATTGTAATTGTTCCCTTTTTCTGCCCTTTCCAATTCATCCTACAAGTTCCTCCTTTACCCTCCCAGCTTCCATGAAGGTTCCTTCTACCCCTTCTGTAAATACTTCAAAGCTTTAGAGAATGAACTGTGCTTCAGCTCTGCATCCTCTTAAACAGCTCACTGAATATGGTTCTTGTTATTTTTAAGAATCTGTTGGAATTAAACCCCAGTAAGAAATCTGCCACCATTGTGGGGGATAGCACATTAATCAAAGACACAAGCTTCTTCCCAGCTGCCTGGGCAGGGCCCAGCCTGGGATTGATAAATTGCACCTGGAGGTAACTAATAAATCTGAGAAGTCATTTGCTTTTTATGAACAGGAGCGGCGGGAGATCCAGCTGCCAAAGGAATTTGGGTGGAAGGAGAGCAGTGCCTGGAGCTCCCAACGTGTTTCTCTCCCCATTCCCCTGCTCACTGTTGCACCTGATGTCCACCCCAGACCTGCTGCCAAGCACAGCGGGTCCTGCCGTGCTCGGGTGGGGAATATTTAAATTAATCACTGGTTTTTATCCGAGGCACATGGCAGGAGCACAGCCAGGGCATCCACCTGCCACCGAGGGGCCAAGGGTGCTGCTGGCACTGCCAGGCACAGCATGGGCCACTCTGGGGAGGAGGGAAGGATGGACTGGACTGAAGCATTGCCCCAGGACACAGCAACACTGCAACCTGCCAGGGCCTTGGTGAAATGGAGAAACTCTCTCCATCCAGGCCTGCCTGTGCTGGAGGAGGAATTTTGCTGTTCTCAGGGTGGGTGCAGCAGATAAACCTCCTCATGAGGGGCATGATGTCCTGGGACTCCATGGCTCCTGTCACCCAAATGTGAACACCTTCCCCCTCACTGGGGCCTGAGCAACTGTCCCCACGTGGCACCAAGCAGAAAAGAGTCGCCCCTCATGCTACAACCTCAACAGCCAGGGACTCTACCCCCCATCAACATCAACATTATGCATGTCACATAACAGTGCTATGGGAAGCTATGGGAAGCTTTAGTCATATCTAACTCAAATCAGCATTGGAGCATTACCTCAGATGTTTGGGAAACATATTCCTTGTGTTCCTTGGTTGGAAACAATTTTATGATGTCCACATCAATCTGCAAGTTAATTACGCATCTGGTCCCGGACAGTACTGCGAAGGATTCTTCTCAAAAACATGGGGTCAAGGAAAACCCATCTTTTGTAGTTCTGCCCAAAATGTCATTTCCTGTTTTCTCCAGATCACAAACTCCCATGGTAAGCAGCCTTTTGTACCCATGCATTGCACAGAGCTGAACACAAAGCAGCTCACGAACACACACCAACCACCTACGCTTCAGAGAGCCAGAAGGGAGGATCAGACAGGATGTGATCACAGGAGAGATCATACAAGACATGGGTTAAGATGTTTCCTCCCTCCCCCTTCCTTTTCTTTTCATGTGAACATCATTAGGGCAGCCTGGAAGAGCTTTCCTGACACCAGCAGTGTTTTTTCCAGGACCGTGCACAGGCAGTGGGGCTCAGCTCCTGGGCACAGAAGGAGCAGTCTGCTGCGTCCACTTGATCCATCACGGAAGACAAAGGCTTTTCCCTGATACGTTAGAGCACAATTTAGATGGTGAACCTCAAATCACAAAGCTACATTGCAGCCTGTATATCCCTACTGACATTGCTGCAAGAGAGGATCAGGAACACATTTGGAAATTCAGAGGAGTTTGGGGTCAGGTGCTCGGTGCTGAGAAAGAGGCAATCGTTATTCTGCTCCCAGCTCTGCTGGCCTCTCCTGAGGCTCCAATTCATTGGATACCCAAACGTATCTCTGTGACCTAAATGCCTCTTTTTCAAAGCAAATCTCTCTCTGGGCAGGAAGGATGAAAGAAGAGTCTCTTCTGCACGTCTCAGTACCACACCTGGGGATAAATCCGTCCCCTCCCCTGGGGCACTGTGCAATACATCCCGCTCATCCAGAGCCACACAGAGACACAGCAGGTCAGGATGTCACGTCCAGTGGGAGTCCTCACACTGCCCCTGGGCCACATCCAACATCCACACCACATCTGTCATTGCGGAACATCAACCCAAAATCCACTCCCTTGGTCATAATCAGCAGCTGTGACTTTTATTTTCCCTTTCATACACAGGGCTGCTCTGATGTTCCTTCACAACACGGGCTGTGTATCACATCAGAGGGGGATTACTTACTGCCAATTACTACATTAAAGTTCAAGTGGAACGATGTACTAATTACCTTGTTACAGCTATTAAAGCTCTGGTGTGCAAGCAAGGCACTCTTCAGATTACCTGCATGCTGTATGGTGATACATGAAGTATAACGTGATCTGCTAAGAAGTGATTGCTGATACAGTCATGGCCTCTTTAAAAATCTGTACATTATATAACTATGTATTATAAATAAATATAAAGTCATATATATATATAAATAAAGAATAGAAACTTTCAGGCTCAAGGTTTGCTGGGGGATCTGCAAGCTCCTAAAAGCAGCTGCTCTCTCACTGCCAAAGCAAAAGAACTTCCACTGTACCGAACAAATCCTAACTTTTAAAAAGCCCCAAATACTGCCAGAAGTACCACTCTAATAAAAAGGGGAGAGGAGACACCTCATCTCCCCCCAGCATTACAGTGAGGACTGCCTTGCTGGCTGGCAGCAGGCCAGCCCAGGCATTTTAGTGATCCCTGCCTTCCCAGGGTCCGATCATGAGGAATCCTGAGGGTTTTGGACCTACAAGTATAAGGGAAGCCTGGTGAGATGTCACACAGCTCTCAGCTGTCTCTGGCATCTTTGCAGAGAGCTAATTCACTGCCTTTTAGAGGGCTTCACAGGTAGACAAAGGTGTGAGCTGCTCCAGGGATTTCCAGCTGCAGGGGAGCGAGGTGATGTGAATGGCACCATTCTTGCAGCTGGGGGAAGAAAAGAGCCTGCTGTCTCCCTGCTTCCCACCACCACGATCAAAGCAACCTCCTGCATCATGGTCAGATGCTCAGCTGGAGCCAGCTCTGCTGCTCAGACATTGCATGAAGGTGTTGAGATATTAATAGGAGATAACTATTCCCTCATGGCAATGTGTATGAAAGGCAGGATGAAAGGACAAAATGAGATAAAATCAAGTTTAAAAGGCAGCCGTAGGGGTTTATCCTCAGTCAAGTTCACTTACAAGCTCTCTTGTAACTGCTTCTAACATTTTTCTGGAGCTCCAGTTATACTCCTTGCACAGCTCTCATAGACCACCTTTAGGATAAGGCCATTCCCTGGCAGATACATACAGAGCTGCTTTAGAGCTGAGACATGAGTCCAGCTTCCAAACATACAACTCAGCCCATCAGAGTCCTCCAAACTTGAGGCCATTTTCACCCAGAAACCCAAAGACCTGAAGCAAAATGGAGCTGAAGTGAAGAGCACAAAGTCCCCAGCCCAAAGGAGGGGGGTCTCTGTCCCTCACACTGTTCTCCAGGTGCCTCTGTTCCTGGCACAGCTCTCCTTGGCCTCCCATGGGCTCCAGTCGTGCCAAAAATCACCTCAAACCCTGGGTGCTGCTCTGAGGGTCTCCAGGGGATGCTGTATGGCCAGGGAGCTTCCACGAACTCCCACATACCAGCAGATACCTCACTCTGTTGTGGGAGCAGAGCAAGAACAAAGATCTGAGTCTTTATTTCTTGAATTGCTCCTTCAGTGGTCCTGGTTGAGGACATGGCACAGCAAAGAGTCCCCAGCAGCTTCCATTGCAGATGGCTGGAATTTTGTAGAGACTAAAGGAAATAACATGGAGAAAGAATCTCCTTTCTGTGCCAGAAACACACACAGCCAAAAGCTTTTCACAATGCAGGAGGAGGAGGAGGATTTGGGGGGGGCCTGTTCTGACACCCAGTAAAGTCAGTGAAAATATTTTCTGATTATTTCAGTGGGCCCAGCAGAGGAAAGAGCAGTGCTTAAGAAGTCCTTTAACCCTAAACTCCCCAAGAGCCAATCTGTTGAGATTGCTACTTCTGTGTTTTTCTGGGCGATTGATTGGGAAGAAGAGGCAGATAAGAGCTGAGTTTCAAAAAGAAAATAATAAAAAAAATTGTTTTCTTCGTGACAATTTGAAACTGTAGCTTAATGTTATCAGACCCTTGGCCTGGGGCAGTCATGGTACCAGCTAGCACTGTGCAGGCTGGCTCCTCTCACCACCTGAGAGCAACCCTTTCAGATTTTATAGCATTGCATCAAAGGGAGGGCAAAGCTATGAACTCATTCTGGCATAATCTTCAATAATATAGGGGGGGGAAAGTGTGAGAAGGAAGCAGCATTTTACAGAGACAGTAATGAGAGATTCAGTAATATTCAGGTGTAAACAGGAGCCCCTCCAAACTGTCCAAGTTAAACTCCAGCCTGAATGCACTTTATAGAGCCTGTGCATCATGCAAGACATAAATTACAGCTGTCCCTGCAGGACACGGGGACCTCTCACAACAGCCACACCTGTTTGCAGGGCTGAAGCTGACTCCCCCATAAATCCAGGGGGACCTGGAGCTGGCAGCTCCTATGACCTCTCAGAGAGGCAAAAAACCCTCCCAGAGTCAGCAGGGCTCACGCTGGTTCCTCTGTGGTCCCAGAGAGGGGAGTGATGTGCCAGCAGGTCCTTACAACCCGTCGGGGTGGATAGAGACCCGCAGGGAACACCGGCTCAATTAGCACCCAGTGTGGGCTCTTCACCACCCCATCACCTAATAACCAACAGGCCTGCAGGTTCCAAATCTGTAAGGGGAAGGAAAACACCACCAAACAGATTAGCTCCACAGTTGGGCTCTTAATTATGGGTCATTTAGTTCAGTTAATCAATAGGCAGACTTCTTTAACCGGCTAATTATGCCAAACTGCTTCCACAATGAGCAGGTTTGCTGCTAGTTGTTAACCATGAAGGAATAATATTTCACTGTAAAGATAAGAACCATCCCAGTCCTCAGACAAATGCTTCACAGTCACTGGCTGCAATTTAACCCATTACACACCGAACAGAGACTTACAGAGCTGGAACAAAATGGTACCATTGGCTTCTCAGTGCTAAAACATCAGCGTGAACAGCTCCTTGACTGAATCATTCGGATCGTTTACTCTCCAAAATCCCTCCTTGTTCAGGCTAAACGGGAGCTAAAAACGATCTATGCAAAGCAACCAGCTGAAATTCTTGGTGGCAGCCCAGATAAAAGCACCCAGCCTGTGTTGCCTGGCTGGGAATACAGTTCCCTCCTTTGCTTTGCCAGAGATGGCGAGTCCCAGCTGAGGCAGGAGTCTGGAGAGCCAAGCCACATCCTCCACCCAGGCCCTGGAAGGGCAGATCAGCATGCAGAGGAGGAGACCTAGGCCCTCGTTTGTCAAAACAGATAAAAGGTCAAGACAACCTCTAGTTACTTGTAGTTATTTAGAAAAAAGAATGGATTTTGTTGCAAACTTGAAGAACTGATTACTAGATTCAAGGCCTCTGTTGAGGTCATCAAATAGTTATTGCAATAGAGCAAGATAAGAGCTGAGTGATAGCAGAATTTTGTAGCTGAATTTCCTGGATGTTTGTTTTAACAGAACAAAGCAATCTGTGCTTGGGGTTTGCTGGCAAATTGCTTTAACTGAAGAATAACAGCGTGCTGAGCGAGCATCCTTAAGAGAAAACCCTCAGGGATGCTGCTCCTGGCAAGCTGGGGTGTCCTCTCCCCCTGAAACCCTTTCAGGCACCCCTGGTGCTCCACTCCCAGCCCCCCAGGATACCAGTGCTGGCACACCAGCTCAGGGACTGCCCTCAGTGCTGCCACTGACTTCTGAATGCACTGCAACTCACAGTTCCTGTCCTGCTGGTATCCCCCATTTCTATTTCCCCATCTCATTTCCCCTTTTTAACACCCATCTACCAGACCTTGGCTTTTGCTGCTTGAGAAAGCCCATTAATGGAGCATTGCTGTAATTAAAAAAAAAATGCAAGTACAAGCCCTGGCCTTACATGTGGCCAAAAATTTATCTCCATAGAAAAGTCACACTGTTGTACCTTACACCAGGATGACTAATATAGTTTGATACTGTCATAAAAACACATCTGAAAGCAACAAATACCTAAACTTGCCATATCAGCCATCTTAATCTGGAGGAGAGTTCAACTTGTTGAGATGAGCATTCAGAACAACTTAAGAATAAATCACTGTGTGTCTAATTCAGCCCATCACACCAGCAACACAACTTGCATTTTTACAAACCTTAGTAAGAGAGGAAGCTTGAAGTGCCCTGCCTGGGGTGGCACAGTAGTGGAGAGCCCACAGGCTGCCTCTGCCACCTCTGCTCACATCTCTGATGACCCTTCTGGGACCACTTCAGCACCTTCTCAACCACAACAGACCTCAATAGCTACAAGCAAGGAGATTTTTGCAGACAGAAGTTTTACCTTTGCTCCCCATCACCTTCCTCTTGGCACATGGAGCTGTATTGTTTTCCAAGGAAACAAGGCTTTAATTTCAACATTTGGCTGCCATCAGCTCTTCCAAAACACGCTGTTGAAGCTCAGGCTTTATGTAAGCTTTACAGTTTTAGATGCTATTTTCTAACCTCCTAAAACATTACAAAGATTGCAGTGTTGACTGGGAAAAAAAAAAAATGGAACACAGACTTACAGAAAAAAAGGGCATTGCTGAATCACAAAAAAATGTTTAAAAAGTGATGTTTGTATCCTAAAGTGGTTTGTTTGCCAGCTGCAGCATTTTCTTGTTGAAAAACAAGGTGCTATGAGGAAGGGCTGCAGTCAGATTCCAGGGGGGTTTGGGCAGAGCTGTGGGATCAGATTCCAGGCTAATTCCAGGCTTACTCTGGAAAAAGTGCTATTGAGATTTAAAGCCACTCTTTCTAGTACTATAAAACATCATACATTCCCACATGCAAATGATTTATTAGACTTCAGTGCATCTGACAGGGACTGCAATTTCAACCTAGAAATTGGGAAACAGAAGCTTAATAGTTTGTGTTAAAAATAAAATAAAGACTGCTTTTGCCCGGATCACTGGAAAACAATGGGATAAGGGGTATTCCTTTGGGACACATAGTGCTAGATTGCAGATGTGATTCACAGAGACATTCAATCAGATGGCACATCAAAAGCAATGCTAAATTACACGTCTTCAATAAAAAAAACATTAACTCATAGATACTTGGCCACAGAGGAAGGCAATTAGACTTAGCATTATTTGCTAAACAACAGGCACAAGATGATTCATAGCGAATTTTTTGCAATAATAGCCATTCCTGGTCATTCATTTTGAAGAGAATAAATCTGTCACTTGAGTGAAAACAATTGACGGCACCATTTATTACCTTGCATGCTTCAGAGCAACAGCACAATTTACATGTTGCCCTTTGGCAGCAGGACTCTCAGCTCGCCTAGAAACAAAGCAAAAATATCTACAGACCTGGCAGCAAGGATTTAAGCAGCAGCTGACCTTATGTGGTTTATTTAAACTTCTGTAATGGTTCGCTCTTGTTCAGCCCCTGGTTATAGAAGAAATAGGTTCTTCTGGAGAACCCACAGCCTTGAGACTCTGAAACACAAAGGGTCATGCAGAGGTCTCTGTATCTGATAGTTCAGAGAGTAATGTTTTAGCTCTGATCCTCTGAGAGATCTCCTGGGAATTAAAGATATTTGGTTTCCTTTCAGAGGCTTTAAAGGGCTGGGTCCATCAAAAAGAAGGAAATTTTCCCCTAGCTCACGAAGATAAATCTTTGTGCTAAATCTTTCTTTTTCATACAAAGGAGGCCAGATCCTTGGTACATCCAAGCCATTTATCCACTGGAAAACAAACCAACAAAGCCTAAGGGGAAACACCGTGTTACTAGAATGGAAAATACTGAGATAAAAAATACTCTAAGTGTCCTAAGATGCTGCCCTTGATAGTGACATTTTTGTGGTATCAGCTGTTGGCTGGTGTTTCTTTTCAAGAAGGTGAATAGGTTTGCTGTGCCATTTGTTAGAAATGCATGAGACACTCAAATTTGGGATCAGCTATAATGGAGGAAGAGTCTGCAGACAATTTTGGAAAGGCATTTTAAAGAGATAATTAGCTTTTTGAATCCAATAGAAACACTTAGGTTGAGAGCTATTATAAACCTCTACAAAGCACTTCTCTACACTTCAGCAGCAAAAAGTTGTCCAGAATGGATCAATTGAAAATATCTTACACTCACCCTTATGGAATTAAGCTGGGATTTCAGGTCTATAAACGGGTGCTCGTGGCAGCCAGGGGCTGGCAGAGCTTTCTCCCTGCACAGGGAGGTCTCCACAACTCCAACACACCCATGTAAGAGCCAAAATACACAGCTTTTCCCACCACAAAACTGCTCAGTTTAGCAGTGCCCATCCCAGCTCTGAAGGCTCTTCCCTCTGGGGATGGTTCCCCAGCTCAGAGAAAGGGCAAACCAACCCCCAATAACAATGTCTCTCATTATAATTAAATGTAGGGTGGGCTGTCATGCTTGGTTTCATTCCCCCCACACAGCCAGCTCAGACACTGGCTCAGGAGCTCTGTTAATCCCACGGATTGTTCTAACTTTGTCAAATTCTGGGAACATGAATACACCTGGTAGTGGCACTTAGATCCTTAACACACCCCTTGGGCCTCCTCCCATGGCACCCTGGTCCTTGCAGAGCTGTGAACAAACTGTCACTGAATTCTCCTGCACTGGAACAACATTATAATAAACACAATGAGATCCTGGCTTCCAGGTATCTTCATGGAAGATTTTAGCCCTGTGCTGTTACAGAACATAGATCCAGCCTGTATCTTCTTCCTTAGTCCTTTTTTTTTCCTTATTCTAATTCCTGGAGATGTTAACATATAAGTAAATTGTTTTTTCCCCTTTTCCTTTCCATTTTTTTTTTTCCAAACAGTTGTCACCAATCTGTAGGTGTGTTGTCAAACAAACTGCTGATACAGGGGTATCATTTACTGCCATTTCCAGCAGTGCTGAAAGCAGAGTTTCTTTCTTTTTTTCTTTTTCCCCTTTAAATACTGCAGCATAAATTTCCACCTGACTCACATGTCGGTTCAGAGCTCAAAAATACCCTAATCCAAAATCTCCATGTGAATGAATTGAAGGAACAAGAAATGTATCAGAGGGTTCTAGACAGCCCAGGGCCTTGAAAACCCCTGTCTGTAACAGCAGAGAGAAACCACTCATCAACCACCAACCCCTTGCTACAAACAGCAAACATCTTGATGTTTAAACCTCTCCCTTTCTAGTAAAATAATAATAAAAAAAAGACCCTAGGTAGGGTTTTTTAACCATTTGTTCCAAAATTCAGAGGGTACAGCTTCTCCTCAGATACTGAAGGTGTTCTTGTTTTCACAATGCACTTTACACAGCCAAAATTTGGGAACTCTGGGCCACAGGATTTTTGGTTTTCTTTATGTCCTCCAGGCCAAAAGTGTTTTTTCCCCTCTTCCTCAGTCCAGCACAAGGGTCCTGAAGAGGAGTTGTGCCTAGTCTGGGCTCTATAAGGTGAAAGCTAGCTCTCCTCACATTCAGAGTTCTCTTAACCAGGCCTGAAATTCTTTATCCCGTTCCCTTCATTGTGCTCCACATCTGCTGCCTCCTTAAAACAAACAAAATTTGGCAATGGGTGAAGCAGCACAATACCGGGCTTGTGGGGCAAACAGAGGTCACACACCCTGTCTCTGTCTGTGGAGTCTAAAAGCAGAGTACTTGGCATTATTAGCTTTTCTGCATGAGTGATCAATCCCAAATTGGACATATGGGTGCCGTGGACAGACTGATAAAAGCAGCATTTATTTTTTCTGAACGGGCTATTTACCACTTACTTGTGCCTGCAATAGGAGCTGCAAGCTCTCCTTGGTGATGTGGCTGCTATCACAGTTTGTGATAAGGCTGAAACCATTAGGCAGACAATAAACAAAAATAAATAAATAAAAAAAGGGAAAAGTGCTCATGTAAATGCTACTTCAAGGCAAGCTGGAAGTCTGCTAAGAGAGATGACAATTTTGTCCTTGTTCACTGGGCTACTCCTGCTGCCTCTCTGCAGAGATAGCTAAAGATGTAAAATAGTCTCCTACCTATCTTCAAGAAGTATCTACCCTCAAAGGCTCTACAGGAGAGAGAGCAAATGCTGTTTCCTTCTCAGAAGTAACAAAATGCCCAGTTCTTACCCAGTTTTCCTTCACAGCCCTTGGTGAAGGATATCCTTTATTTCACAGATGGGGAGACCAAGGCACAGCCCTGCTCTGCCAGGCAGCACAGCTGAGCTTCCCCATGTCCTGCTGTGGGGCTTTGCTCACCAGAGGAATTAGAACTCCACCAGATGAATCACATTAAAGCTCAGATGACCTTCACTGCAGTCTAAGAAATTAACTCTGACACACCCACGCTGCCTCTGTAAGGCAGTGGGAAATTATTGCCTGGCTTTGACATATGGTCTTCCCAGGGCCTCTTGCTGTTCAGATCAGCTTTCTTCCAATTTGAAAAGTTTCTGCTTCCTGGGCAGCAGGGCAGGTGCATCCAACAGGGGCACTTCTTACCAGCTTGGGCCAAGCAGTTGCTCCTGAAGGTGAATTCGGGGCCCATTGCAGCCCTTATTCACTTTTCTTTATTCTCAAGTGTCTAGAAGGAACTGAAAGAAGTCATGTCCTGAAATCAGGGAAATCAGAGCAGGGCACTGCCTTGAGTCTGGTCATGGCCTCTTGCACCATGAGAGAGTCACCCATTTTTTAAAATACTCGCTCAGCTTCTGTTTTTCTTGTTTCACTTCCCTTCCCTGCCCCACGCCTTGACACTGCAGAGCTCCTGTTTGGACTTCAGCAGCCAGGAGCACTCAGGAGCCAGGCAAGCTGGGGTCAGCCCAGCAGTGCAGGGACACCTCAGGGCCTGCCTGGCCCCAGGGCTTTTGAGGAGCATCCATGGGAGGTAAAACAGTCTGAAATTCACTGCTTTCCTCTTTCTCAGGTAATTCCCTGTATAAGCAGTGTCCTTTCTATGAGCCAAGCATGCTGACCTACATGGACACATCTAAGTCACTTTACTCCAGAGAGACCTTTTCCCCATTTCCATCCCCATAGGAAAACACCCCAAGGAGGTGGATTGCTGCCATCCTGTCTGAGCACAGTGGATCCAAAGGAGCAGCACAAGAACCAAACCCTGTACAAAAGAGGGCACAGAGTTTGCCCTCACCAGGAGCCCCAACTTGAATAATCTTAAACCCACTGAAATCACAGCCTGAGCCAAAGAACACCCCCTTTTAACAGCACAACATTTTTTCCTTCGTTTGCAGATTAACTTGAAAAAAATAACTACTCAAAATGAGGAAAACTATTTCCATTTCTGGTGGCTTTACAAGTTGCTCCAAGTCATTGGCAGCCCAGCAAATTTGAAATGTCTGCTCTTGCAAGGCTGTCTACATTTTTTGGCACAGCTGAGTTTTCCACTGCAGATCCCGTGCAATAAATCTGTTCTTTAGAAAGTGAAAGTCTAGAGAGCAAGTCCAGTTGCAACAGAAACCTATGGGAATCTTTTCATGAGCTTTAATAGGAACTGAACTAAATGCTGGGATAACTCAAGACATTGGAGCAATCCCTGGCTTCAGACAGACATGGTAAATGGTTGAGACACAAGCAGTGGACTGCAGATCCACCTTTTGCATCCCTGGACAGTGCTACCCCTGGCCCTGTTGTCGAGGGACAGCTGCTCGTGGGGCACATATAACCCAAGCCAAAACCAACAGACTGTCTCAGGGGCTGCTCCTCAAGTGGAGCAATAAATGAGGACAAACAGGACATTCAAACACCCACCACAAGTGCAGAGCACGTTTTACAGGTGCCATGTGGCAGGGAGTGCTGGGTCTGGCAGTTTGGGTCACACACCCCACGTGGGAACCCCTCACAGGCTGCAGCCCCCCAGCCCCTCATGGGACAGCGAGGGACCAGGACACCTCCTCAGCACTGCCTGCCCTCCCAGCCTCATCCCCAGCACAGAGACAGCATAAACTGCAGGAGACATTGTCGAGGGAGAAAGTCAGCCCAGTCCCATCCTGGGATAAATCACAGGAACCAGACACCTCACAGGTCACCTCGCTCGGCTCCCTCGGCAGCCGCTGCTACCGCCAGGCTTTGCCTCGCTGGTGCCAGTGCCTGCAGCCCCCACCCTTGCAGGAGCTTGTTAAAACAAGCCCAGGAGCACCTCTGCTCTCCACACCAGAGGCTTGAATCACGAGATCATAAATGGGGCTGACCAAATCATAACTAACACACCCGACAGCTTTCCCTGCTCGCTCTCCGTTCGTGTCGCACAACGGGCGGGAAAGGGCACTTGGAGCTGGAATGAGAAACCCATGACACGTCCCTGCAGCCTCAGAGGTGTTACTGGGGTTTGCTGGGCAGCAAATATGCCTCTTATAATGCACTGTAAAATAAGCTGCTGTGTTGTATCTGCAGCGAGGGACCCGGCCCAGGCAGGAGCCCAGAGGGAGTGTGGAACAGAGGGAAAGCAGCAGGATCGTGCAGCACAGCCCATGCTGGGCTCTTCAGCTGGGGGGGTCTGAGAGTCAAAGCATATTCTTTGACTATAACAAGAAAATGAGAATCATAACAAGTCATAAAAATGAAGGAAACTGCTAAAAATCAGCAAGAGCGGGGAAAATGTGCTTCCTGCCTGCATCCATAAAATGAGGATAACAATAATTCCTTACCTGGGCAGATAAAGCATTTCTGTGGGTCTTCAGTTATTGGTCAGGAGTATCTTCTAGGAATCAAGCACCAAGTCCATGCTCAGGGAAACAAAGGCTCTTGCCCCAAGGAGTAAAAGGCAGGGCAGCTGCAAGGGCAGCCCTGGCATCAGGTACCTGACTCAGCAAGGCCATGGCACAGCTGGAGACACCCTACAGCATCACCAGGGAGGCAGGGTGGCCCCAAAGAGAACCCAGCTGGGCCTCCTGGAGCTCCAGCTGTAGCCCATGAGGGTAAATCAAGGCTCATTAGTGCCCATCAATCACGTGCAAGTGAAGCTCTTACACAGTTACCCAAAAGCAACCACAGTGAATCCAGCAAGAGCCACTCAGGCCACAGCAGTTACCCCAAGCAAGATGTGACACTCTCCTCTCCCATTTACACGTCCTGCTGCACCCAGCCCAGGCTTCCATTCGAGGGGCAATCCAAAAATGCAAGTGGGTCTCCAATCCTGTGAGCAGCGTGACTAAAGGGAGATGAACAGCTCCACTATAGCTGCTGATGAGGCTACTTTTATGAATAAAAAAAAATTAATGATAGGTTTTTGGAAGGAAAATTGGTATGGGAGGAGATGGATTTTCCAGGGTGTCAGAACATTTTGTTTCAACATTTTTCAGAATGAAAATGTTGACATTTCGCATGGAAAAAAAAAACCAAACTAGTTTAGATTTTAGTTTGATGTTAAATGTGGATTCATCAATAGCAAAACTCAAGAAAATCACTCATTTTATGTCAAGCATTTTAGAACTTAGGTCAAAATTAAATTGTGGTTGGGATTTGTTTAATTAATCGAACTTTTCTGGAAAGTACAGTTTTCAGCTGGCCTGAAGTGATACAACCCAGTTTACACATTCAGGCATTGAGAGAGATAATTCTATGCTCAAATTGAAGGAAGGTGGGAGAGGATAAACCAGCCTGAAAGAGCATCATTTGCTGAGACACAAAGACTATGCTGGGAGAGGGAGTGAGATGTACAGGACTGAAGAGTGTAGATGACAGGAGAAAATATTCTAAGCAAAGAAAACAATGTATAAGTGCAGAGACCCCACTGGAAAGGGATAGAGGGTTTGGCATTACAGGGGAAAGGTGGGATGCAGAGGATGACAAGGGGCTTTGCAAGCATGCCTTAATCCCTGTGCATCCTCAGGCTAAGCCCAGCTTCAGAAGATATAAATGCTTAAATAAACATGAGTCAATTTATTATTCCTCTGTGTTTCAGATCTTCCTCACCTTCTGCCTGGCTCATTTACTGCAATTAAATGCTTGTAAACAGATTATACCCTGAAAGCTACATTTTCCTGGTAAGTGGTCACCTTAACCTCCTCTGCTGTGACTGTGGCTAATATTCCCCAGGTCACACTGTAATCACTGAGTAATGGGAGCAAAGTGAGTTGTGAGGTCACTGGTTCAACAAAACTCCCTGCAGCATCCAAACCACATGTGTGACTGGGCTTTGCTGGTGCCTGTGACAAGCACTGCTTCCACACTCAGGAAAACAATTACCAACGTCAGAACTCTGAAAAATCTGAGCAAGACTTGCCCTGAACACAGGACCCATGCTGGTTTTTTTTTTTTGATGATGAAATCCACACTCACACATTTGCTTTTTTGTTGGTTATGGTGTCATACATGTCATGAAACCAGCAAAGTGGAGCCTACAGTGACATGGTGCAATTCTCTGGAAACTGGATAAACTTCTCTGAGCCATTCTAAGAACTGGGGTTCAACTGCCTTGTTTTTAACTCAGACCAAAATACTTTCCATCACAGCCTATCCAGGTGGGGGGAACTGCATGGGCAGCTTGTGGTACCTTTGATAAGATTGACTCAGTTAATGCTTTGTTTGGTTTTAGTGGCAAGGCCTGAGCTGAAATATTTATGATTCATAATAATGAATAAAACAAAGTTTATTATGGCTTCTCAAGTGGGAAGCAGGTTCTAAGATAATGTAGATGAGCAACTCCACTGAATCAAGTGGGGTCACCAGTTTATAGTAATTGGCAGTTTTGCTCTGTATTTTCTGCCCTTTTTGACACTGACTCTGTCAAAAGTCATTGGCTGGGGGGAGAAAAAACAGTCCTTCCACATTCAGGTCAGCAGCTCATTTCCCTCCCCTATTTCTATCCCAGTCCCCCCAGCCACAAAACAGCTCTGCAAAAAATGAGTAAGAAATGTGAAGTTGTCATGAAAAATACATTGCCTAAACTGAGCTCCTAGCATGAATCTCACAGCTGAGTAATGTGCTACCGTGGCCTGAGCTCCCTGTGTCCCTTTGGAAAAGCAGTCTGAAAGCAAAGGCTGGTGCTCTCCCCCAAGCCAGCTCGCTGTGCTTCCCTTGGCTGCCCAAACCCCAGCAGCAGAGGGGAAAGGAGGCTGTTGCATGCAAGTCACTCCAGGAAGCCAGCTCTTTCTTTTTACATAATCATCTCTATTCTGAGCTTTATGAAAAGTTCATAAAAGGGAAGGAACAGAAAGTCACGGTGACAATGCAACCCAACTCAGGGATGCAGAGTGGTACTTAGCAGTGTTTACCTGCCCCAATAATTCTGATCCCAGGGCAGAACACTGAAGATTAGCTCCAGACCTCATTAGGCAGGATAGAATTATGTGGGTTAACAAAGTAATACTCTTGGCTTTCTTTTGCATTTTAAAAGTGGCTTGAGACCTATAAAATCCCTTTGAATTTTATTAAAAGTCTTCCGCAATCATTTTTCATCCCGCAGCCCAGTTGAGCTGAACTAATAAATTAGCATGTTATCTGTGTGGATATCCATTAGAGCTTCAAATGAAGATTATTAGAGCCAAAGAACTAACAATGCCACTTACAACTGGGGAGGGAGCAGGATGGTCCACTGAGCAATGGGGACCGAGGGACACATCCCACGCCCTGAGCCCACAGGAGATGGGCAGCACAAGGAGGAGCATCTCCAGCTGCCAAAAGGGCAGGCTCTGGCCACTCTGAGCAGGCAGCCTGAGGCAGGGAGAGCCAAGCAGGAGCTGCTAGAACTGAGTATGTATGAAAGCTTCCGTGAAGGCTCATCAGGCAGGGAGCCAGGCAGCACAGGCACGTCCCGCAGGGCGCTGTGCAGCCGGCGCTGCTCCACTGCGAGCTGCCAGTGCCTTGGCTCGGCCTGGAGCAAGCTAATCACAGGGCAGGGATTGAAGGGAAATGTCATCACATGCTGCCTGGTTCACTGAACCACAGCAGCTTGGTTGTGCTTCCCTGGACTCGTTTCTTTACCTTGAACAAGACCCAGCTCCCTGTTGTGGGGCTGCAGCCACACGCTCGCTTCTGCAGCCCCCACCTGCATCAGCACCACCCCAATGCTCATGTGGGCACAGATTCTTCTTTCCCCAAAGAATACAAGGCTCCTGCCTGAGCTGAGCTTCATGATGGGCTACCCAAAGTGAATTTTGAGATATATCTCCAAGCTGCTGCTTCTCCCCTGGGGTCAGACAGACACCATTTTAGTATGTCTCTATTTCCAGCCTTCCTCCTCTTCATCTAATTCCCTTTCACCTCCCACTCCTGTCCTTTATTACTCTTCTTTTTTAAGAGGAAGATGTTTCTTTTTACTCTCAATCTCTGTTCTTTTCCTCCTGTCATTCCCTTCATGTCTCATCCATGATATTTTTGTTCATGCAATAACCAGTTTGCTCTTTCTCCTCTTCCTGCTGGGCTACTTTGATCTACTGCTCCTATGTCTGTTTTACACATTGCTCTTCCTCCCTCCAAAGACACATCAGTCTATTCCCCATTCCCTCCTCCTTACTCATCTCTCTTTTTCCTGCTCTGATCTATTCTTGCTGCACCAAACTTTTTAATGTGTAGATGGTTTCAAAATCTGCTCTGCTGCCCTGATGGGATTGCAATAAGTGCTGGATGATATGATCTGTCAATCCAGTCACCCTAAACCAGCACAGGATGCCATTAACACTCTGCCCTGGCCATGCTGTATTAAGAACACCACCACCTGGCTTCCAAAGGAAAACCTAACCCCAGGAGCACACTAGGGACAAGAATCCCTCTGTCACTGCAGGTTCAGCAGATCAAATTGCAGCACAAACTGGAAAAGCCCCTGGGGATCTGTCTCACTGCCTGGATCTTCATCAGGAAGGGTGCCAACCCACAGGAATGGACTTTTTGTTGTCTGTAATCAAGAAAATCCCCTGAAAATGAATAGCATTTCCTTGCAGCTCCATAGCATTTTGGAAAGAGGAACTTTCAGAGCTGTGTACTCTTAGTTACAATAAATCACAGCAAGATTTGGCATCAAGCAACAGGGAGCCTGTTGGACCCCTCACGATGGGAAACAAGCTGAGGATGAAAATTACTGTTGCCCTCCACATGACAGTCACTTACCAACCATTGCCCCTTTCCTGAGAACCTGTAAGCAGGGAGAAACAAGAAATGCTTTTCTACCCTTGCCAAACAAGACATCAGCTCTTTCTGCAGTGTCTCCTCCTGATGAAAACTCACTTCTTCCTGACTTGGCCACTTCAGGGAGAAAGCAGGTAACAAATAGCACAGAAACTGCCATAGCTTCCTCTCCTGAGACAGAATGGTGCTTCCTCAGGAGCAGGCACAGTGAAACGGGGCCTTTTGCAGCCAGAGCATTTGGACACAGAGCACACATGGCCATTTGGTTCCCAGCAAGTGCCCCCAGGCATCTGGGCTGGGTGCCAGGCAGTTTGTGCAGCTGCCTCACCTCCGGGCTGTGATGAGCAGCACTTAATGCAGAGGGTACAGCACAGTGTTTTGGCCACTTCAATTCACAGGGCAGCAACCAGTGATTTCATTAGTGCCACGGAGCTGTGGCACTGCTACAAATGTTGGCATTCTCCTGGAATAGAGAAAAGAGGCTTACTTCATTGTTTTTGTTCCAAATTGAGAGTATGGGAGCAAAGTGCTGTGCTTGTTGTGATAGGACTGGTTTATCAGCAAAGCAAGTCCACGTTAAGAGACCCAGTTGACAACAAATGAAACACAGTTAATTTACCAGAGCATTTGCAGTGTCAGACCCAGAAACCTGGCATTTCTTTCTTTTACCTCACACAGCCACATGAATCAGTCATTTCCAAGATGATTTCTGCAGTGAGAGTCACAATAAGGCCAAGCTTTCCTCCATGTTCTCCAGCCCTGAACCTTCCAGGGTGACAGCAACCTGCAAGTGAGCTCTGCATGCACTCAAGCACCCACGGAATAATGAAGTGGCCACAACAATTTTTATGTCATTACAAAGATTAAGTGCAGGCTGCCCTTTGCATGCCCCAAATTCAAACCTGGTTCACATCTGAGCAGAGGGGTAGGGGTGGGAGCTGAGATTAGGCAAATCTCAGTGATTGCTTGACACACACACAGAGTGCATTGTTCAACAGCAATGGCCTGAAATGTTACACTTCCACAGTGCTGTAACAGCATCACTTAGAGTCATTACATGAGCATAATGCAGTTCAATCTGGCAGCACGTGGTTTGCCTTGTTTTTTTTAGCACAGAAAGGCAAAACTAGAAGCCCTGTGAACTTTTGTAAGCTCATCCTAAGTAATTTCACTGAAACGTAAATTATCATGCCTACAGTCAGCTCAATCTCTGGGGCATTAAATTAGCCCATTTATTGAATAAATATCATTATTTCTATGTAGAAGGGAGCAGCTCAAGTAGCTGACAAGCCTCTATTGCCACTTTGACATCCAGCTGTGCCTGCTATAATGGGCACAGATCCCCTGTATCCCAGATTCCAAATGTCTGTCCACGTCTCAAATGCTCCAGAGCATCTGAATATCACAGGACACCTACACTGGGACACCTGATTCACTCCCACGTGTCCCTGCAATAGCAGGAGATGTAACATGATAAATCTCAGTGTGCAAAATCCCTCCTCTGCACAATTCCCAACCACTTCTGACCGTGGGCTCAAAGAGGCCTCAGAAAATTACCTCTCAGAAAATGTATCAAGACTGTTGATTTAACAAAGTCATAATAAATATTAAACAATCTATATATATATGGCTTCAATATTGCATATATTTGTGCCTCCCCTTTGTGTTTCTCCTTACCAATAGTGACCAAATTCTGTCCTTGGAGGTAGGGTGAAAGCCTGTGTGCTCAGATCAGACTGTAGTCAAGGACAGCATTTGTTCATAAATTGAAGTGACACAGGTTAATGGAGAAGAAAGATAATTTCATTACCTGAATCTGAACAGATCTCATCATATAAGAAAAAACCTTAATGCAGCGCTGATGGCAAATATAAGTAGATACCTTAATAGCCATCATCACTGGCTGAACTGTATGAATACCTAACACAATTGCTGAGCTACAGGACAGCTTTTGACCTGCCAGTAACATTTCATTCTGAACTCACCACTAGCCACAAAAACCAAGCCTTTTGAACCTGGAAAGATGCATACACTGCACATGCAGTGAACCCCTAGCCTTGAGGCTGAGTGTTGCCTTATTTGGTGAAAATTGATTCGATTTGTCAGATGAATAAAATTCTTTATTAAATTTTCCTGGTTGAAAGTTTGCCTGTGTGTTTTATTTTTTCATTAAAGCACCGCTGAATTTGTCTGAAGTAGTTAAGAGTATTTTAAGTGATACAGCAGTAACAATTGGACCAGGCCACAGCAGAAACCCTCCAGGAGAACCCGCTTTGCCTATGGAACTGAACTTTAAATGCTACTGGTTTCAATTTCGCTCTGCCAGAGGGGAGCAGAGAAATGAGGCTGGAAAACTTGGGGTGGTTTGGTTTTTTTTTTTTATTTTTAAATAAGAGAAAAGAAAGACCTCAAAACCACCTCTTCTCTCTCTCATACACACACTCTGCCAGGAGGGATAGCCCAAGTACTTCAGAATTAGCTGTGAAATTTGGCAACAAGCACTGCAGCCGGGCAGAGCTGCTGCTCCCTCCCCTCCCTGCTCCCCACTGCCCTCCCTGTGCCCAGCACGTCCCACATCCTGCGCCGGGGGAATTGGTTGCAGTTGCCCCAGCCTGATTCCCTAATTATGATGCAGGATGCACGGTGATAAATTTCCTATGGGACACTCATTACACAGAGCACATGAATGTGCTGTAATCAGGCGTGTTTGTTGCTATGGAAAGACACAGCAACCACGCAGAGCCTTCTGTGTGGCACCGTCGGTGCCCCTGCCCTCAGAGCGCGCCGATGCCTCGGCAGCGTGTGGCACAGCCACACGTGACCTGGCACAAAACCCAGGGGCATCACGAGTTCCAACTGGAAAAATTGTGGGGCTCTTTAGCCCGTTGAGGCTTCAAGGGGTGTTGGAGGCAATGATTTTGCATGATCCCCTTTTAAAGCAAAGGGATCAAAGAAAAGTACCACAGGCAGCATGAGGTCGAAAGCGCGACCTTTGCCTCCTCCTTTCTAAAACCTGCTGCCTTCCTCATCTGTCTCCTGGCCACATCCATTGCAGGAGGTGAGATGGGATTGTTGGACCCTGTATTCACACCTTTACATGGCATGGCTACATAGGGCTCAGTGTGGGTTTCCCTGTGCCCAGGTCAGGGACTAGGAGCCTGAATGCCACGTAGGACAATGTCCAGCTAGGGCATGCTGTGCCAAAGGGAAAAAAAAAAGGAAAAAATAGAAATAAAATGAAAAAAAAGTCACTAGGCTTATTAATTAAACCCCCTGTTAATCCCTTCTCCAGGCAGCTGGTGGAAGGTGCCAAAGTACAGTCCTGTCTGTGCCACTGAATTAAATGGATCTTGGTGGCACATGGAACACTCAGCCCGTTTGTTTTATGCCTCTCACATTTTACAGCACAATCTGTAGCACAGGAGCACATTCCCTGGGGACACACACACTCTCCATGGAGAGACAGGATAGTGGTGAAACCACCTTGCTCCATAGCCTGCTCTTCCAAAGAGATGGGGAAACAACTCTCCCATCTTCTCTAAACAACTCCCACCTCTGTATTTTTGGGAGCTTTGACCCAGAGACAGCCTTTTCTGAGCCTGTGCTTGTAGGATGGTGTGGCTGAAGAACTGCCAGCTGCTTGCCACCCCACTGAGAGGGGTTTCCTCCAGCCCATATGCTCCCAACCACAGCCTCCCATCCCACTGGCAGAACCGCTGCAACACGCGGCATTCAGAGAGCAAACTGAAGGAGCTTCGACTTGACTGCCACTTCCCACTAACTGTGAAGAGATTTTCACTCATCCTAGGAAGTTGTGTTGTGTTTCCCTGCTAGCTCCTCCAGTCTACAGTGGGTTTTGTGGAGACACTGTTACCCCTGGTTGTGTAGAGCACCTTGCACAACACCATCCCAGCTTCCCAGATGGTGTAAAACATGAGCCTGCGAACTCCATAAAAATTTACCATGGTCTCAAGCTCATAACCCTCTCCAGAACAGCTTCACTGATGAGAACTCCTGCCTCTACAAAGAAGTTGTGATACAAAACCAAGCTGACAGCAGACCAGTGACTGCCACACGCCCCAGCCCCTTGCAAGCTGCAGGTTAATGGGGAAGTGTTACTCATCCAACTTGAAGGAAAACCGTTCAAAACACTGCTGGGTTTGTTACTTTTGTAGCTTTACACAGTGCTCATAAATGAGAAACTTGACAAGAAATGCAAATACACAATTTCTCAAACAAAACACACATAAAAGAGCAACATTCCCCTCCAACTTCAAGGGAGAAGTGTCTCATTTGCTGATGCCAAATACTGATTTAAAACACTGACAGACCCAGACCACTAAAACTTCCCGTAATGAACTGTGGTTTTCAGTGTTGGTAAAAAACCTCAAAACACAACAGGAAATGAGGCAGAGGGTTTGTGTTTTTTTCCCCTACTGGTGCTTATTTAAAGGGGAAATCGTTATTGTTTATTGCTAAATCCATAACTCAGGAAAAAAAATCTGATCCTCCCACTCCCCTGCCCCTCCAGGCTCCCACACATCCAGAGGAGCAGCACTGAGAGGCACAGGTCTAGGCCATGCCAGGTGCAAATGAAAGCAGAAGACTGAAGGCTGATTCAAGGTCATTCAACTGGTTTGGGGTTTTTTTTGTTTGGTTGGTTGTTTTTTTTGAATTCCAAACCCACTTTTCCTCTGTGTCAGTTATATCTTGCCAGCAGCACCACCATTGTTACTACTGGGGGCTTTGGTTTTAAAAGTTTTTTGGAGTTTTTTGACTCTCTGCTGAAATGTTTCATAATCCTGTAGAGCTTTTCTTTCCTCAAGGAGAAGAAACTAACACCCAGAAAGTTTTGGAGATGTGATCTTTGTCTTGCCTTTTTCTGCTTGTGCAGCCTCCCCACACTGCTCATCACCTCCTTCCCAATCCAGCAGCTGAAGAATGAAATTGCACCATAAAATAAATGTCATGAAGTGTAGAGAGGTAAGACCTTAAAGCCCTGCAGTCCCAGGAGGGAGAGCAGCATGTTGCTGTATCACTGCTCCCATTGCACACTGAGCATCAATTCACAGAGTGAAAAGACCTATTGTGAGTTCTCTTATTTCTTGTCTGAGTACACCCATGGTGGAAGCTATTGGGAAAGTACCAGTAAATACATACTGAAAAAATACCCCAGGAAGATGACCCTCGTTTCAGCTTTTAACTTTTGGACTGTGCATCAAAACTTTCATGACTTCAGTACTTAAATGGGTGAAAAATTCATGGTTCTTAGAGATTTTTCCAGCTCTGAAATGAAGGCAAATACAAGTATTTGGGGTTGCACTCACAGTCTTGGGGACTGATCACACTTCTGGGCTAACCTGGCAAAACTTGAAGTGTAAAAATCTGCTTTTTGCAATGATTTGTGCCTAGAAGCTGCAGACAGATCATTTTAGAAATCCACAGAAATACTGGGGGCACATTTCCCCAACTGCATTCACATGAGCCAGGAATGGAAGCTCTCAACTAAGGCAATATTAGCACACGTGTAGCTGAGCAGCTGTTGGCAGAGTTCACCTGCCTGGGTCACACTGCACATCTTCCCAAAGGACAGCAACACACAGGACCAGCTCTCTGGAGTGAGGGAGAGCATTCCTGTCCCCTGAACAGGATTAAGCACAAGCAGCTGGAGACAGGGAAGGAAAAAATAGTAAGTTACCTTGGTTTTGAGGACAGAGTCCAAAGAAAGCATCCCTGAGCTGCATTGCTTGGGTAACTCGGCCAGAAGGTGCCATAAATAAGGTCTGGAGGCCAGGAGGCATTAAACAGGCACGAGGACAGTGTTCCCATGAACAGAGATGGTAATCTCTGCTCAGCTGCAAAGGGCTGCAGCTGCTGAATAATTGCTTCAATACCAGTGGTTTCAGAGAGGGCTTATCAGCCTGCCCTGTCCTGCCCTTGGAGTGGGAGGTTAAGGTCCAGGGACAGAGACAAATTTAGAGGGACAAAGAGATGATAAGTAGAAGGAAGGGGAAGGCCCTTGCTTGCTTCCCATTACACTTCTAGTTTAGAGAGATAAGGATCCTTTTCTTTTTGTCAGAGCAATAAAAGGGAAGTGGATTAGCTGTGTTGGCCAGGATTTTTCTCGTGGACCCAGAGGGAGGGGGAAGCAGCCAGCTTGGGTTGTTTGACTCCCTCCTGACATCCCACTGAGGCATTAATGATACCAACTGTCCAGAGGTGAGCAAAGCCTCTTCCAGATGGGGATTCACCTCAGTGTAGCTACTCACTATTTAAGGTGAAAAAAAATTATTGGTTTCTACCACTTTTTCCAGACAAGATGGGAATTTTCTAGAAAAAAAATAGCACAGATGTTTTAGCTGGGGCTCAGCAATGAGCTGATGCTCCTCTACAGCTCCCAGTTAACAATAAAGCAATGCCCAGCAGTTCAGAACACAGGAGCTCAGCTGTGTCTCTGCTGACCTGAAAGAAGACATCTTAAGGGCAAAATAAATAAATAAATAAATAACAATACACCTTTTAAGCCTGCATCCAGCAGCAGTGAGACAGAGGGCAGGTAGGTGGGAAGAGAGAACCTAAAAGCTTCAGTGAAAAATGTGAGTTCCTTTCATGTTCAGGAGGAAAATATCCAGCAGTA
Organism: Pachyramphus minor; assembly: GCA_013397135.1. Lineage (NCBI taxonomy): Eukaryota > Metazoa > Chordata > Aves > Passeriformes > Tyrannidae > Pachyramphus > Pachyramphus minor. The sequence continues at coordinate 560,769 of VYXB01004899.1, forward strand.
TATCATGCTGACACAACAACATTGCTGTGCTTAGAAAGCACTTTTGCAGTGGGTTCTCCTCTTGGGAGCAGGGCTGCACCTTTCTTCTGGGCTAAAATGCTGAGGAGTGATGGGAGCCTTCTGCCTGCAGGGCACAGGGAGCAGACAGACCATGTGCCCTCAGCCCAGGACCTCCCACTTCACTGCTGGGAAGGGCACCTTGGAAGGGCACAGCAGGTCCCTCAGAACAGCATTTTTTAGTGGTTATCCATGGTTACACTCAGCTTTGTCAAACAGTGCAGCACTGGGGTGATGTCACTCCTTAAACCACAGTTTAGCATAATTCTTAGGTGCCTCATTGAACTCACAGGAAATTAAGCAGATGATTATCTAATCAAGAGCACAAACTGCAATAATTTTCCCTTATCTCCTCATCAGCCTAGATCTCAAAGCAATTTACAGAATGAGTAAGTCAAGGCATGTAGCTGATCTCCAAGGGATGGTGCTGTGCCCACTCTACATGTAGGGAAACTGAGGCACAGAGTTTCCAGGCAAAGAGAAGGAAGCTCTCCCATGACACTGTCAACAGACTCAGCAAAACCAAGGGGGAGACTGCTGAAATGGGAGAATTTGTGTCATGACTGAAGGGAATAGAGACAGCCCCAAAAGCCAGCATTAAGTTACGGATGAAAGCGTGGATCAGACCAGGAAAGACCTAAAGAGCACCAGCTGCTTGGTGCAGTGATGGGTCTGCCTGTTACAGGCACAGAAAGTCTCTCTCTCTTTATGAATAGGTAAACATATATGTTCCCCTCTGAAATTCATTCTTACATTGCACTGTTGACTTACCAGCCCTCTGCGGCGAGGGAGGGGTGACGGATTCCCATTAATGTGCATCCCGGGAAGCAGGCACATCCCCAGGGGAGCAGCATGATTCATTTTTAATGATACTTCCCTGAGTCTGTAGGCCCCATAAGCCAAGAATTACAAGCCTTGAAAGTCATCATCACTGACTGAGCTGTTGTTGGTGAAGGAGGGTTTCCAGCCCAAGTGGGAGTCGTTACAGCAGAGGGATCATTTTAGACTAAGTGACAAGAATATATTAGGGGAAGGAAAAAATCACACTTTTCAACAACTGAAGAAAATAAAAAACCACTTCCTGCCAGAAATTCTGATTCAGAAACAAGACAAGAAGGCAAATTGCTTCCCCCAGTCTACACGGCATGGAGCAAACCTACACACATAGGTCAGAGGCCTTGCAAGAGCCTGAGGCTAAACTAATTATTGTGATTTGCTCGTCTTTTGTAATTAATCTAGGAAAGGCTTAAGGCTGTTAGCAGCTTTAAAGAAGTAAATCTGAAGGACCAATTAATTAAAAACAGCAGTGCTTAATGAGGACCTTTTGGTTCTCTCATGTTGATTGTTATATTTGTTGAAAGTTAAGTTTCCGCTGTCTGTCAGATCTTGTCTAGTCTTGTAAAATAGATCTTCTTACTTGGTGCTTAACCACTTGACACTGGAACAAAAGCTTTCGATTACAAAGCAATTTGTGGGGATTATAATGGAATGAGCTACGCCCACACTCCCTGATTTAACAATCAATTTGAAGCAATGTTCAGTTCAACCAAGGAGCCTTAAGGATCCTGAAACTACAGTTTGGATCTTCTGGTTCCTCGCCTCCAGGCAAGACCTCACAGGTGTTAAGGATGGAGGTAGGTTGAAGCTTGCACCTCAAATCTTCTGAAAACAGAAACAGGGATATATTTTCCCTTATTTGTTCTCATCTCAATTGGCAATTCAGCCCCCATTTCTCTCTCCACATTTTCTGTGTAAGTGTAAATCTAGTACAGACAAGGAAAATCATGGCTTGCTGTAACCCAGCAGTGGAATGCAGCTGAGCACCACAGAGATCCAGACACAGCTTTATCCTCTTACACCAAACATCCCATGGCCAGCAGGCAAACCCTGTCCTGCACCCCGGGTCTGCTGTCACCAGAGCCCTCCTCTGATGTAAGTACAGCTGGGTGACACAGAAACAGGGAAGGTAGCACAGATGTCACCAAATGGTCCATTCTGGTTCTGCAATGCTCTTGGGCCTGGCATGTTTAGAACATCTTATGCAATTTTCTTATAAATATGGAAAAACATTGATGCTTCAGTTTATATAATGAGGGAAACAAGTAATCCACCCTGAGAACATCCATTTTTTTATTGTTTCTCTTAAGATGGATCCATGAACCGAGTCCTAACAGTTCTTCTGAGGGGGGAAGCATGGACAAACATGTTACCAAAAGGCCCTGAGCATCTTCCAGAGACCACCAGTATCATTCACCAGCTGACTGAGGCACCTGGCACTGGCAAACACCAGGACCCTCTGCCTGTTCTCTTGTGTAAGAGATGCAGAAGTGTTTTGTGCTGGGAAAGGAGTAAACCAGTATGAAAGGAATAAAGATCAGGTTACCAGCCTACCCAAGAAACAGTCCTGTGTGAACAGAACTGGACCACATTTTGCTTTGCAAGACAGAGGGAACACATCCATGCTATTCTCCTTCAGAAACCTTCCCTGTCATCTGTCCCCACAAGCAGCATTTTTCACATGCAGCAAATTAATTTTACATTCTCAGCAGGCATCCCTGCTAGAGACCAGCCAACTTCCTGATATTTTGTGTTCAGCTTTTATATCTGCAGATCTATTTTAAATAAAAAGCTATGTGTTTTACAAAACATGAGTGCCAGTAACAGAGAGGAAGAATGTGACATTTTTCTCCCCAGGATATTTTGACTGACACGTGAAAAAGTCTATAATCTTACATAGGCTCAAGCTGCTCATGTTGACATCCAAATGTTTGGTGAAAAAGAGCTTGACTGCCTTCCATGAAAGGTGCAGTCTTCTGATTTAGTCTCTCCACCCCAGGAAAAAAACCTGACCTCAAGCTCTTTCCCAAGATATTTTATTTTATTCACCTGTCACAATCACAGCAGGTGAATTGTGGGTGAATTGCCTTTCAACTGCCTGACCAAATCTCCACACAATACCTTGTTTATTTTCACCACGTTCTCATATCACCAGCTGAGCCCGTCCCAAAAGCCACCTCAACTCAGTGCTCAGCTTCATGGAAATGCTCCCTGGATTTTGGAATGACATGATCCTTAGCTCAAGTAGCCTCCATAAGAGCTCCACAGCAGTGATCTCTCAGCAGACATGGAGTTCTGCCCTCCTCCTGGAGCATCAGTCACCCCTGCAGACAGGGAGCATCTCACTTGTCTGTGGAAGTGGGAAAGCCCTTCCCATCCCACACCACCACTGTGCTGCCCCATCTCAACCTTATTCAACTTCAAACTCCTCCCAGACAGCAGCTGGCAGTCTCCTTGGAGCCTGCTGAACAGTTAGCCAAACTCCTAATGAGAGCTATAGCAAAGCATTATTAATTTCTGGTATTGTTGTGGTTCTGTACCTGAGCAAAAACCCTCCAACACAAGACAAAAACCATCCCCTAAGGGTTTTTCCCCCCCAAACACCACAGTGGAAATCTCACATCTGAGCTTTTAGTCATGGTTTCAGACTGACTGTTTCATCAGAGATTGTGGGAAACAGAGGCTGAATTCACCACCCAGCACTGCAGGGCATGGAAAACCTGCTGGAACTGGGTGTCTCTGAGCAGAGACCCCCAAAATCAGCCCTGCCTCCCAGCAGTGTGGCAGCAGACGTGTTACCAGTGTGAACAAGCAGCTAATCTCTCCAGGATTATGACAAACACAGATTTCAAACTGACCCTTGTGCAGTGTCAGGACTTAAGAGTTAAGTTTGTGCCCGAGCCATATCAGCACATAAGACAGGAAATAATACATGGAAGTTAACAGACTGATTTTGCAGTGCAGGGAGAGGTCATCTGTCCATGCTCCAGACTAGATTCCTTTGAATCCAGGTTCTGGGCCTGGGAAAGCTGGTTGTTCACTGCTGCATTCATGGACTCAAAATGCTGGATGTATATCTGTGTCAGCAGGAGTTGTCATACTTCACTTCTGAGCCAGACAAAACTCTGAGGACAACAGTGGAAGAGGGAGATTTGTTCCTGGTTCATCCAGGTACACAGAACTTGACTGAAAGAGCTGATGGGGGGTTAAATGCACCTCTTCTGATCCTGGGTTTGGACATGGGTAAGGCCATTTGGAAAAACTGGAAAACTGCAAAGCTAGAAGAGATTGCTACAGAGTCACTGCCAAAGGGACCAGGGCCCAAGGACTAACTGAGCATTTTGTGGTCACTTAGCTGTGGGCAACCCCAGATTTTAGTTTAGTTTGTGGTGAGGGAAAAAAAAAAGAAAAAAAAGACTGGGGGAAAGACTCATTGTAGAGCTGTTGAAAAACAGGGTTAGCCTGAGGGATGAGGCTGGTGAAACCCTACTGCTTACATTTCATATTAATACAAGCACAGCTGGGCACTGCTGGACCCAACCAGCCTTGGAGCTGCCATGGCTGGTGCTGGGAAGGGCTGGATGTTTTCATGTGCCCTGGGACCTGTTTCTTGAAGAGTTGCTGACTTGAGGAGGCAAATAATTACACAGGTTTTCACCTGCTTAACTTCACGTCCCCCAGCCCAGCACTGCAGGTCTCTGCTCTGGCCCATCCCCATGCCCACACTGGGCTCAGGCTCAGCCCCCAGAGCCCCCTTGCTCCAGATCCCACATCTCTCTCAGCCCTCCCAGACAACAAGAGCACACACAACCTGCACAGGGGAGAGAAACACATGGAGGTGAAGTCAACAACTTCTGGCTACTGATGCTAACCAAAGCACACAGGGTGCCTGTGCCACAGCACAAGCATTTAACCCTGCCCTGCCATTTAACTTCACTTCCCAAAGGACACAGGGCTTTTTTACAGCTCTCCGAGGCATGAGAGGAAATATGAGCTATTTAACCGAGTGCTAAAAATTAAAGTCACTAAGGTATTTTTCCTCTTGGCATATGGTTTCCCACAACTCATTTTCCAGCGGATCTCAGCTTGATGGTTGGCAGCTTTGCATGCACACACATTGCAATTTTGCAACTTCCAAAGCATAAATAGAACAAGACTTGCAGAAGGCTGGCAAGTTTTTGATTGCTCTGGTTAGATGGCTTAACAGGCCCTGCCCACAGCAACTGGGAAGGGAACAGAAAATCCTGGTCCAACAACATTAATTCCTTATTTGTTTAGTTTGACTTGATAAAGACCATGGCAACATGTGGCTGCTTTTAAACAGAGGGGAGAGAAGTACATGAATATCTGACTAGTTGAGTATTATCCCTCCAGATCTGGACCTCAGCAGCTCTCTAGGATTGGGATTTCTGCATATTCACTTCAGAGTAGGACCATCCTGGGAATGAGAGAATCCAGTGGTCTCTGGAAACACTGACTCCCTGAAAATCAAAAGGCAGGGAAAAAGTGTATAGTGTTTGTTCTTCCCATAATTCAGAGTATGTAAAAATCCAGTAAGATATTCAGGAAGGGAACATCTAAATGCTTCCTGTCTGATGCAGGACAAGAACACTTGCTTGGAGACAAGCAGAAGATGCTTGATAACATGTTTGCAGCTATGTCACTGGTGACCTGTCAGTGTCCTTACACATGAAGATGGATGTCAAGGCTGAGCCATTGTGTTTTCTTGAGATACAAAGGAGAATACTTTGAAAAGTAGTCCCAGAGCACTCCAGTCATCACCACGAGAGGAAGTACAATAAGACGTGAAAAGCTGTGGCAGTTGTTTTATGTCTGATATGTGTCTTTGTGAATAGCAGCTTCAGTAATTTATGTTCCTGGTTGAAAAGCTTTTTGTAGCCTTAATACACAGAGTGGTTAACCCTTCTACTCCTCAGCTCAGGAATCTGTACAAGTCACTGAAGATGAATAGTGCTACCCTTGGTTCCATCTCCAGCATCCTTTTTACATCTACACACTGACATCTCATTTTCCACACATACTGACTAGATGCAACACTGAATTACAGAAGATACCCTTAAAGAAGTATCCTGAAGTACCTACACATGACTTTCCCTACCCTCCTGCAGCCTACCCCTCCCTCAGTATCCTTCATTTTGTTCCCTTGGGGCCCCCTCCTCTCTTTCCTGAGGAATCCATCTTTTCCCCTGACTGCCTGTGCAAACCCTGCCATCCAATCTTTCCTGCAAACATTTTGCAGGGGATCAGGTGTCTGCAGATCAGTTCAACACAATTTCCAGTCTTTTTGGGGAAACACAGGTTTTTCAGAATGACCTCAGCAAAACCCCCACAGACAACGAATGCAGACGCACAGGATGCACCAAGATCCTCTAAGGTGTTCACATGTCAGGGGAAAAAAGTGATATAGTAATAAATTTGTGTGATGGCTGCAGCTGCCTCTGTTGCATCATGCTGCCACTGCATGTCACTGTTAAGACAGAATGGCAATAAGTGACAGGGATTTTTAGGGAAGGCTCTAAAACTCCTGTGGAGATGGACCCCCCCAGTCCTCAAGAGCTGCCCCAGCTGTACCTCAGCCAGCCCCCCTCTCCTAACTCAAACAGGACTGAGGCCTAAACAGCATTTGGGCCAAGCTGAAAGCAGCAACAGGAAAAAAACAAACACAGGCTTGGAAGAGAGAAAAGATGAGAAAATAGGTATGAAAAAAAGGATACCAGATAGAAGGGCAAAGAGCAGTGGTTAAAGATCACTCATAAGCAGAGTTAAGCTAAGTCTTGATTTCTGCCAGCATCTATCAGCACTGAGGTCCTTTTGAATTTTGTAGCAATGCAACCATATCTATTTTTCTACTAACAAAACAGAAAAAAACCAAACAACCCTCAGTGTGCCCAGAATTAAAAGCAGTTCAATAGGGACCAGTTCTTGCTACACTTTGCTGGTGTATTGGCAGCCCATCAGAAGAACAGCTCTCAGCAGCACTGTAAGGGCACAGCCTAAAAAAGCCTTTATCAGAATCATCCCTCCCTGCTCCTGCTGCTGCAGCCACAGGAGACCCTTTGCCCAAGTGCAGGTTCTGGAGCATCTCCTGGTTGGCCTCATGCATTGGCCTCATTTCTGGTTTATGAGATCTGGGAGACTCATTTGAGATTAAACAAAGGACTAAAGATTAGGTGTTCTGTAATTTAGTACTTCCTTTGCCTGCTTTATGTTTAGCAGCTTTTGGCAGAGAGAAGGAACAGCAGCAGCCAAGATGGGCTCTCTGTGAATCCACACAACCTCACCAGAAACAAGAAAGGATCACTTGACTCTGGTTAGCAAGAGAACTTTTATCCAGGGTCCCCTTCCAAACACTTGCATTCATTTTGCCATCAAGCCATGTGGTTGTTTAACTAGACTCATGGAAAACACATTAAAAAATAAACCATAGAGCAGATCCAGATGTTTTGAAATGCTAAACTTAGAGCCTCACACTCTTCCCTCCTCATCCAGTTTAAAAAAAATTCCTGAAAAACTCAAAAGCATTCCTGAGCTGGTTTGTCATGAGCCATTACTTCATACTAAAAAGTATACTCTAACACAGACTTAAATAATCAATCTTTTAGCCATAAACACAATTACAAAAACACTTTGAAGGTTTGGATCAACTTCATGAAAGGATAAAAATTCTTTGCTCTCTTTCTTACTTTAAATAAGACTCTTGTTTCCAATAAAAGTTGCTTTCCACATTGCAAATATATACACAGAGGCAAGATTATATCCCCGAGTTCCAATCTCAAGATGATGCAGTGGGCGAGGGAGGCTTGCAGGGAAGAGGGCAAAGGCACCCAGCACTTGGTTTTCAAGGTGTTCTGCACAGAGCAGGAGAAGCCAAACTCAACAGCTCTGACATGCTCAAACCATGCACACTTGTCCCTCCTGAACTTACTGAGCACAGCTCATCATCCATCTCACTGACAGGCACAGTCTGGAGATAGAAAGCCACAAGGTACCACTGGCACTGCTTCCCTTATGGAGATCCCTGAAGACTTTCACCTGTGTAAACCTGCATTTAAAACCTCTGCTTGAGAACCTCACGTTTTCACAAAGTTAGTGCCTCCCTTGCCAGAGCAGCACCCACTGCACAGAGCCCTCACTCCCTTCATGAGCCAAGAGGCTGCTGATGGAGCCCCCACACCACACACAGACCTGGCTTCCTCCTGACTTCTGCAGCAATATTCACGTGCTTCAGCTCCTTGAAGGAGAAGATGCAAAGAGCTTAACAACCAGCAGGCCCAAGCCCTGACAAGATACCATCAAAATGGGAAAGAAGAAAGCAAAGTTTTGCTAGTTCTGTTTAGTTTTCCATTTGCACCTTGCTCCTTCAGCCCACTCCCATGTTATATTTCCAGTGTGAAGGTTTTTAACCTGATCTTGTTCCCCTGAGCTGGCCAGGAACCTCCTCAATTCCCTCCCCATACCACTTGTCAGACTCTTAATTTAAATAACTGCCAGGCCAGAATCAGTTACATCATTTTCCCCCCTTCTTTTCCAGGTATTCTTCTAATAGTTCCTAAGCTCTCTCCCAGAATATTTCCTATAGCTTTCAGGCAGTCTGAGAAACAATGGAGATCATGATCTATTTTTTATAATCCCAGACGCAGTAATTGAAGCTTTACATTTCTGAAAAGTAGTTGAGGGTTATTCACTGGATGACTGTCAAGTGCATTAATATATCCAGCCTTACACTCAGCCATGAAAAGCTTTCCTGGGAAAGACATTAAGACTAGGTCACCAGGATGAGAGAGCTGAGGTGATGGCCATCTCCTGTGTCCCTCAGGCCCCGTTTTCAGGCTTATTTATGCACAAATACCAAGAGTGAATGACTGAGTCAACACACTCTGGTGCTTTTGAGAATCCCCTCAAGGTACTCATCACCAGCTACAAGCACTTCACTACCTCTGAAGCCTCCATCCACCAGCTCTTCTTTACATATGGAACACAGAAACCGCAAAAGCCACCCAAACTTCCCAGAAAAGGAGGTGTTTCTGATCAGTGGAATAGCCTCACTTCAGAATCATCCACTGAGACACGTTGAGGTCTAGAGCAATGCTTTAAAAACAAAGGGAAAAACTATATTTTGCTAATAAAGCTTGCGTCAAAATGTCATTGCTGGTATCACAAGTTTGGTCACGTCTATGTAACCTCTCTGCACCTCCTCTCCCTCTTTCCCCTCCAATTCATTAAGCAGTGCTGCTTTATCCAGATCAGTTTGTGGTCAGTGTAAGTCTTATATGCATCAGTGAAGATTTCCCCAATAGGTTTTACTTAATAGGAAAAAAAAAAAAAGTGTCCTAACCTATTTGTCAAAGCATTTCTTCAGGATCTGGGCCTTTGAGACTTATCTTAACTACACAATGCAGATCTGCTTTAAAATCAGCTCCAAAACATTTGGAAATTGTTACAGTCTGCTGGCTCTGTAATTATAAAAAGCTGAAATTACTTTGAAGCTTCAGTTAGAGAAGACTAATGCTGCAATTACTCAACAGAGCCCTTTGCAGCCTGATTATCAATGAGGGTTGCATGTTCATGTCTGTGCATAACCTGAGCCACTGAAGGGCTGGACACTACGAGCCACATACCTCCAGGCACCTCCTGTTAATATGCTCCCCCCATAAAAAATCTGCTATCAACTAATAATATATTGCATGCTGGTTTAATTGTAATTTATGGTTTCCTTGTAAAGCAGCACACGTAAGAGGGCACTGGGAAAAGCTGGAATGTTTTACAGAGGAGGCCAGCAAATCATGGCTCAGCTGTGTGGGAATGATCAGCACCTGCATGTTGGTACAAAGCAGCAAAGTTCACAAACCATGATCTCAGCTTTTGGCCGAGCAAAGAGCCTGAAAGGTCTTAAGTTTTTTTCCTGGGCAATAAATCCAGTGATTACTGAGATTATATTAATTTAAATTAGCTTCCAACTTTTTTTTTTTTTGTGGTAGCACAAAAAATCCTACTCAGATCTTGCCCTGGTGGGCACAAGTCTCAAAGGTATTGCTTCTTATGGGCAGGAGATGAGTCACATAGGAAGACCTGACCCTATGACCTATACTCACATGAGTAGACACTAAGCCTGCCAAACATGCTGAGCAATCAAAAACTGTCAAATTTTAGAAGTGTTAGTGAGTGTTTCTTCAGTAAAAATCTATTCTTTGTTAAAAATCGCAACTTTTCTCTCCAAATGTTTGTTTAAATATATACACACAGACAAAAGTAAATTCACTCTGCCAGTACAGAACCACTTTTCAGCAATTTACTGACAAGCAAATATTTTTGCCAGACACACCAGCAAAAAGAAAGTACAGTTAAAAATAACTCCTATGTAAAAGCAGCAGTTTGTTTTTTGGAGGGTTGGGTTGGTTTGATTTTGAGCTGAGTTTTGTTTGGGGTTTCTTCACTTGTTTTCGTTTGTTTTTTTTCTCTTAACTCTGTTGGACTCCCTTTAATTACTAAGCTAACTGTGAGAGCAAAGATTGCAAAATTAAGGTCATTGAGTCATTTGGTCCCTTTCAGCCAAACACACCACAGTCAGAAAGGGCTATTTTTGTCTCAAGAGGAAGATGCTGTACAAGGTCCACCTCAAGCCCCAGTGAACCCAGCCAACGTGGCCTGGAGGAAAAATACTCACTGGGAAATCTGCTAGGTCACAATATTCATTTATCCTCCATTCATATATGCTGTAAACTAGAAAAAAAAAATCCCACCAGTTGCTGCTGTGCTACAAGTGCTGGCTAGAAGCAGGCAGGGCTGCAAAACCAGGCAGAACCATCATAAGGAAGAGGAAGACAACTTCCCCATCCAGTCAGTTCTTGCAGGTTTGGTTCCAACTCTTCTTACAGACGTGCAGCCCTTTTTTGTCAGTGGGGCTCCATGGGCATGGCAGGAAGGTCCTGAATTCCTGTCTATTGTTAAAACTGACCATCTTGGACAATGGAAAATGTCTTCACTCCTTGCAGCACCAGGGAGACGATGGGCTTTGGAGGAAAAGGAAAGCAGCAGGATAACAGACACCTCTGTCCCCTAACACCTGCAGGGAGTGGGGGAAGACCTGGCAGCAGCCTTGGTGCTGCCCAGGGGCTGTTGATGCTCTCTGCACAACTCAGCCCCTCCCAGCAGTGCATATTTGACTCCAGTGGGGTTCAGCACCCACCCAGGCCCCCAAACATAACACACTTCTGCAGCATTAAACAACACACCATTGCAAACACCCCTTAACCAGCACCTCCCAACTCCTCCAGCTCAGAGAAGGGCTCAGGCAGACAGGGCGTTACTGAGTGTCTCCAACCAGACACCACTTAAGAGAGAATAAAAGGCACTACTTTCTCCCTGGGTAATACTGCCACTTTCACTTAATTAAAATCTTTTAATAGGCATCTCCCTCCCTCACACCTCCCTGTTAGCAGACAGCTTATTCAGAGCAGGGAGATTAACAGCTTTTTTTGCTACTTTGATGTTACCCAGAACAAATTAAAAATTAAATGGATCTAGTTAGTCACTTCTCAAGTACAATGCCTTTTGTGTTACATTACTAGTTGGTATTTTTCCTTGTAGCCTGACACCCAAACTAGAAAGCAATTGGATGCTTGTGTGTTTTACAGCATTCAGATCTTCTGCATTAGTGTAACCCTGTCTTAAAGCTTTGGCTCAAAATCATGAAGTCACAGGTGTTTGAGGAGGGGGAATAATGCCATTGTTAAGCAAAATTATTGAGATCACTTGTTCATAGCTCAGTTTACCCCAGGGGTTTATTTCAATGCCATGTCCTGTTGTTTGGTAACTCGACTTTGAACCAGAACTGACACAGCATCACAGCAAACACAAACTCAGCCTGAGCATCCCTGAGGATGGAGATCCCACATCCTCTCTGGGCCCCACTACAGTGTTTGACCAGCCTCATAAGGAAAAACAATTAACAAAATAACAGCAGCTCTAATTCTGTAAGGTCAGCAAAAGGATTTAACTGATAATTTTTTATCAAATGGGCAATCTGAAGAAGTAATGGTGTAACTTCATTACAGCCTGAACCCCCGACCTCTGCTGAGAACACATGCACCAGAGGGGAAGAGAAACTCTTGCAAGAGCATCTTTGCTGCCCATTTGGTTGCTGAGGGGTAGTTTGCCTCTCCCTTCCCCTGGAAGCAAGCTGTTGTTTCACTCCTCCAGGAAAGCTGTTGGAATGGTAAACCCAGCCTGGAGATGCAGAGTTCAGCAGTTCACAGAGGGAGCTGGGAAGCACAGACAGCTTCAGCAGAAGTGACTGCTCAACCCATTTCTATTAAAAACGTTCCCCAGAGCTGCCCCTCTCCACATGGGTGTTTGGGTGCTGCCTTCCTCCCCAGACAGAATTGCAGCTTGTAAGATGGGAGCTGCAGCTACTCCTGCTAACAGGCTTCCTACTGTAAGTGGAGCCACACTGTTCCTCTCCAAGTATTTTATCTGTTCCTAGCATTGGAGAAAATTGGCTCCTTCCTTTTGTCCTCCTGTTTTAACCAGAAAAATGAAGTAACAGGATGAAATACCTCCCCAGCAGCAGCACAGCCACATCAGCACGAAACAAACCTCCACTTTAAGCCAAGTTTTTTTTTTAGAGAAGCCAGATTTATGAGCTCAACAGGCACTTGTGTGCTCATGTCTGCCTCTCTCTGCTCATCAACAAGCACCCAGACAGGACATCCAAGCACATCAGACCAACCCAAGTCCAACAGCCCCCTCAACCCACCCCCTCCCATGGTTTTCCTCACCTCTCTGCAGAGCAGATGCCCCTCACCAGGGCCATGAAGCTGCACCTCTGCCACCACATTTTCTCATCTCTATATAAGGTCACAATTGCTTGAAAATGAAAAAGCCTATAAAAGGTACAATAATTAAAATTCCATTCTAATTCCTCTGCACAGGGGAGGGAGGAAAGGTCTTGAGCACATGTTCTCCCCACTGCCACAACAGTTCATGCATTGTGTTATAAGATTTTTTTTTTTCAGTGCCATTTATTTTTATTTGGCCTGTGAAATACTTTGGGGAAGGCCTCCTCATAAATGGCCCATAAAGTTTGACAGGAACTAAACCTCCCACTGTTTTTGTGACTGATATAAAAGAGAACCAACTTAGTTGGCACCCTTAATGCATGTTTTATGGGAAAAGGAAGACTGTCCCTCTGTACAGGCAGTCAGTTCCTGAGCAGACCAAGTTCAGTCCTGTAAGCATCTTTTGTGGCCTTTTACGAGGCAAGGCTTTCCCTATAAAGTTCAGCCCTTGCCACAAACCCCACTTCTCTCTGGGCTCATCCATTAATAAGCACTTTCATTAAAATTCCACCTTGCTTAGAGAAACAGCCCACTCATTTTGAGGAAAGTTGATTTTCTCCGTCCCCCCTTGCGTTGGGAACGCGGGGACAGCGCTGCCCAGACACATCCTGCCACTCCCACCTCACCTCTGTGCACCCACTGCACACACCACAGGGTGTCTGGGGGGAGAGGAAAGGGGAAGGCCTGGGGACTGTCACTCAGAAGATGCAGTGGCCTTGAGAGAAACCCCTAGAAGGGTTTAACCCCCTGCACCTTGGGCCATCTCCAGCCTCTAAGGGAGCACGACACTGCCCAGGAGAGCACAGGGGGAACAGGGAAACTGGGCACTGGGGCAAACAGCAGCTCCAGTCAAACACTCAAGATGTACAGCAAGAGATCAGTTTGAGTGACTGATGCAGGACAGGGTGACACAGTCTGTGGGCAGAGATCTGGCACACAGCCATCCTCCTCCTGAGGTGTTAGTGCACTTCCAACAGACCAGTCCTACAGAAATAAAGAGGAACTCCAACCTCGTGACACAGACTACATTCCAGAAAATATATTTCAGCATTATGCCAATACTTTATGAGCAGAGAGGGAGGCTGAGTTCATCAAACACATTATCTGTATCCTGTATATTGGCAAACTTATAAGAATTAAGAACTTTTTTGGCTTTATTGTAAAAATCCATTTTATTCTCTTTTGGCTTCCAAGACAAGCTTTCAGGTGGAAGGCTGTACATAACACCACTGTATTTAGAAATGAGAAATCAGAAATGACACTGACTCCATCTGTCCACAAAAAAAAAAGCATAAAAAATTCTATATGAATTTATTTTGCATTCTGGTGACGTATCTCTTTGCATTTCACAAGAAAGTGTCCAGGGAAAGTGACAGGTTTATTTTTAGCCTTTCTTTAATCTTTGCAGAGTATGGCAGCAGATTGCAACCCATCATGAGTGTCCCAAACTAGGCTGAGATATGCTGCTGAAAAAGAATGGGTTTAGATTGACTGTCATACTGTAAAGATATGGAGATGTTCTTAACAACCAGCCCCACTCCAGCTATAAGAAATTTGATCATATGCATTTCATTCTCAGTGTCACATATAAGTGGGAGATACATTTGTCACTGGATAATACATTCAGAATTAACAAGAAGAACTTGTCAGGTTTTGGCTGCAACCACTGAAGCTAAAGCCTAGAGCGAAATAAACTGTCAGATCAGAGCTTTGTTAAAAGGATTAAACCCATTCTTAAGGGTGGAGCTGTGGAAAAGCTTTTAAGCTTTGTACTTACACCTGAAAGGGTTTAGACTGGGTTTCTAATAAAGACTGACACAAACCAAATATTTTCAAAAACAACACTTAATCTGACCATCTCCAGAATCAGCTGGGTCGGGAACCAGTGCTGAGCTGCCGAGGAGCCCTGGATCCGTCAGGCCGTCACTAATTATTGGCCACATTTTTTGGCATCTGCTCAAGTTGCTGTAGAATCAGTAACTGTTTTGTGAGTTAGTCTCATTACAGACCCACTACAGTAATTGATTTGCACAGTGGCCATGTGGTAACTCATAAAACTTCTCACAGGAGTCCCAGTGCTGCAAATATTTCCTCCTGCACTTACGGGGAACAAAGCACCCTCTGGAAGTCAAGGAGCTCAGCCACACTCCCAGCCTGCACACGAGCACTGGGAGGGTCAGACTATTGCAGTGCAGCCTTTATATGACAGAAAACCCCACATTTTTCTACATTCAATTAATTACAGAATTGCACCACATGATGCCCCTGCAAGTGAAGTAGGTGTTACCACCCCACTCGCTCTGCGGCTGGGGAGGCAGAGCTATGACTCAGAGGTGCAGGGAGCTGCTCAAGGTCACACAGTAGCTGTCATAAATAGCACCCAGGTGCCTTGCTCTCACCCAGCTCTGAGCTCCCTCACACTGCTTCAGCAGTATTTTGGGAGCACAGCTNCAGTCATAAATAGCACCCAGGTGCCCTGCTCTCACCCAGCTCTGAGCTTCAGCAGTATTTTGGGAGCGCAGCTTCAGCTGCAAACAGGTTTTGAACCCACTCAATATTTGGCCTGTCCTGCGTCTGCTTCATCCGTCCTTTTACCCAACCTGCTCTGAACCATGGTGCCCTGTGGTTCATCACCCTCCTGCCACCTCTTGGTCCTCAGCTGGTCAAGCCAGGCACAGGGATCTCCTCACCCCTACATGGGTCCAAAGAAAGTGCATCAAGAGGGGCATCTGCAAGTCAAAACATCCCTCTACAGCTCCTACAGAAATAACTCCTACCACAAGAGGCCACAACTCCAGCTGTCAGATGAAGGGTTCCACTGACATACAACCTGTAGGCAAAAGCTTCTATCACCTGGACTAGTGGAAGGTGTCCTTGCCCAGGGCACAGGGGTTGGAACTAGGCTGCCTTTAAGGTTCCTTCCAACCCAAACCATTCTGTTATTCTATGATCAAGAAAATACAAAGTTGAGTCATTCAAATGCCTTGTGAAGCCCAGACATTGAGTTAAAGATTCTCAGCTTGTTGAGGGTCACCTTTTCCTCACCTGCCTGGACCCAAGGCAACATTACTGGGCCCTGTAGCTGTGGGAGCTTGTGAGAGTTGAACTTTAAGGACTGGACCCCGAGAAAGAAGAAAGCATCAGCTGCAGACCCTCTGGCTTTGCAGAGTCTACAATCCAAGGGCAAAGAGCTGGAATAGGTCTGCATCACCCAAATGAGATGTTTTGCCAAAAGTGCCACAACATTAACGCCAATAAGATTAAAGTTTAGTGATTGAGAAATATCAAATAGACCTTTGATGCTGTACTGGGATCACAGGAGCTGAAGTCTAATTTCATTATGAAACTGGTATAGTCATCCAGGAATATGAGCAAGTCTTAAATTCTCTCTGCCACATGATGGGTTACATCTCTATTGACTTCATCTGTGCAGGTTATCAAGTCATCAGAGCACAGCCTGTTCCTCAGCAGTGAAACACCCACCACAGCTGTAGAGCCCACAGCAGATAGCCTTCAGCACAGAGCTCATATTTAATGCTGGCTCTGTGGAGTGGAGACATTACTAAATCATCTTAAGGAATATGTTCAGGGCTTTTTTTTTTAAAGCACGGGGTTCTTGTTCCACATGTGAAGCCAATTTTGGTTCAAAAAGGCTCATTTGCCCCACCTGGGAGGAGATCAAACCAAGCTCTGCAGCATCAAGCCTCCCAACACCTTTAATCATTATGTACCACAACTGTGCAGCAGCACTCCCTGTGTGAAGCTGTGCTGTCACCCCTCCTGCTTTTTACACCAATCTGCTTGAGGGCTGGGGGGCTTTTTTTTTTTTTTAATATTTTAACTCAATTGTGATAAGTATTGTACACTCACTGAAATACCAATATACCCCTAGTGACCATTCCTGCCAGGTAATTAGGTTTGTTGCTTTCAAAAAAAAAAAAAAGGCAAATAAAATAATAAAAAAGTGTAATTATGGTTTAGAGAGCACTGGTCTCAATTTTTCTGTTCTCAAAAGTCCTCTAGGGAAACAAAGAATGAGCACTGCTTATTGATTTCATCCTCCTGACGCTCACACACAAGACTTGCTGGAAAACAGGATCCCTTGCTAGAAATCACCGCTGTCCTCGGCTCCCCCAGGGAAACGTGGAGAGGGAAGCAGAAGTGAAGGCACTTGAGTTGAAAAGGGAAAAAATAGAGAAGGGAAAAAAAAAAAAAAAAAAAAAA